>VZRQ01001293.1:179346-224073 GCA_013397975.1 Machaerirhynchus nigripectus
GGGGGAGATGGGAAAGGGGCTTTGCTTTACAAACCCCCAGGGGCAGCTGATCCTGGTGCCCCTCTGGATGGCGAGATGGACTGTACCAAGAATCTCAGAGCAGTGGCTGGAACGGCAGAGGCGAGCAGCCTCTGGGGTGGCAAACAAAATGTAGCAGAAACTCCGCAGCCTTAGCAGGAGCCATGGGGGCCAGGCAGACACAGGGTGTTGAGTTAAAGCGTGGCAAAAAACTTGAAGCAGGAGCAGAAAAACAGTGGGGATGGGCAGTGGCAGCCGGGCTTCTGCAAGCAGCTGCTGCACACAGCCAGGAGATGCACCCTCCGGGAAGGGGGAGGGGGTCGAGGTCCTTTTCCCAGGGAGGTCAGATAATGGAAAGGTTCCAGTTCAACAGCTGCTCTTATAAGCAAAGGCTCACCCACAGTAAGGAAGAAGCAGTGCCGAGCTGGACTCTGCAGTGGCCATGAATTCTCCCAGTGGTAGCAGCAACCCAGCTGTTCCCGTCTGATCCGGAGAGTGAGAGAGAGCAAGGAGCTGAGCCCAGCCCCTGACCCCCCATCTGAAATCTCACGGTATCTCTTCACTTCCCAAGAGAAAGCCTCCCAGCTAGAAGGCTGCAGCCAGCTGCACCCTTCCCCCTCCTCCTCCTTCCATCCACATCCTTTCTCTCCTAAACAAACATACCATAAACCCCAAGTGCTATGACCAAACACAACTTACAACATGTACCAACAAAAGGCGAACATACTGGATGGCTCCAAGCACGGGTACCTATGAACAGTGGTCAAAAGGTGAGTGCCCGGAGGAAGAGCAATGGGTTTGTTTTGAGAAGAAAATGGTAATATCAAGGCCCACCCACAACCTCATCAGAGAAAAAGTGGTTTTGGAGGAACTGCAGAGAGGAGAAACTAAGAAAGGAAAGGACCTGAAGGAATCGACTGGTTTAGGATCCAGTAAAAATTTATTCATACACCTGGTAGGAAAGACCGGCTCAGAATTGAATGTGAGTCATTGCTGGGTGTGTGGGGGGGCCCTCAACACTGAGAGATGGCCTTGGCGAGGGAGCAGTTTAGAACCCTTATCTGCAATTCGGTGGAAGGACAGTAGAAGGGACATAGTGGGGCCAAAAGTTTCAGCTGAGGTATGGCCTCTAAGCAGACAAGTGGTTGGAGAGGAATGCCTGAAATGTGAAGGAACACTGTATCCACAAAGGGTGGGAAACACTGTATGCCAGAGACATTATGTAACTAATGGCACCACCAAACGGTGGGTTCCCCAAACACCAGAAAAGCAATCGATGAGGCGTCCCTGGAATGGGAAGAGGTGTATCCTTAAAAAACGAGAAGGGGCATACCAATGCTATAGCCCTGGGGACAACCCATACGTTGGAATTCATGATATCTCTAGGCTATGGAAAGGCATAACACCCCGAAACGCTGAATTTTGGAAGGCGCTGCCTGGACTGTTCTGGATTTACGGTCAGAATGCCTACCCCATGTTACCAGTGAACTGGGGAGGTAGTTGTACTGTTGGAGTTATGTACCCAGGGTTCTTCATGTTACCTGAACTCGAAAGGACTCTACTTGGAGTTCCCCTATATGACCACCTTGACAGAGTAAAGAGGAACCATCTATATAGTACCCAGAGATGAGGTGATGAGGAGTGGACCCCTCAAAGAATAATAGGAACTTATGGCCTAGCTACGTGGGCTCAAGATGGGAGTTGGGGCTACTGGACCCCCATTTATCTATTAAATCGTTTAATAAGGGGGGAAGCTGTCCTGGATATAGTAACCAATGAAACATCCACTGCCCTCAAAGTGATCTCCCATCAGCAGAGACAAGCCCGGGCTGCAATTTACCAAAATTGGCTAGCATTAGATTATCTTTTGGCCGAGGAAGGAGGAGTGTGCGGGAAATTTAACACATCAGATTGTTGCATCCAGATAGATGATACCGGGGAGGCAGTGCTCGATATAGCAAAGAATATCAGAACTATTGAGCACATCCCAACACAGTGATGGCAAAGCATCCTTGACAAAGGGTGGTGGGATAATTGGACAGGGATGTTTGGGCTGAAAAAGGCTGGAATACTCTTAGCTGGAGTGGTGGGAAGTCTCCTTGTCCTTCCGTGTGTAGTTCAATGCATTATTAACCTGGTAACAAGTCCTGCTCACAGAACCCTTGCAGTTGCTACAGTTTCCGGAGAAAGACTGAGTAAACGAGCACAGAGGCTCCTAGCGTTAATGGAAGCATCCAAAGACGAAACTGTATCCCAAGAAGCCAGGAGGATATACTCAAAATACGAGGCGGAAACAACTTATGAGGACATGAATTAGTTAAACCGGACTGGGCTGCCGGGGACCCACAAAAGCCAAATGATGGACCAAAGAAAAGGGAGGATTTGTTACAAACAGGAGAGGAGGGTTGGTTTTTGTAGGCCCAAATGGTTAAAGGTTTGAATGTTTACAGTTAATCAGAAGTTGTAGTTAATTGTTAATTAAGAAATTATAATAATTTAGGGATGCTTGGTAAAGGTTATTGTTAGAATAAGAAGTTGATAAAGTTCTAAAAGGGGGGGGAGAAACAGGGTTAGGCTTATTTCCTGTATTAGCAGTGGGAAGGAATGATTGACAGGAGCAAGGGAATTTTCTAGAAGGGAAGGTGACATCAGAGAAATTATAATTAAGGGACAGATTGTGAGTTTTGATTGGGCAAAAGGAATGAGCAATCACTCGACCTGGACATCACCTCGGTCTGACAGACCAATTATCAAACTGACAAGCAAGAAGGCTCCAATCAATATGTTCCTGGGGGAGGGAACTTGGGGGAGAGGGGTTGTATTCCAGGATGGATATAAAAGGGTCTGTCTGTGGAAAATCTTGGTCTCTGATTGCTTTTCTCGATGGGGGTCAGGCACCCAGGGTGGCCCTTCCCTCATGGGAATTGGCAAGCCAGCTGTAGAGACCCTAATTGTTCCTGGTTAATAAAGTTTCATATTTAGAGAATCAGCTTTCTGTTTACTTCAACAAACGTATGTATTTAAAACTGTGCTTTTCCTCTCCTACCCCTGTTGGTTAGGGAGGTTGTATCATTCCCATTTAAAATATATAGATAGCTAAAAAGTTGCACTCCTCCTGGATGGTGGACTCAGACAACTCACACTCAGTGCTGAGGTGCCTAAGATAAAAGTTGCACATAGCAGTTCACTTCTCTTAACATCCTGAGTAGTGCTGGCCCACAGAAGACCTAGTCTGCGTCCAGGGCTCACATCTGAAAGAATTCTGCTTCTCACATCTGGAAGTGTTTAAGCATTTGGCTGTAGTCTGCTCTTCCCAACCCATGAGCTACTGATGCCAAGAAAGCATCCAAATATATAGAATTCTTTTTTTTGACTTGTCCATTGTAGTTTGCCTTACATTACAATGTAAGATGTAACCAAAAGTATGTATTCTATCACCATCTGTTAGACCCAGGTGGGGCAGTGTTCTTTATCTCTTCTGTGACACATCCCTGGTAACTCCCTCCCAAGTGGTATTTTTCTGTTAATGGGCCATCTAGCCTCACTTCATGACTCATAAAATTACATCATCCCATTGTTAGATGCTCTGCCCAGGGGGAGGAACCAAGCATTCCTACCTGGATATAATCTCAGGTTTGGAACACCACACTCAGCCCTTATCTACTGGATTCCCAGAGGACAAGAGCTACATAACTGCCAGTGGACCTCCAGAGGAAGACCAGACCCTTCTACAGGATCACTGCTTCAACAGAACCACATCTATCACCTCAAGAGGACTGCAGCCACCATTCAGTTGAGGGGAGGTTTAGGTTGGATATCAGGAAGAGATTTTTTTACCCAGAGGGTGGCTGGGCACTGGAACAGGCTCTCCAGGGAAGTGCTCACTGTACCAAGCCAGTCTGAGTTCAAGTGTTTGGACAATGTTCTCAGGCCTATGGTGTGATTCTTGGGGATGGTGCTGTGCAGGCAGGGCTTGGTAATCCTTGTGGATCCCTTCCAACTGGGGGTAGTTTGTGATTCTGTGACAACTTCAAACTTCCTAAAGCAAGGATCCCATCCATCATTCTCATCAGGAACTTTTACTGTAGGTAAAAGCACTACTAGAAGTCTTCGGTTACAGTGTCTATTCCTAAACAGTGTTCACCCCCAAAGGCAGACATTCTCTAAGTAAACAGCAAACATTTTTCCACAGTAACAAAGACAGACCAGCGCATCTATTTTTTCCTTTGTTCTTGTTTTTCATGCAAAGAACAAACAAAACGTGAATCACATAGTAAAAAAGAAAGGCAAATTTACTTTGCAAGCAAGCTGGAACCTAGTCAGTCAAACTGGAACTAACAGGAAGACATGATGTCCATGTGTACATAAACTTCCTGCATTAAGCCCCAATAAATAACCAGTGTCCTTTCTTGAAGTCCACTGGTAACACTGGTGTTCGGTAAGAATCAGCTCAACATGACTTTGATTATGGTAGTTAATTGCTGGGAGAAGTTGCCAAATTCTGGGGGAAAGAATAATAAAATAATTTGTTGTAGTAGTTGCATGCAGGTATTTTTAGGGCTAAATTAAAATCACAAGTTTTTAAACCAGAAGCAGCCTTGTTGATGATATATTTTGCTTCAGTAGGAAACACAGGGTGATGAACTACATCTGATGTATTTTTAAGCACATCTCTGATTTCTGTGTGAGAAACAGGTTGCTATCCAGGAGTCCTTAAATCTAAATTTAAACATTCCACTGCATCTCTGGGTTATGCAGCGGCTGACTGCTATAGCGCAAATTTTTTTTCTAATATGTTGTTGGATTAAATAGATCCAGCACTCTGGAGCTGGACTTGAGAGTGCTGGAAGATTGACTTATTCTATGTGTAAAACTCAGTAAACCAGGCAACAGAAGATACTAATTTGAGCCCTCAGTGTCTGCCTGACAGCACTGACAGGGAAAAGAATTGCACAGGGTTCACAGCTTCCTAATAATTCCTAAAATAAATGGAAGCTATAATGCAGATGCCTCCTCTAGATTTATCACTGTTTTTCAATTTTCCATGCTTCAAAAAGAGATTTTTACCACAGACCTTTTTGTTAATTTATACATTTAACTTGATTTTTTTACAGTTGTTTTCCTAGGCCGAAGAAGGAATTGATTTACTGAGGAAAGAAAACTTTCCATGTTAGATGTGGAGGGAGAAATTCTTTCTGCTATGCTTGGATATCAGCTAAGAGGCTAATAAATAACCTTTAAGCAATGTGGCAAGAGTTAGTGGTGAACTAATGAACTGGAACTAAAAACTGGCCATGTTGACCTCATCGTTACCCTGAGTGTGGGTATAGTTCTGTTACCTTCAAGTAAGTGCTGCACAGCTATATAATGACAAATTTAGCTGATAAATTCAAGCATATATTAAATAGATAGTAAATTAAATTTTGACTCTATAAGGCCAAGAACAGAACTTCTGTCAATTTAACTGTTTCAAGGACTACACACAATGAGCTTGTTAGCTTTGTGGTTTTTAACTTCCAGAGTTAGTTGGTTTTCTCTTCCTGTAGTCATACTTCTGTAATGTAATGTAATGTAATGTTTCTTTGTATTTTAGGAATCTCTTGATAGGTTTAAGGGATTGTGTGTGGTCAAAAATTGGTAATAATAGGTATTTGTGCAAGAAATGTTTTATGCTAAACTGTTTGTTTTGATTTAGATTAACTAATCATAGAGAAGAAATTTACAATTTCTCAGGTAAAACCAATCAATATAGCAAGGTGGCTTAAAAAGGTGAAGAAAGTGCAGAAGAGGAAACATAAAAACTAAGTTAATAGGACATTCCTAAATAAAATATTCTAGAAATTCTTATAAAAATTGAAAGAAACCTGCAGTATTAAGGAACATAAGATTGAAGGGGACATGCATTATTAGAGAACAAAAACTGTGTCAGATCTCCGAGGGAAACTTTTCTGTAGAGCAATTAAAACACTTCCTTGATATTATTGTACCTCTAAATTATTCAGTCTACCAGTCAGTCTTGTGAGAGTAGGAAAATGAAAGCTAACTTTAAAACAATAATAAAATGAGCTGGCTTTGAATTCTAAGGCAATACAAGAGAAATGAAAGCTGAAATGTAGCACAGGAGATCAAGGAACTAATTGTTTCATAGAGTTTCTAGAGAAGCACAGTAAAATCATAGAAAAATAAGCCAGGACAGGTCTCTTAAAGAACATTTTACTGTTACAGTGTATCATCAACTCTCACTTAATAAAAAAGAATAAATACAGATGTTAGAATTTGTTCTACCTCCAAAAGCAGTGCTGAACCATCCAAACTACTACAGAAATATACTCTAGTTTCTAAATTACCTCTATAGTTTAATCCTATTATTTAATCCTATTTGTTTGAATCACAGGGACGAGGGAGCAGAAAAGTTTCTTTGCTTTCTCTTTACCATAGTCTTTCATGTATTTGAAAATCACTAACATGTTCAGGCACCAGCCTTTGTTTCTCTTAAGAGTGCTATTTTCGTAATCTTTCACCATAAATAGTTTTTCCAGCCATCTATTCATATCCTCTGATTTCCAATAGGGCACATCCTAATTTCCATGTTCCCATAAAACTGAACTAGGCACTGTACCTGCAATAGAAGCACATCACTTTGTAGAGAATGAAATGCACATTCTTTTACATTTAAAGATTTTAGATTTAAGATAACAAGTGTAGAATTAATCTGACCAATGGTACATGCCCAAATTAAAGATGTTTATGTGTGAGATAGTCAATCTAAGGTACTTTTTGCAAGGCTTATTAATAAATGATTCATCTTGTACCCTGATGGAGACTAAATCCAGGAATTTCCAGTTATCTTAGAAATGTTTGTTGGTTAGAAACTAAATATTCCCCAGAGAGTCTGTGTCTTTTCTTTGATTATACAGGGAGTGGAAAGTTACACCCTGAAAAGTACATCTTTGTATTTAGTCAGATAAAACCTAGTCTGTGTGTCCATACATAAACATATTTCCAAATCTCTCGTCTGGTCTTCAGAATTTCAACTTTTATTTTTTTTAGTCTCCAGGTGTTATAGTTAAACCAAATCAAACCAACCAACCAACCAAAGAAACAAAAACAAACACAGGAGAGATACATTTTTTAGAAGTATGAACTCTACTCACACCTAGGTTTTTCTGAAAATCACTAAAAGTAACTGCTTTTCTGAGATACCTTACAACGTTATTATTTATCTGTAATTCAAAATGCTAGCATTAGTAATGCGTTATCTTTCCTATGTAAAATATGTAACAACACACATAATCCACATAATTTAATTTCTTGTTTTGATGACTTGCATGCGCAAACGTTCGAAGAGATCTTTAATTACTTCCCCTCATTATATACCAACTGCTAAATATATGCCTTTTTATTCAAATACATCACTGCTAAGAATACTTAAAACCCCCTTTATTTCAAGACAAATCTATTTCATTTTTAGCATAGAGCAGAGCAAATATTGAAGGCAGTCATTAAGGAAAAGACCTGCCTGTACTTTTTACCAGGTTAGCTTGCTAAGCCAGAAATCCAGGGAGAAAATGCTTTCTGTTCTGAAGAACACATCTTATCACAGATAATATAATTGTACTTGCTGGCAGGGGTCCCACAGTGACTGCTGATGAAAACTGTTTTCACTATACCTGGTACATGTACCTCTTGATTGTGTTCATTTGATATTCATAAAAAGAGTTAAATTCACACTTCTTTCCTGTCTACATTTACCAGTATGGGTAATCTAGTTCCTGATAAAAAGGTTATACTTATGCTAATAAAATACTTAAAGCCAGGATACAGGTCCACATACTGTCACCTAATCATCTAAGTTATTACCACCCACTCCATAGTTTTGACTCCTGTCAACTAACAAACTCCTCAGCATTAGATAATGCCTAGTTCATAAGGCCGTCTCAATTCAGAATAATTCCCAATAGAGGAGGGAGAACAAAATTACTAGAATAGATAAAATTTTCATTGTATCAGATGGCCTTGGCCCACAGAATAGTTGCCTGTCCATTTTATTTAGTACCAAACATGTAACAGGAAATGCTAACCTTTTAAAAAGTTGGTATTTCTAGGAGACATATGTTTTAAGTGTATTTGTGTGTGTGTGTGTTTAGAACAGTTTAGGAGTATTTAAAAGAACTAGAAAAGAAATATCTCAACCAGCTGAATGAAGAACTGTATATGCTTTATACTAGTCTTCTGAGATCAGACTTATAATGGAAAGCCAAAAGAAATCAAAGAGAAAAACATCGAAGAAATAAAAGCAGAGAAATTTTCAACTGGTAAACCTGAATTTGGTTATACAGCGCAGTCATGTCCTTGCTCTTTTCTGATCTTCCACAAATGAAAACATTAATGGTAAGCTGGAAAGATCCCTGGGCATAGTTATTAGGGATATACCAAACAGGGACAAGTGTACTATATTTCTGCCAGATACTGTGATTGCAAGGAAAAACAAGCTGTGCATCTTCAGTTACTTTGTCTGATGCAAGAACTGAAGGGAGGATAGCAGCGGGGCGGAGAAACTGTCCCTAAGGCCAAAATACTCCAACAAATTTCTACTTCTTTTACCAGAAATGCACTCTATTTAGTTACAGAAAGCAAATAGCCTTTCCCCAGACCTCAACTGCGATCGAGTCTGATAACATATTTATGGATGGCTCAAATAAAAAAATGTTTTTGAGGACTGACAGTTTTGTGGCTGTTTTCATACTGACACTGTGGTCTCCAAATATACCAACTCTGAGTGCAACATGTCCTTAAACATACTATGAACTCTGGTGGAATGAGTGTAGTTAAATTTAAGTATGAAACAGTGCCTGTTGTATAATAAATCAATGTAAAACTTTAAACACAGGAAGTTCAACCTAAATATGAGGAAAAGTTTATTTATTTTGAGGGTGGCTGAGCACTGGAACAGACTGCACAGAAATTCTCCACAGTGGAGTCTCCTTCAAAAGCTACTTGAATACGATCCTGTGCGACCTGCTCTGGTGAGCCCACTTTAGGAGAAGAGTTGGACCAAATGGTCTCCAGAAGTCCCTTCCAACCCCAACCATTCTGTGAGTCTGTATTCGCAGTAAAAGAAAATCTGTAAGGCAAAAACATGGTACAGGCATCAACTCTTACGTTGCGGTGTGAGACCCTTGTGGTGGTGTGGCATGCCACAGGCTGCCCGGAGAGCGCTGTGGGGGTCTCTCAGGGAGAGCAGCCGCGCTGATCCCGTGGCCTCTTCCAGGCTGCCCCTGACTTGCTCCGGCCGGCTGTGGCTCCGCAACAGAGGTGGTGATAAAAGAGGCAAGAAGGCTCTCCACATGGGGCTGGAGAAGGTCTTTAGTCCATGCTTTCTCCCAGGAGCCTATCTATAGCCAGCAGGTGTGGTGGCTCCCAAAGGCTGAGAGCCAGNCCCCAAAGCAGAGAGGGGCTGGTGCCCCAAGGTGGAGAGGGACTGGTGCCCCAAGGCAGAGAGGGGCTGGTACCCCAATGCAGAGAGGAGGGCACATGGCACGGAGCCTCGGTTTATCTGGGGATGAGAGGGGCAGAGAGGGCACATGGACTAATGGTCTCAGAGCATAGGGGTGGTACATGGGCGGAGGTGGGGTAAAGGAATAGGAAATAGGAAAAATCCGAGGGAGTGGCCAGAACTAGGGGGTGAGGAAGCGGGAACCATGTAAGAACAGGAGTGAGGAAATAAAACACCACACTCTTATACCATTTTGATACTGGAAATGTTAACAGAATTGCCCTGTCCCTATTCCTTCCAAGCATGTATCAAAAACTCAGTAGCAGACATGGATAAAATAAACAGTGGAGGAGCAGTGGATGGGATCTTTTTTAGGTTTCTTTTTAATAAACATTATTTAAAGAATTTTTCACATATCTGTGAAAAGTATTTTTTGTTTTCACTCAGTGAGTATAGTTAATGGACCCGACTGCAAAGCAACAGACATTGACAAACACACTTAAAATCTGACAAATTCAGCAAAAACACTCACAGCCCCAATTAAAAGCAAAGAAAGCAATGCCAGTAGATACATTACATAGAAGGCCTTAACCACAGGCATGTGGTCATTGCCACACAAATATGTTACATATTGTTCCTGTAGAAATTATTTTTTATACTCACAATTTTCAAGACAGAGAATCTCATCTATAACTGTGGTGAACTTCTAAGGTAACTGTAAGAACTTTTAGGGAAGAAGGATCTTCAGTGTATTTTAAAAAGCCATTACCATGCAATTTGCTTACTTGAATAGCATATGTCCTAGAGCCTACTTATTTACTCATTCTGTCCCTATTTTATAAATTTATAATTATGTATGCAGAGTACATCTGCAAAAAAAAACCAACTTGGATTATTATAAGGGCAATGAACAATCACAGTAGAAAATAGATGAGCATTAAAAAAAAGCCTGAAATAATAAATCTTTTAACAATAATTCATTGAATAAGCAAATATTGGAATAATCTTTACAAAGTGAATATGGGAACTGATGCATGGAAATAGTTCTCTCATTTGCTTGGCATTTTTAATTCAACTCACAGGGAAAGTTTTAGTAGTCTCAAGATAATCTTGATTTCATATAAAGCCATGTCAGGCAGCAATGTGTCTCCAGAGACCCTGAAAACTGAATTCTTGTGTCAGATGGCCATGCCATCAATTTCTTACAAAAGCAAATTTATAAAAAATACCTGTGGCAGATTTGAAGAGTCATCTATAGGGAAGATTGCATTTAAGGTAGCTAAGAAAACTAATTTTCTTAGAAATTTTCTTTTTTTCACACTTTCTTAATGAAGATGCCTGAGATATTTAAAGAGGTACATCCCTTCTTTTGTGGCTTTATTTAGCTCATTTGATGAAAAAGGGAGGCAATACAATCTCTTCTGTGTGAATATGTTGCCCACGATGTCATTGATTTTTGTGTATTTTTTTTCTGCTGCCTTCAGCGAGATTCTGTGCTTTCCCCATGTTATATTCTACCAGAAGAGGTCCAGTAAGAGGAAATTCAGATGTTCAGGACATTTCCAGAACTTCTTCTATAAGGTTCATCCTAACCCTCCATTAGTCAGAAGTACTTTTCAGCCTGTTGATAGTATTTCAGAATTGAAATATTGTCCAAGTTGTCAGATTTACCTTTTCAGGTTTTCATTTATTTAGTTGAAAGTGAAGCAGGTCACCATCTAATGCAGTGAAAATTCTCTGTATTTCAATACCCTGCTGCATTCAAGTGTGGTTTTGTACAAAGAAGGACTTTATGGTATATGGATGTATGCCAGGGCATGTAACTATAGGAACTATTCTGTTTGCAGAACTGAGAGTTGTAGAAATTTTTCATTACCATTATTATCATATTCTGAGGCACTGCCACTCTGGAAAGTCCTTTAGGTTGGCTGCATGCCTGCAGAGAGACTCGAGGTCTTAAAACCCAGGTAATTCACAGAAGAGAAGTTGGAGCAAGCTGCAGTAGGAAATACTCTCCCTTCAACCTCCACAAGTCAAATTGCTTCATCAGTCATTTTAGAGGCAAATATTCTCCTACACCGCATTCACACATACTAGGAAATTATTTCATGTCGTAACAAAACAGGACAAGGCAGGAAATTTCTGCATGGTCGTTACAGTTCTCACTCATGTTGTTCTCTCTGCCAGCAGTAGTTTCCTCCTACTCCTTTTCTACCTGTTCTTTCCTACCACACTTCTCACATCAGAATGGTGTTCTGTGCCTCACTAGTCTGACAGTAAGAGATCTTTTAACTTGCAACTTAAATTTTTATTTGGCTAGCAGTGCTTGTTTGTTTCTTACTCAGATTATGGGGGAAGGGGAGGTGTTTAGTCTTGATTTTTTCTCTCTTTGAAAATTGTTCACAAACAGAAAGCATTTGCTGCCTTACTCTTATTATGCTAAATAAACAAGTAATTACAAGGAAATTCTATCCCTCAGTCATCTTAATAGACATTGTTTTCTCCCTGTTATCAACCGGATTTGAAAAAATCCAGCATCAGAAAACAAAGGTAAAACAAGGGAAAAAAAACGGATTCCAACCTTTCTTACATTTTGACGTGATGGAGACTTACTGATTCACTCACTGAAACAGATTTGCTGTTTTAAATAAAAGTAATTTACAGATTTGTGTTCACTATTAAATATTATATATGACACTTGTGAGATAAAAAGGAAAAATTCCCCTTTTCTGCTTACAGCTGATAATAATATTTTTCATTTCTACTTCATATTCTTGAGGGAAATACAATGCAAAATATATCCATAAGTGTTCTTCATATGAACATTGAAACTCAAAATTTGCAAATTTGCAAAGATGTGCGAGAGGGATGAGATAGACTTGCTTAGTGCTTAGTGCAACATTTCCTGTTGGCCAGATCAGCAATTCCGGTGTTGCAGTTCAGGTCTGTAGGAAGTGAGCATCAGGCAGCTACCTTGCTGTCAGAGACTGAAAACAGTTTATGCCTCAAACATTGATAAAAAGTTTTAAAGAAGCTACAACCACAGAAACCTCCTTGAAGAACTTTGGACTGTAAGTCGAACTGCTGATTAGATAAAAGGAAACCCATTGTTCAGTCACCTCAGGCTGAGGGAAAGGTGTGCATCCACAATAGGCCAAAGCCTCCAGCTGCCATCCCAGCTGAGTTTGGGGTGGGGGGAGAGCACAGCTCACAGAAGCCAGGTTTACACAGACTCCCCCCAGCCAAGGGGGNAACAGACCAGAGTCTGCTGTAAGAGACTGCCCCCCTCCAGGGGGACATGCCCGGACACACCTGCCCAGCCTGAGCATACATTCCCATGGGATTCTGTGCTTTCCGGGGGACCTTCACCACCAAGACCGGCTGGAGAGGATCAACAGAACATCGTTGGGATCCACAGAGCAGTGATATTTTCCTTCTTCTGTCCCTGTCACTTTCTTTCTGTCCCCCCCATCTGTTTTCTACTTCTTTCTTTCTCTCTCTCTCATATCTACCATCAATAAAACCCATATTATTGTCAATGGCATATGGTATCGTTTGCACCTTAATTTGGGCAGAGGAATTTCTAAAGAATCTTAATAAAAATTGGATCATAACACTTGTAAAAAAGCTAAGAGGTATTAACATAAAATGTAAGATATTTTATTTTGAAAAGGAAAGTGAAAGCTCTATTCAATCACTTGGCACACTAAATGTCAATATTTTATCACTTTATCATGACGATCCCTAAGATTCAGCACGGAATCATTTTGCTCTAAGGAAAAATAAAGCTGCATTGAGATTTTTGCAGTAAATCTCATAGCATCTCTGTAACTTGGCATTTATCTTTACATTGATTTAACATTTCTACCCCCATAATATTTATTTTTCCTAATACTTGCCTATATCTCATTTTAAAAGGATTTATATTAGTGGCTCCTTTTATTGCCATTGGTTTTTCACTGCACATATAATATTGTCACAGTTGCAGCACTGTATTTAAGGTCCTGTCATGACTTTTGTGCTATTTTATCTATAGTCTATATAAAGATCCTTTAGGGAAGAAACAACCATATTGCAAATTTCTAGGTAACAAAATGTGTATTTTAAAAAAAATCCTACTTTCTTCTTTTATATGTATATACTCGGAAAAATATTTAAAATAAGCAAATAATGATACATGTATTTGAAGTTGTTTCTGTGAATAATTACTTTTTTATTCTTACGTTGACTTTGTGATTCTTAGTCATAGTAGACTTTATTTGCTCTGATTTCACTGAATCTTCATGCAAAAGAGAAAGTATTGTAAGTGCTATGCCCGACAGAGTTAAGGATAAAAAGGAGTATAAAAATAGGTCTCTTTAGAGTTAATGGACATTAACATGTATAATCATAGATTAAGTAGAATATGTTGATATTCAAAGTGAAGAAAACCTAGACTGGAGTAGTTTTTTGTTATAAGTAAGTTGGCTGTAATACATGGTGTTACGCATCGAGTGAGAGCTTTAGACAAGCCCTGCCTTGGGCTCAGATTTTGGCAGCAGCTCTACTCGGGTGGCATGCACCTAAATCATTCTGGCTCGCAAATTATCAAAAATGGCAGATCAAGTGTGTTACAAAAATGAGTTACTTATTGATTAGACAGGAGATTAACAGACAAAAGGCCTTAAACAGAGTTACTTACTACAGAGGATAAAACAAAAAGAACTACTAGTACATCACATCAAACAGAGCACGACATAAAGGTACCTATATTACAGCTAGCAGAGAAATAGCATAGATTAGGAGTCAATGGAACTTACACTGAATTGGTGATGGAGTACACTAAGTCCTTCACTCAACCCTCAAAAGAATAACCAGTAAGCAGCAGCGGGAAAGACCCCACCAATTTCCAGGGAATGTGCAGAAGACTTCTGCTTTGTGGAAGTTTGGTGTAGCTTTTATGTAGCTTTTATGGTTTTTAAAGTCAAGTGTCTGTCAGTCAGAAATTCAGGCTTATCTTCCTACAATCTTGCTTTCAAGGCAAGATGTTTACTGCCAGCTGGGAATGTCACTTCCATGGCACCAGAA
This sequence comes from Machaerirhynchus nigripectus, assembly GCA_013397975.1. Taxonomy (NCBI): domain Eukaryota; kingdom Metazoa; phylum Chordata; class Aves; order Passeriformes; family Dicruridae; genus Machaerirhynchus; species Machaerirhynchus nigripectus. The sequence goes on from VZRQ01001293.1 coordinate 193,928, forward strand.
CAACTCACTACAGGACAAGCTGTCCTGATTGAGTTATTTCACCAGTTAGCAAATTCATGTCAGAGGGAAGATGCCCTGAGCTATCACAGCAGCTGATAGGCAACAGATGGACCTTCTAGGGTGGGGGGAAAGAAGAAAGGAAGAAATATATATGTATTGTACAACACATTTCTAAGCTCATAAAAGGTCCCTGTAATTAATTCATTAATCAAAAATGAAAAGTCTCTTAACCTGAAAAGAATGCAACCTATACCTAAAATATCTTTACTCCCTTGTATAGTGTCAGCAAATTCACATAGGCCTAATATTGAGGTGTACACATTGCAAGACAGAATCTAGGATTGGTTGAACAATAAAAAAGATCTTTTGTCATTTACTTGATATAAAAATGCATCACTTAAACATTAGTGTTTTAAAACCATAAAGAAAAAATACTAGTTGTTTTTGCAGGTTTTTTGTACTTACAAAGTATCAACAACCAAGAACCAATACTCATGACAGAATTAATGATTCCTTCAAAGATGAATCAAAATCCAATATGTCAATAGACGGGTTTGTTTCTAGAGTTATTGTAAATAACTGAATTGCAGTGTCCTTGTCTTCACTAGCTCTGGACAGTCATTTTATAAAGGTATGGCTGGAAAACAAGAAATAAGACATAGCGCTGTCACATCATTAGAAATGAATTTAAAAAGAATCTTATGTCTCATTGTTTACTCATTCCATAAGTGAAACAACCTGTACTTTTAGCATCAGCCCAGGATACATGAAACAAATACAATTAACAAAAGAATAACATTATTCAATTAATGATAATAAATATACGTCAATATTTTGAAATAGGAACATTAAGAGGAACATTACAAAGATACAAAATAAATATATGACTAATAAATAAATGACTAATAACAAGTTGTCTTCTTTTTTAAGTAGTTTATGATCAGCATTCATTGAAATACTGTTAATACAATTTTTCTTTTTTACTTTCTTCAAAACATTATGTCTCATCTCATCTCTGCCTTTTGTTCTTTTTTTATTTTAGCTAAAGAAAGTCTAATTTGTCTGACTTTTGTGTAACTGAAACCCATGTGGTTTTGTATCATTTTCTTTGCATGGTTGTCCAATAATTTTTCCAGCAATTATGTAAAATATTCTTTTAATATATATGTAACTATGCCTGAAATAATCTCATTGTGAATTAATTTCTGCAAAAATTCTTTGCCGAATTATTTTGGGTGGTACACCATATTGCAAAATAATTTTTCATTCTAATTTAAGGTGAAAATAACTTTTCTTTGGAAATAATTTTCAAAGCACATAATGAAGTAGCTTATCTCAACTCCCATTTTTCCTTTACAAAGTTCTCTCATAATTATATAAAAAAATATTTTCCTCACTTTTAGAACTCTTTGTTTTCCCTAGACTGCTAGGTGATTATAAAAAAAAGAGGTGCTTGGACCGGTCAATAAATGTTCCTGCTTCCAAAGTTACCCTAGAGTTCAGGCTTACAGATTTGGGGAATTTTACACCCTTTTACAACCAAATGAAGAATATGACCTCAGTACGCTGATCAAAACAATTTTAATGACACCAATACGAATACTTGTTTGATTTTGGGATAAAAGCATTTCTAATGTTTAATAGCTCACTGAGTTAAAACTGTAATATGGTAAGACAGTACACTGTTTTCAAGACACTACAGCTACATATTAAAGATACAGGTATTTGGTAGATTCTGTGTGCATTTGGATCTCTCTTTTGTTTCTTCTTGTGCTTGAGAGCCCTTGCTTTTATGAAATGGCAGCATTTGTCGATGAAGATACATATGGTATGTGCAACTGTGACAAGATAAATAAAGAAATAATTAGACCTTGGCTTTCTATAAGACGTTCTTAAATTGTGTGGTACACTTCCGGAGAGAGGAAAGACACCACTGACCTACTTTAGCAGGGAAGAGAAGCAGATCTATCTCAGAACAGAGATAAAGATCTCTTCCTATGCACTTCGTCCTATTTCCCCTACCTCTCCTTCCTCTACTCTCAGGAGACCTCATGCCTCTGTGGGAGCTGTGTGGAGAGTACAGCTTGTACTACAAGATAAGTTTACAAGATAAGTTTGGTAGAAGGAAGAAAGCACAGAAAACCTTGGACTCCAATTCTGAAGACACAAGAAATATAAAATTAAATTAAAATGAAGGTTTTAATAATTATTAAATATAATTTAAATTTTATAATATATAAAACCTTTTTTAAATAATAAAGGTTTTATATATTATAAAAAAAACCTAAAATACCACATTTACACACAGGTACAGAGGAGGGTGGTGTATAAAAGGCTGGGGAAGTGGAGATTAGAGGTATGTGTTCTTATTGGAGCAGAAATTTTGGTAACAAATGGGAATGGAAAAAATACAAATCTGTACCCTTTTGCAATAGCAGAAGAGAAGGGCTGAAAGAAAAATGCCTATAATCACAGCTCTAATTTACATCAGTAGGAATGTTATTTTTATAGTTGTTTTAAAGAGTGACAGCCAGTTGTATCACTGATGTATCACATGTATCTCCTCATGTTCTCAGAACCTTATTTTCATCCTCCATATTCTTAATGCACTTAGAAACATCCAGACTAAAATACCAAAACAAAAAAGGGGATTGTTCCTTCAATTCCTTCCTGGAAATCAGAGACAAAAGAAGGAGGTGATTATTTGGGGTTTTTTTTTGATTGGGTTTGGTTTCCTTTTGGGGGGAGGGGGGTGTTGGTTTTTTCTGATAAAATGCATTATTCCAGTTTTGATAACCAAAGTGAGAACATATCTTTACCCTTGACTGAAAGCTAGGGTCTCACTCAAGGTGACAAGATTTTGTAATTGTGAGAGCTGAGGACTAGAAGTGATTCAAATTTCGAGGTTTTTGTTTTGCTTCTGTGGATATGAACTATTCAGGGACAGTATCATAGCTCTATGTGCACTGAATTGGCTGTTACTAAAGGCAGTTCAGCTGACAAGTTCTCAAGACTGAATTCTTTAACAAATTCATTCTGCTTTAGCTTAAATTGACTTCAAAGGTATTCTGCAGTTATCCTGGTGCTGAGAGTGGCCTTAAATACCTGAAATAGGCCCTTGCCGGTAAAGCCTAACTCATGTACAGCTTTTAAAAGAAACAAGTATTTCCTGTGTTTTACAGGCTTATTTTGTCAGAAGATGAAGTTGAAACCATGTGCTTTAGCTGAGTTTAAAGCCTGAATCGGAGATGTAGAAATAACAGGCTTTTGGTTTGGTGGATGGAACAGTGTGTGCATGGCAAGGTTTTGGTAGCAGAGGAGGTTCAGGGGCGGCTCTCGGAGAAGCTGCCAGAAGCTTGCCTCATGTCTGACAGAGCCAATGACAGATGGCTCCAAGACTGGCCCACTGCTGACCAAAGCTGGGCCCATCAGCAATGCTGGCAGCACATCTGCAATGTAGTTAAGAAGGGAAATAATGGCTGCACAACAGCAGCCAGGGAAGGAGGAAGAACATGTGAGAGAAGCAATTCTGCAGACACCCAGGTCAGTGAAGAAGGAGGGGGAGGAGATTCTCCAGGTGCCAGAGCTGAGAGTCCCCTGCAGGTCCTGCTGCAGCTCTTTGTGAAGCCCCTGCAGACCATGGAGGTCCCCACAGGAGCAGATGCACCTTCAGACTGGGGAGAATCGCACACTGGAGCAGGTGGATGGGACCGAAGGAAGCTGTGGGGAATCAGTTCTAGAGCAGGCTTCTGGCAGAACCTGTGGAGAGAAGAGTCCATGCTGGAACAGATTTGCTGGCAGGACTTTTGACCCCCTGAGGAACCCATGCTGGAGCAATGCATTCCCGAAGGACTGCACCCCCATGGAATGTACCCATGCTGGAGCAGTTTGTGAAGAAATGCAGCCTGCTGGAGAATTTCATGTGGGAGGGACTCCACACCAGAGCAGGAGGATTGTGAGAAGGGTGGACCAGCAGAGACAATATGTGATGAACTNTCCTGCTGCAGCTCTTTGTGAAGCCCCTGCAGACCATGGAGGTCCCCACAGGAGCAGATGCACCTTCAGACTGGGGAGAATCGCACACTGGAGCAGGTGGATGGGACCGAAGGAAGCTGTGGGGAATCAGTTCTAGAGCAGGCTTCTGGCAGAACCTGTGGAGAGAAGAGTCCATGCTGGAACAGATTTGCTGGCAGGACTTTTGACCCCCTGAGGAACCCATGCTGGAGCAATGCATTCCCGAAGGACTGCACCCCCATGGAATGTACCCATGCTGGAGCAGTTTGTGAAGAAATGCAGCCTGCTGGAGAATTTCATGTGGGAGGGACTCCACACCAGAGCAGGAGGATTGTGAGAAGGGTGGACCAGCAGAGACAATATGTGATGAACTGACCACATGCCCCATTCCCCTTCTCCCTGCATACTTTGAGGGAGAGGAGGTAGAAAAATCCAGAATAAAACTGAACCCAGGAAGAAGGACAAAGTGGAGAGATGTTAAGAACTGGTCATATTTCTCATTATCCTACTCTGATCTGATGGGTAATAAATGAAATTCATTTCCCAAAGTTGAATCTGTTTTGCCCATGACACTAACTGGGGAGTGCATTTCTCCCTGTCCTTATCTTGACCCATGAGCCTTTCATTGTATTTTTCTCCCCCTGTTGATTTGGGGAGTGATAGAATGGCTTGATGGGCACCTGGTGCCCTGGTGACGTCAACCCACCACTTGGCTATAACAGGAAAACAAACATGAACTAGTTTCAACAATGAAAAAATAATTACAAATTTAATTGTATTATAAATATGTTATTTAGTTTTAAGTATTTTGCTCACATCTGCTTAAGATTTACAATTGAAAACATTTCCAACATTTGTTTTGAAAGGTTGATGCAAACAAAGCAATTTCCTTCTCTCATTTTATAGGTGAAACTATTTGAAGTATAAAAGAAATCTAAAAGTATATTTTTGTGTTTCAGTATTTATTTGTATAATATATGCCAGTAAAGAAGAATCCATTGTGTAGCTTGAGCATGTGCAAAAAGATACTGATAGTAAATTATGGACTTTGTTTGGTTGTAACTTTTGCACTTATTTCAAAATTCTAGACTATGTTAGTGATAGAAAAGTGAAAGAGAAGTGATAGAGAAGTAAAGAAAAGTGCCAAAGAACTGGAAAAAGACAGCCTAATATTCTCATTTAATATTTCTGAAAACAATTTCTATTTATGGCAACTTAACAAATTTCACTGAATTGCCTAGAGGAAGAAGACTATCCTATTTGAAATACTGCATTATTTTTGCTGGCAGAAAATTATTGTATTTTCATACACTTACTTGTGGCAAACAGAGTACAATAAATCTCTTGGCTTGCATATGTTTATTTGATAAGTTAAGTATTTTTCATCTGTAAAAAAGCTAGAAGATTGAAAATCCACAAAGATTAAAGTGGGAATAAAAAGTGGGAAATACATTTAAGACACAATTTGAACCAGAACAAAATTTTATGTCACTTAAGACTAAACAAAATTAATATTCTGATTTGTTTGACCAAATTTTGAAACATGGCATAATTGTATTGTTGCTATAACTTTTACTGCAATCTAGATTTTGTTGAGGTGGGGTTTTTTTTGTTTCCATCCAGGCAAGCAGTTGTTTCAGCCAGTTCTTATGAAAACTGGTTTGCAGTATCCACAGCTATGTCATATTGGCACACTGAAACAGTCCGGTTTTATTTCATGCACTAGAGGTAAGAATGCTTTAGTAAATTGAATGATCGGAATTAATTCCAAGGATATGGCATATTTATTTTCATCTTACTAGACGGAATAAATACATTTAGGTAAACAACTCATTGACAGAACTGTCCTAGAATAATGACATACATCTTATTAGGATAATGCACTCCAACATTTGGTTCTCAGAACATGAGTATTCAGAGCATTCTGGTTCAGAAGCTGATTATATTCAGACCAGATACTGTGGAGTGTATTTTTCTGTATTTAATCAGACTGTTTTGCATGGTTAATCATTTGAAGCTAAAATTATTCAGGCTATCCAACCCTCCAAGTCAGCCAAAGCTGACTATTTTCTTTACCTACAGCATGAAATAAAAAGGGACAAAAAGTCTCTTGTGAGGTAATTGAGAAGAGTTTATTCCTTTATGTCAATGGGAATGGTAAACATACACTCAGGTGTCTAGTGTTGAACACAGGCCTACTTGTTCACTTTATAGTAAGAGTTAAACATAGTCTAATTCCTTCTTTAAAAAGGATTACAGTGGCAGCCTTAAAGCAGTTCTAACCAAGAGAGGCAGAAAGTAATGCAAAATGTTTGACCCAGTGTGAAGAGGTAAATGCTTCCCAGGCTCTCCAGCTCCTGTTTTAAAGCTTATTCCAACAGCTAGGCTGAAATACATGCCCAAGAGTGCAAGAGCAAGTTTGTTCCCTGGTTGTGCAAAAGGAATTATTTCTTCACAATCTGCACTATACTTAGTTCACAGAGATCTTCATCAGGAAAGTAGACACCAGGTATTACTAGTATTAATAAGCTTATGTGATGCTATATATATTTATCTGCCACTACAGCTTTTAAAGACCTGGTCTCTCTCTTCCTCTCTCTCATGAACCAGTATGCATGTATGCCTACCTGTTTAGGGTTAAATTCATAAGTTAGGCTAGGGTCAGTTTTGATGTTTTAATGACCAAAGAAATCTACACCACCAGAAGTATTAAGATTATACAGTCATCAAATCTCTTACCTGGGATTTTTTCATTGAATTCTTTTTGGAATACAAACCCTAACCTATAAACCCAATGCTAACAAAGGTTAACAATAACCCTAAACTCATCCCTACCCTAAACCCCAAAATCTAACCCTGACCTGTAATCCTAATAACACTAATGCTAATCCTTGTTGCAGTTGCCCACAGGTGGGAGATGCATCATCTGCCACATGGGAAAGTGCAGGAATGGGCCAAGTGTCCCATTTTCCTTCAGTTTGCTTCTTCTCTGTTACTAACAGTCACTGATGTTTTCTGAGAATAAACCTATTTACAACTTCTCAGTGCTGAATGCTCTGATTCCAAAGTCATTCCAAGCTATTTTAATTTTAATTTGCTCGGCTGTCCATTTTCAGCTTCAAATTTCTTCACTTCTCATTTCCCTTTGGCCAGTACTTACTTCCCAATCTTATTACACTTTCATGGCAAAAAAATTGCTCATGTGCAAAGATTAATTAATTGTACTTTGGAAAAGAAAAAATAGCAATATCCTGACTGTCAATGTACACAACAATTAAAAATAATACTCTCTTGATTGCTAAGAAAAGCTGAGAAGTTTTCTCATAGAGATACTAGGAGCATGTGATCCAAACCATAAAGTTTAATAATGTTTTCCATGCCAAATCTTGCTTTACATTTACAATCTTAAGATCACAATGCCACCTATCACCTCCCGTGCCAGCTAGACTGCAGACATCTTTATGAACTTCCTATGTGGCATTTTTTAAAGCAGTAAAATACCTACTGCTGTCACTGACACATCGAGGGAGACACCACTGACCTTGATCTGTCTCAGAACCATGATCAGGGGTTAGGGAATGAGATCTCTACTTTTACACACCAAATAATTGCAAATGTAAATAAGGCATTCAGCAACTATTAAAATTATGACAAATAAAAGAAGAAGTTTATCTGAAGCTGTATCAGGGGAGATTTAGGGTAGATATCAGGAAAACATTCTTCACCCGGAGGGTGGTTGGACACTGGAAGTCCATTCACAGGGAAGTGGTCACAGCACCAAGCCTGACAGGCTCTTGGGCACATGATGTGACCCTTGAAGATGTCCTGTGCAGGGCCAGAGGGTCGACTTGATGGTCCTTGCTGGTCCCTTTCAATTAAGGATTTTCTATTATTCAATGATCCTAAGAATATCTGAGAAAATTATTTTCTTCCACAAATATTAGCACATCACTTCACTTTGCATAAATCAGTCCTCAATCCTGATGCATCTGTTTTGACCTCTATTCCAAACACCCTAAGCTTTCTTGTACTTCTCATTCAGATCTAAAGAATGATTTGTGTTCTTTAAACATTCCCTCTCATCTGTATTGAGTGATTTTACAAAAGGTATTCTGCCTTCCTACAATCCTTTCCTAATTTTTTTTCTCCACGAAAGAAACGCTGACTCGCAGAAAATTTCTCAGTAAAACTCTGCAGAAGGGACCGGATGAGGGACTTAAACTTCTTTAAAGAAAACGAGAAGATTGCTATCCAAATCCAGTAGCATGTAAACGGACTGACTGACACTGTTATGTAGAGAAAGATCTCCATTTAGTGCACAACATGCTGAGCAAAACAGAAGTAGATTATTGACCTGTGTGCCAAAAGAGTAAGAGAAAAAAAAAAGGGGGGGGCAAAGGTAATGGACTCCAAAAGTCTCATAAGCTGGATGTAAATCTAAAAATGCCAATTAGCATTTTTCCCCAAACAGAAAAAAGTCACAGCAGGACAGTTGGCATATTGCTAAAATGTGCGTGCCACAAAGGAATTTACATGGTTTCATAATTATGGCAAAAGAATCTGCAGCACAGAAGACAATTTATGATACATATATGGGTTGTGTCAAGTAGCAGGAGTCACTCAGAGGATTTTGCTGAAGCCATTACTTTAAAATGGATGACTTGAGAACACCCAGAGCAAACAGGGAGATTAAGATCCGCTATTTGAGGGGTCTTTTTGGAAAGTTGCATTTGGCAGGAATGCTGATGAATATACAGATTTGTGCATTATGTCAACTACATTCAATTGCATTAACATTTTTGAAGTAAGCTGTTAGAGAATCTGCTAACAAGGAGCATTGTAAGGACACAATAAATAAAAATGAAATAAATTTCTAATATCAAAGAGGAAAATGACAGCATGCAGAACTGACAAGAAAACCTGGGTCCTGCACTAACAACACTAGAAATAAAATATGCTATTAGTTATTCAGTGTATATTTAGTGGGAATTACAGGAAGAGAAACAGATTTTCACTTATGTTGGTTTGAAATAAGATTTCAAATGGGTGCCTAAAGTAATTTTGTATTCTTGCCCATGGTGTTTAACAGTCACAAGATGGCAACAAAGGAATATACAGGCAATAAAGTAAATATGAAGACTGATCTCTATTTTAGGAAGACAGCATGCAGCATTTTGTAGTTTAAAGTTACAGGCATTTTTTAGACAAAAAGAATCCTAGAAATGAAATGTTTGATTTTGCAAACCAGGACAGAGTGCATTACTGACAATAATCTCTATTGCATGAATTTGCTTTGATTTTTATTCAGTCTAAATATTTGTATGACTTTCAGCTGCATTTATGTTGATGATCTGTTAATTTTATACTTTGAGCTGCTGAATAATGCACTTTCCAGTAGTCAGCTTGTAACTTTTTATTTGTGTCAAACATACTTTTGATGTCAATAGACTTCTGTCCTTTTTAAAATTCTTTTTTGTTTAACTTGATGCTTGTAAAATTATCTGAAAAAATGCAACTTTTAAAGACTTTTCTTAAAAATGTTTCACAGCAGAAACTTGGAGAAAATATATTTTTGACACCTTCAAAATCCATTTTCCCACTCTCTTTTTATAGCTGAAACCTTCCACTGAGTTTGAACTCTCATCATTTCAATCCCAACAAAACACTCTTTATCAGCAATTTCCTTTTGAAAACTCCACTGTCCATCACAGACTATAATATTAGGTTTTTTAAGAACTCCTTTCTCACCAGAAAGCAAATGAAAACCACTTAAGCTACCTTTCTAGTTTTTGTACAATAAAACCAATTAATTTAAAAGAGAACTGGAATCATCAGTGTACATAGTCACAAGCATAAAATTAACTATAATTTTTGCTAAAAACTTCTCTCTTTTGTGTTTAATTTTCTACTAAATTCTATTTTTTTGTATCTTTTCTTAATGCAGAAGGTGTATTTTTAGTAGATTCTGCCTCATATCACTAGGTGTCGTGTCAGCAGGTCATGGAATGGACCACGCTCTGAGCTATGGAAGAGCTTTCAGTTTCCTCCCTAGGTTTTTTACAGTTACAAATGATTTGGAGCCTTTTATGGTTAAAGTTTTACTTATTATGTGTCAGCCATGCCTTTTGTAATCTATAACGTTTTGGTAATTCCTGAATTCCTAATTATCTCTTGGTCTTCATACACATTTGCAGACTGCTTTTGCTACTTCTAAGGTCATATTCAATTAAATTATTTCCAAAGTCACGAGTCCACATTTAGCATTATCTTGCTGCTGAAGGCTACGAAAAAAAATTAAACTAAATGCCATTTGCTGAAGCCCGTGACCTTTTTTCTGGGGATACAGTTATCTGATTTGCTGATGTCTTTATCATGCACCCGGGCTACCATGTAGAAAATGGATTATGTGTACGTGGGATGACATAATACACATGTCAAAAAAAACCAAAATGGCAGGCTCTGTATTAGCTCTATATTAGTCTAAAATGTGTCAAAACAGAAAAGTTACGTGAGGCTCACTATCAAAAGTTCTCTGAAAAACATAAGCATAGTATGTATCACTGGTTTAAAAAGACCAATAAAATTAGGAATAGTCAGGGTTAGAGGTTATTATGCCACTGTGAAATCTGTGCTATGCTAGAAAATAAGAGTAATGAGAATAGTCAAATATAAGGAATAGCTTTAATAGAAAAACAGGCTAAATGGAGTGTAACACTTCATCTTAGGAAGCAGGTGACTTACAACATCTGGTTGCAAGCACCAGGGCTCTGTAAAGTCACAAAGAGCATAAACTGGGAGGGTAATGCATCACACACACAGTTTCATGCAACACAGGCAAGCTAGGGAAGCTCTGAGGGATTAGAAGTATGCTGGTTTCCTTTGTTGTCATGGCTCAGCTTTGTGGCCAAATATAACAGTTTTAAACAACATGAAAGATGTTTTCCAATCAGGGCTGCAGACTTCTGCACAATAATTATACAGAGACACCCATGTGGAGTAGTGATTATTAAACATGAGACCCAACAGCAACCTGCTACTCAAAAAGTGCTTATGTCAGTGGAAACTTAGGTTATAGACATCTATTATTTTCCTGTCTGCCCAAGTAGGTTCTGCAAGCTGGTGCCAAAGATAACCTCCTAAAGGAGAGGCACCATCAGCTTTGTCCAGGCTGGTGAGTCTCCTGACAAACAGAATACTTCCTTAAGAGATATCCAGCACTAAGATGTTAAGCCAAGGATTACATGCTGTTATATAGAGTAGAAACGAGTAAAGAGGAAAATAAGGTTTTAGTATCTCTTCATGCCACCTCTACTATGTCACTTGACAACTCTTTCAATTGTATTTTTTTTAGAATGAGAACAAAATGAATGGAATATTTAATGTGTTCCTTAGTGGTTGGATAAGGACAAAAAGTAACAACAAAAAGGGAGAAAAACATTTGCCTAGAGGGGAAATATACTAAGGCACCTGTCAGTGAACTGGTGTAATCCATACACTACCATACTAGTGAATTCTGCATTTCCCAAGTTTCTCATAGAAATACATGTTTTCATTGTTCTCCTTGATGAAATTGATTTTTTTCCCCTAATCATCACCAAAACGTCAGAAATTTCTGTCCTGCAGAGACAGAACTGGCCATTTGCATGATCAGCATCTACCTAATACAGAGCAGATTTTTTTTTGGTATCAATGCTGTACTTTTCTTTGTGCTGTAGTCATTACTCTAGAAGAAAGGAGAATTTTTTTCTAATTACATGCCTCAAACTCCTATGTTGCTAAATCTATTTTATTTATTTCCATTGTGGTGAAACCTGTGAGTCACATCACACTAAGTTTTGCAAAGCACTCCATCACTGATGTGTGAAAACTATTTTTCCTGTCAGTTTACCACCCAAATCCAGCAACATATACAGTAGCTGTGCTCAGCAAAGCTTGCTTCTAATTTATTTTTGTGACAGATTTGGGTTATGTCTATGTCTCTCTTCTTGGATTCTGTACTGCATATCATATGGTTTCATCAAAACCAAGAAAATTTTAATTGCAGATGCCAGCATATAGCGTGCAAAGCTACAAACATTAAATTTCACCCTATCATTTTGTGAAGCCAGCAGGAATTTAAACTGTGACCCAGCCAGTGAGATCTGATTTGGTCTTGGAAGCAAATTTAGTCACTGAGTTCTCCAAAAAGCTCATAACACAGTGGTTTCACCTCAGTAAACTATTCTTCTGAAATACCATTTTCTCCTCTGCTGCGTACAAACATTCTATCAGGAATCTGAAGAAAGTTTTTTTCGAGAAATTGAATCGAAATATCTGAACAGCATGTTCAGCCCCAGCCAGAAGTATGTGTAACGTAGTAGTCAAAAGCTGTGAAGGCAGAGCCTGTCCATTTCTGTACATCTATAACTACAGGCTGAAGGAAATGTTGGCAAGCTGCATTTTTATGTCCATGTCCTCTTTAAAGAGCTACAACAAAAGAGAACTTCAGGCAATTGTGAATCAGACATCACTTCCTCCTTTTCTTGAAGACTCTTGCATTTTCCTCTAATGGAAACTGAGTGACAGCTGAGTGACAGAATAAATTTCCCAGCGTTTCCCAATCTGTTTTGTCATGAGGAGGTGAGCGTTTACACTGCTTTTCTTCACTGCAACTGCAGCCATGGAGCAGCTTTTGAGCTGTACTGCAGTTGACATCTCAGGGAACTTTTTGCTGCAAAATCTGGCTAGTAGGATTTGGCCAGAAAGAAGGATGTTGCCATCTGTCTTAGTGTAGAATTTTTAAAAATAAAAATTGCCATAGAATAGCCAAATTAAAAAAAAAAAATTAAAAAGTCTCAGGAAAACAAGCTTTTCATAACTTTGTATATAGAAGTGTAGTTCCTTTACTTTGCCACTTCCACAGACTTTTAGGGTACTTAATGTATTAGCAATGAACTTGCATGACAAAGTAAACTGCTGTAATTCATACTGTGACAGGCAGTCCAGAACTCCAGAAATGAGAAGTTCCTGTATGTGTACTGCCTTGCTTCATGTGTGTAAACACAGTCAGACACACACAGAAATAAACTACATGAAGTGAGTAGTATCAAAATTATCAGTTGTACCAAAATAAATAGCAAAATAAATATCTAATTTAAACTCTAATTTTAGACCGCTCTTAAATTTGAAGTTATTCACAAAATTACATTACGTTTTATGAGTGGATCACTCCATCTGCAGAGGCTCTTTGCAGGTATCTTTTGCTCCTAAGCTGAGCTCTGATCTAAAACCTTTTAAGATGTTATTGAGATTTTAATGTATAGTAGGTTTGATAATTAAATACTTCCACATATTTATAGTCTCTCCACTTCCTCTTTCATTGCCCACTCACAAAAATTTGATTTTTACCTGCCCTCACAGTACACCAAAAATGCTTTTTAACTGATCAGGACACTGAAAGGGATATTGATTCAACTGGACAGAATAGAAAATTCACCTTCAAGCCCTTTGTACTTATTTTCTGTGATTTTTTAAAATAAGCAATGTGGGAGGTTAAGTCTTCCCACCAGAGAAATTAAGCTAAAATTCCTGAAACAATTATAAATTTCTTTGTTATCGGCTAGAATTTCCTAAAAGAGCTTGTAACTGCCACAGTAAGCATTCTTCAAACAGCCTGATACTGTATTTAATGACTGACTTTATTATTTCACTCTGCCTGAACTCACTGCTGGTTGGAACTGCCTCCATACTGCTGAGTTCAACAAACCCTACGCAGGACTCAGGCATTTTCCCAAATCTGCTGGATTTTTAACATGATACCTGACATGATATTTGGCCAGTGCATACTCACTCAGGAACAAATAAGAATTAAGAAATGTTTCTGACATCCAATTTGGATGTGACCAACCTGTTTTGCAAGGTTTATAGATGCAAGCCATGGTCTGCCATCTGGCCTCAAAGGCAGAAAATTGTCCACTGCACATTTTAATTGCTACTATTTTCATAAACAACCAAATTGGAAATAAATCTCATCATTACTGTGGGAATTTTTTGTTTGAGATCTAGACATAACAGCTTTCCGTCTCAAACATTTTAAGGCCCATCTTGACACACAGCAGAAGTAACTCATGGGTTCTTCAGAGGACTGTAGCCAGAAAGACTTTTTTGCTCTTCATGTTTTAGGCACAGAATTTAATGGCTGGAGCCATACAGGGATGTATGTGACGTGGTACAGGCAATATAGATGGGAGGCAGCATAAGAGCACTGTGCCTTACATAGTGTACTACAGGTGCAGCAGAGGAAATCTAGAGATTCTGGAAAGTTCTTCCGTGCAGACAGGGTATGGTCTCACTACAGATTTTTTGGATAGCCTGAAAAAAACACAGAACTTGGCCATCAAGTGCAGTAGACCCTATTGTTATTACTACAGTTTCTGACAAATATTTTGAGACCTCCAAGGTTACCGCATAAACATGTGTTCTAAAATTAGGTAAACCATTCACTGTTTCACAGCAGAGACTGTTTTCACATGCTTAAACTGCACGTGTGCATGAGCAATTGCACTGGAGATAATTGTGAACATGTATTGCCTGGGAGCATGAAGTATTTTTAAACCCTGATTTAGAAAAAAAAGCAATCTAAAAAACCTTTCCTTTACTATATTCTAATTTGCTACAGGAAAGTTACTTTAAAAAGCATTTATAATTCAACATATCAACAATTATGATTACATATTTCTAGAGTACATTCTGTGTCAAACTGGAATTTTTATTTAAGCAATGCTCTGATTAAATCGAAATAACTTTTCTTCTTTTCTGATGAGACACATGACAGCCCATGATGAGTTTTCTAAATCTACATTTATTGAACAGTAGAGCATGTGCAAGGAATTCATGATAGATGATGTAAAACTTATGTGTGAAGTTTATCCCTCATATAGTGCCCTGAAATCAGTGGCATTAAACCCAGGCTAGATATAACCTTTAATGTCTTAGCCTGAGTAACATATTAGCACACTCCTACTCCATCTTTACTTACATGATTATTCACTGAGATTGCAGTGATTAGGGCTCACATACATGGAGTGGAACAACCTATCCAACCGTGAAAAAGCAAAACTTTGAATACTGAAATGCGAAAATTTTGTCGTGAAACTTGATTCTGAAAAGATTTATGAAGAGTCATATAGTCAGACCAACATTTTACACGGTTGCCTGATTTGGGGTAATGCACTACCATAAAGAGACAATAATCCCAGCGTGTACTGGAGCATCCTGGTATATTGGCCTCAGAAGGTATATTTGGTATATCTGGCAGACAGAAGACAGGAATTCCCAAGGGTGATTTCTCTCTCTGGATTCTCAGATGTGTCCCCAGTGAGACAGAGCCACTTGGTGCTGGGACTCTGAGCTGGGAATGACTGAGGTTTTGGGGCTCCATTGACAGAAACTGAGTCCTGGGGACACATCCTCTGCATTAGAGTGACAGGGTGTCCGTGACCTTCCCACTATGGCTGTCAGAGGCGGAGGGGCTGGCTGCTCCCATCAGGGAAAATACAAACTCTTCTTAGGTACTTCGTTTATCAGGCACTTTCTGCAACATCATTGGGATAACTCTTTCTCACAGTAAGTGTATTTTGGAAAGCACATATTTTGGAGGAACAATATGATTAAAGTATACTATAACTTGTTAGGCTCTGAAATACAATCACAGTGTCTGAGCTGGAACTGCTATCCTTTACGTAGCTGTCTACTTTCTCAACACTGATGTTCATTTTAAACTCGTCCTGTTCACAGTGCCCCAGAGGTGGATATTTTTCAAGATTTTCTGTGTTCCCTCTTCCACGTCCCCCCTCCAAGACATTTCCATCGTATATTTATAGTTGCAAGTGTAAATGTACTGTGGTTTTGCAATTCACGTGCTAGGGAGTGGTATAGTATGTTCCCAGAAAATGAGCAGCACTGCACTAGTAAATGTGTAAAACAATTAAATTCCTAGCTCAGGAACAGAACTAAGGGCAACCAGGTGGCAAAACATCCACTTGTGTTTGTCAACACAAGTTCCTTTGTTTTGCTCTCATTTCTTCTTCATACAGTTTTCATGTTTTACAACAAAGGAAGCAGGGCTGTAACAGGAAACGCCTCCTTGATGACACAACTTGGTTGTTCCCAAAACACCTCTGCTCCATGCAGCCGGTGAAACTAATAGTGTCTATGTGTTTTGATTTCTGTCATGTGATTATGTATGGAAGGAGGAGTGAAATAAGGATAAATATGAGAAAATTACATGCACTTATTTTCAGTCAGGAATTTGAGGGTCATTTCCAATCTGCAGGGGGGAACACAGCCATGTAGATGCAATCTTCTCTTTCTATTCTTATTCTTGGCCTGATTTCAGCTGGAATAGAGTTGGTTTGCTTCATAGTAGCTGATTTGGAGAAAAAAGAGGGTCTGGGAGAACGTTACCACTGTCTAAAACTACCTGAAAGGAGGTTGTAGCCAGTGGGTGTTGGTCTCTACTCCCAGTTAATAAATGACAGGACAAGAAGAAATGGCCTCAACTTGAACCAGGTGAGGTTTAGGTTGGTTATGAGGGAGCATTTCTTCACGGAAAGGGTTGTCAAGCACTGGAACACGCTGCCTAGGGAAGTTCTAGTGTGACCATCTTTGGAAATAATTAAAAGATTTGTAAATGTGGCACGCAAGAACATGGTTCAGTGGACTTGACACTGCTGAGTTAAAGGTTGAACTTGATGACCTTAATGGTCTTGTCAAGACTAAATGATTCTCAGGTTCTACGATTCTCTGCTTAATATGCAAACTGGGAGGAGTTGAACAGATGTCGATCACTGCTGGGGAACCGGCTGGGCGCTGGTCAGTGGGTGTTGAGAAGTTTCATTGCACATCACCATTTTTCTTGGATTTCGTTCTTCTATCTCCCTCTCCTTTTCATTTGTTACTGTTAGTGTTATTAAATTTTACATTATTTACATTATTAAACTGTTCTTTTCTCAACCCAATGGTTTTATCTTTTCCTGATTCTCCTCCCTATCTCACTGGGGACCCAGCTGGAAAATGAGCAAGCGGCTGAATGATTCTTAGTTGTCAGCTGGGGAAACCTCAGCAAATCTTGTTTTTTCAACTCTTTTCTGTTTCTCCCTTTCAATACTTTTTCATCACACCCCTTTTTGGTTTCTGTTAATGTGTCTGCACCTTTGGAAACCTGGTTTTTAGTTTGTCTCAGTAAAAGCTTCTGAGACATTTCATTTCAACTGCCTTATCTAAAACATTCCTTTTTTAATGTTCAGTTGTCCCCATACCCTGCATTTGCAGTTCCACTACCGGCATAGCAGATTCAGTTCCCCTCATTTTCCTTCACATCTGAGCAGTTTGTCCCCATATTTTGTCATGCTGCTGACTCTTTCACACAACCCTTTTTGTTCTCATTTGATTTCCACCTTCAACTGCCCTTCCTGAATCATTCCCTAACCTCAGTGTACAGCTGCTCCTATCACTCTAATTCTTTTCCCATTCTGTTACAAAACTTTTATTTATTCTATCTTCTACACCGTTTTTTTTCCTTTAACAATAATTACCAGTCTTGTTCAGTCACACAAAATTTCAGATTCCTTATCTGCAGATAAAGGTTAAAGACTTTTTCTTTTCTCACAGCTTCTCCATAATTCTGGTTTGTATATTCCTCAGCTTACGGTTTGAATTAGGTAGTTCTTAAAAAAAGAAAAAAAATCCTGTGTAGTTCCTATGAGGTATTCAATTGCATGGCAAGAGAAAGTGCCCACTAATCTCAGACCCAGGAAACATGTGAATACATGCACAGCAAAGTTCACACAAGCACCAATAGATCTTTCTGAATAGAATAGAAGACACAGCTTTCATCTGACATTTCAGATTCTGCACCTCTAATTTTTATGTGATTGAAAAGTAGTATTGATATAAAGCTGCATTGTTCAAAGGCTAAGTGATTTTGTGGCAAATAAATGTAATTCTAATTGGAACAGCAAAGAACAGAAATGCATCAATTCCACAGAAAAGATAATAAGGGAACAGATCTCTAATCAGGCTATTCCTACTTTATAGACTAACCTAGCATCACTGCAAAATATCCAGAAACTCAAAATTCACTAAAAAGTCAAGTTACAGGTTTGCATAAGGTTTAGATGGAAATTACAGCAGAAGCCAAAACTCTATAATTTTCCACAAAACAAAAATAAATTTAAATTGTTTTCAATTACTGTCTTGAAGGGTAAAATGCAAGCAGTTCTGCTGAAAATTTTCCTTAAGATCACATGGTTTTAGTGTATATTTGTTTTTTCTATGAAAATTCTTCGGACAGAAGGCAATTTCTGTTTACCTTTCATTATGAAGTGTATCACTTAAGAATATTATGAGGTCACACGATAAATAATTTTGTTACTAAAAATAAAGATTCATACAGTGTAGCAATTCCTGCTGACTGAGAAAAGAAAGTCGATATGAGGTGAACAAAAGTGCATCTATTTGCTCAGTGGTAAAGTAAATGACCCGTGGTATTGGAACTTCTTCTCTGTGGGAATCAACTCTCTGAAATTTAAATCTAACTTACCTTGATCTCTTTTACTGCTGTGTGCAGGTAATTAATAATTTCTGTAGAATATTAGCCACCTCAAGACTTCAGCTACCTTGCAGCCACATGCTGATTTCGTAGTGGGACAGTGTGGTGGGTTGACTTCTGCTGGCATCTTGGCACCCACAGCTGCGTGGTGACTCCCCTTGGTGTGGGGAGAAAGTCAGAAAGGTAAAAGCATGAAATCTCATGGGCTGAGATAAAGGCAGTTTAATAGGGACAGCAAAAGCTGTGTGCACAAGAACGGTCAGAGTGAGCTGCTAGGTCAGTCATGATGAAAAGCAGTGTATGCCATTTGGCATGTATTCACAGACATTGTTTTACCTATATGTAGCTAGTGAATATCTGGCAGCAATTTGTGCATTCATGCAGTAATTAAAAAGCCTAAAGATTGGGTAGAATATTTAGAAGACAATTTTCTAATGATTAAAATGTTTTAAGCCAGTAAGTGCACTTTTCATCAATTGCAATTAGTACTCTTTGAGAAAGCAATATTAATTGCCCCGTAAAACAGGAAAGTCATTCTGTTTAAAATGCTCAGTGCACTTAATTTGCAAACAAATTTTGCTGAGCTAGGGAACTGCTCAAGGATTTGACAGCCTTTATTAAAAAAAAAAATCTCCCCCCTAAACCAGTTTCTTCTTTATACCAGAAACATCCAAATGCGTATTTCATTACCCATTATGTGGACATTATAGTTAAAATGGTCATTAATCACATTAGACTAGATACAGCTGCTAAATCTAATTAATTTGCAAGTCACAAAAGTTATGATGTGATGAGATATGGGAATACCACCTGTCAAAAATAACTACTTTTAGTCCCGGGAGATCATGGTTAATTGGAATCACAAAACACAGTGATGTACAAACCTATTGCAAGCCACATGTGATGGTATTTTAAGATATGCTATGTGATTTTTACATAATGTGATTTTTTCTTCCTCTCTCTTAGTACACATGTATCTGGGATGTGAGATTTTGAAGAATCCTTCTTGTGGTACATAAAGAAAGCCTTCTCCTGAGGTATAAAGGTTTTTTAAGTATGTCTCTCCAAAATTTCTGAAGTAATCTTTTTCAGTTTGAGATAAGATACTGTATTATGGTGGTCTTTTATAAGCTGCATTCATGTCAGTAACTTTCCTTTTTGTCCTGAGAAACACCTGAGGTACATGTGCATGGACAAGGTATCAAATAGAGAACCCTGGCCCCTGCTTGGGGAGACCAGGTGTGTGCATGGAGAGGTGCAAGACATCATAGGGTACCTGGAGTTTGAAGGGACATATCACTCCTGGGCCTGCAAAGGACAGCCTGAGAATCACACCATGGGCCTGAGACAATTGCCCAAACACTTCTTAAACTCTGTTAGGCTTGGTGCTGTGAGCACTTCCCTGGGAAACCTGTTCCAGTGCCCAGCCACTCTGGGGGTCAATACCTTTTTCCTGACACCCAACTTAAACGACTCTGTCACAAATTCATGCCATTCCCTCGGGTCCTGTTTATGGGTCACAAGAGAGCAGAGGTTAGTGCTTGCCCCTCTGCTACCCCATCCTAAGTAAATTGTCTGCGATGGGGTCAGCTCTCACCACTCTCTTCTCCTTGGTGAACAAGACAAGTGACTTCACCTGCTCCTCATAAGCCTCGTACTTGAGACCTTCCATCGTCTTGGTCTCCATACTTTGAACACATCCTAATAGTTTGATTTACTTAATACATTGTAGTGCCCAAAACTGCCTCCAGCACTTGAGGTGAGGCCCCTCCAGTGCAGAGCAGACTGGGACAATCCCCTCCTTTAGTTGGCTGGTGATGCTGGGCCTGATGCACCCCAGGACACTGGTGCATGTATCATTTTTTCACAAGCTTCAAGATAGACTGGGCACTAAGTAGAAGATACATGATTGCTCTCTTTCCCTATTTTCCCCCTGTTCCCGCAGCCCTGGATAAAATCCCCAAGATCAAGTCACTTCTGGAAAAGTAATGCATGGGTACTGCCAATGGAGGCATCACACGGGGGAATTAATTTCAGGTTATCAAGAAAAAAATTTATTGCAAAAGAGAAACTATGTGTCAAAACAGCATTTTATTCAACCTTGCACTCTATGGAAAGTGTTTGAAGTCTGGTTTCAGTTCTGGAAAACCAGTAAGGATAATCTGCAAAAAACATTCTGTATTCAAGAACAGGAGTTTGGTGAAAGTGAAGGGATCGGGGAATGTTGTGCAAATCATAGAATCATAGAATGGCTGGGGTTTGAAGGAACCTTAAAGATCATCCAGTTCCAACTCCCCTGCCACAGGCAGGTTCACCTTCCACTAGACCAGGTTGCTCCAAGCCTTCATAAAGCCTGGCTTTGAACACTTCCAGGGATGGTGCATCCACCGTTTCTCTGGGCAACCTATGCCACAGCCTCACCACCTTCACACTAAAGAATTTCTTCCTAATACCAAGCCTGAATCTATTCTCCATTTAAAGCCATTGTCCTTTTTCTTGTCAGCACACATACTTGAAAAAAGTCCACTTCCTGCTTAGGTCTCCTGTAGCCCCTTTATGTACTGGGAGGTGCTGTAAGGTCTCTCAGAAGCCTTCTTCCCTCCAGGCTGAACAGCTCTGCCTCTGCCTCTCTTCACAGCAGAGATACTACAGCCTCCTCAGCATCTTTGTTGTCTCCCTCTGGACTCTCCCCAACAGTCCACATGCTCTTGAGGATGCAGTACCCCACATGGGGCCTCACCAGAGCAGAGTATAGGGGTAAAATCACCTCCCCCAGCCTGCTTTGGATGGAGCCCAAGATACACTTGGTTTTCTGGGCTGCAAGCTCACACTGCCAGGTCATGTTGAGATTCTTATCAATCAGCACCCCCAAGTCCTTCTCCTCAGGGCTGCTCTCCATCCATTCTCCTCTCAGCCTCTATTTGTTCTAGGGCTTACCCTGACCCAAATGCAGCACATTTTTGTTGAGCTTCATGAGGTTCACACGGGCCCACCACTCCAGTCTATCCAGGTCCCTCTGGATGGCACACCTTCCCTCCAGCCTGTTGACCACATCACATAGCTTGGTGTTGTCGGCAAACTTGCTGACAAACTTGATGCAGCACTGATTCCACTGCCTCTGTTCTTGCCAAAGATGTTCAACAGTGTTGGTGCCAATATCCACCCCTGAGGAATGCCACTCATCAGTGTTCTCTATATAGACGTCAAGCTGTTGGTCTCAATTTTTGTGTAACCATGCAGTCAATTCATTACCCACCAAGTGGTCCATCAATCAAATCCATGTCTCTCCAGTTTCGAGACAAGGATGTTGTGTACATTGACAGTGTCAAATGCTTTGATCAAGTCCAGGTAGATGACATTAGTTGTTCTTCCCTCACCCACCAAACCCTACCACCCACCCACCCAAAGGCACTGTAATGCCTTTTTAGCAGGTCACCAATTTTTCAGGTGCCATCCCCTCTAAGTGAAGCCATGTTCTGTCAGCAACCACTTCTTGCCATGTGCCTTAGCCTAGTTTTCAGAAAGATCTACTCCATGATCTTGCCGGGCCTACAGGTGAGTTTAGCCAGCCTCCAGTTCCCCATGTCTAATATTTTTCCTTTTAAAAATGAGGTTTGGGTTTACTCTTTTCAAGTCAGTGTGAACTTCATTGGACCATCATGACTTCTCAAATACCATGGTAGCAGCTTAGCCACTTCCTCTACCAGTTCCCTCAGGACGTGTGTATGTGTCTCACCAAGTCCTTTGGACTTGTGCACCTTCAGGTTCCTTAATTCTTCTTGAAATAGGTGTTCTGTGGTGGGTGGTATTTCTCTGTCCCAGTCCCTGCTTTCCCCTTCTGCAAGTCGGGCAGTGTGGCTGAAGCACTTGTTGGTGAAGACTGAGGCAAAAATGTCACTGAGTATCTCAGAGTTCTTCATGTCATCGGGAACCAGGTGACCTGTATCTTTTCAGAGAGGGCAGTCATTTTCCCCAGTCTTTCTTTTATCATCACTGAATGTATAGAAGCTTTTCTTCTGACCTTTAATGTCCCTGGACAGGTTAAATGCTGTTAGGGATTTATTTTACCTTACCTGATCCCTAGCTGCTTGGACGATCTCTCTGTATTCCTCCCTGGCTACAGGTCCCTACTTCTACCATCTATCAGTTTCCATTTTGTGCCTGATTCTGCCCAGGAAATTCTTATTCATCCACACAGGCCTCCTGATATTTTTCTCTGACTCCATCTTTTATGAGATGCATCACTCCTGAGCTCGAAAGAAGTGATCCTTGAATAGGAACCAAGTTTTTTGGGGCTATCTTGCATCCAGGGCTTTAACACATGGCACTCTATCAAGCAGATCTCTGAAGAGGCCAAGACTGCACTCCGGAAGTCCAGGACAGTGAGCTTGACATGCAGATGTCTAACTCCTCCTGTTTGTTTCCAGTGCTGTGTGCCTTTGCATTTAATTTGGATTTGCTATCGGAAGTGGCTGGAATTCCTTTGTGTTGCCCCTCAGGTTCTCTCCTGCTGACTCTCTCTCTCCAGGCTCTGAGCATCTCACTGGCTCTGGCATCAATCTGGTGTGAGGGGGATGGAGTGAGGTTCCCTTCCCCCAGCAACTGTATTTTAAGGACCTCTTCATCATCTTGGCAAGCCCCTTAACAAAAGGTACTCTTACCCTTCTCCGGCAGATGTGCCCCATCAGCCTCCTCTGACTAGGTTTCTCAAAGAGAAGAAGTAGGGAAGGCTGAAGAAGTTGGAACCCTGGCTTAGGCAACAGACCTGTAACTACTTGTTGCTTTGCCAGATTCCACTGGCCTTTTCAAAGCCTTTCCCTTTAACTGGGAGCACTGATGATAAAAAGTTCTAATTCTCAGTAATATTCTTTAATTACAGCTTTCTCAAGAAAAGTGAATTTAAATAGTCTCCATGATCCAACATGACTGATCAGACAGCTAGATTGTTGAATATATTCCCACTATAGAATTTCTGTGAATTTAGCTCTTGGCTTCTTTTGGTTCTTACATCTATGCCTGAAAAACATCTTACACCAGACGGAATTTTTGTTAAGCACAAACTGTTCTTCTCTGGAATTTGTCCTCCAAAGAGACGTCTCCAGCCTTGTGACAACCAGAAGAATTTTTGCAACTCCCGCAAGTATTAAATGTGCTTTATTCCAAGCCAATTTTATACATTTTGATGTTTCAATTTTCCTGCGGAACTGAAGAATTACTAGCACATTTCAGAGTTGGTGAAGATGATAAAGAGTTGTCTCCAGCAGTGTACAGAATATCCAAATAATACTTTGGGTTTACCATTAATGCTTTTCTTTCTGGTTCAGCATGACTCCTGTGTCCCACATCCAAACAAAATTGTAAAATTCAGTTCAGTAACAGAATAGAAGTTTTATATCTTTCCATCAAAATAAAGCACTTTCTTTGGGTTTCGGAATACAGTAAGGTCTGTGGGATTTAAGCTATAAATTCAAGATTGTCCTACAGCTGTGGCTATGCCACTCTGCACTGAATCAGCCTGGCTGCAGGCAGGTGAATAATCAATAGGAATGGTTCCTGTAAATGGGGTTTACATGGGGCAGACTTTTTTCTACTTAGCTGAGATAGCTGGGGGATGATGTGAGAATATTATGAAACTTTCCAAACAACTTTGGCAAAATTTTAAAGCTCAGTTAGAAGGCTTGAAGAAGCCTTTGTTGAGGTATTTGGACTGGGGACAGGAGGAGTATGGCTGGAGGGAAAGATATGTGGAACTGACTTAGTGCTTAGCAGATCAAGCCACCTGGAGCATAAGTACGTAAGAAATTTTTCCAAATTCCAACACCTGCAACTGCATCTTCCAGATGTCTGTCTTACCTTCTGTAGTGAATTTACGTCCACAGAGTACAAGGTGAAGATAAAAGCTAGAAAATGGCAGTGATATAAATGTTTACTGGTTACAGAGACGAATTAGAAATCTGATGAACATATGTAAAAAGAAAATTTTGTAAGAAGAACACTAAAGATCCTTTAAGGCGTTACAAGATATTTTTTCATCAGTTCTTTCTAAAAAACATTAACGATGTCATTTTTTGTTTGAGAGAGCTTGTTTGAGTGTTGAAATAAAAAACAAAATCCTCATAAAACATTTTTGGATTTTTCTGCAAGGAAACTCATTAGAATGTCATAGAAAGGAGCACACTTACCACAATCCTTAAAAATGTTGGGTTATTCAGAAGGGACTGAGGCATTTTCACGGAGATCATACACTTCTGTGCTAGCTACAGGCAACCTGTTTTGTGTGGGAACTAAAGAAATCGCCCCAGGACCAAAAATACTTTACACAGTGAGAAGTAGAAAAAAAATCATGGAAGTCATAAGGAAAAGTTACTACAAGGTTTTGCATTTTGCATAATCCTTGGAGTGTGAAGCACATCGAAACCTTTCCTCACCTCTCCCCTAAACAGCTAAGCATATGCAGATTCCCACTATTTAAATGCAACAGTGCTGCCTTGACACTGGGGCAAAAGAAAGGAGAAGAATGGGTAATCTTTCCCTTGTGTCAAGTCTGTGGGAAATATTTCAGCTGCCAGCATCTAGAATTTCTCATAAACCAGTCACTGCTAAGACAATGATGTAACATGGAAACAACATGAAGAAACAGTCCCTTCTTTCACCCAAGAGTTTGCAGAACACAGGAATGATGACCCAGAGGGTCTACAACAGTTTTCATATCTGTAAACAAACTGCCTAAGGGTCCTCCTAAGAAAACAAGTGACTACAGGAAATTTAAATGGAATTTTAAAGAGATATTTAGACAAGCAACTAAAAATAGACTTTAAAAATAATTAAAACTTATTCTTTACACTTTCAGTAAATTACGTAAAATCCAACAAATCCATTGTAATTGAAATCCTTTATTAATAGTGCTGGCATGTATAATGGAATGGCAAAGGGACTGCTGTAGAAAGTCAGCTCATCTCTGCCAAAAAATGCCCTGTTCATTCACACAGGAGTACTTGGCTTGCAAAACGTTTACACTGAACTCAATGGATATTTTTACTAAAACTGAGTAATATTGGTGCTATTTTTGCTGCTTAACACCGTGGAACTTTAATGCCTTGTTAGCTCTCTCACAGGCGCCACCTTAAACATACAAAGACTTAGATAACTAACATGTCTTCCTAGATGCTACATTCTTATTTTTTTTGTTTCCTAGGAGCAGCTTAAAGTTATGTGTAACCCTTTGCCAAAATTACTAATACCTTACACCTAGTAAAATTCAGCTCATTTCCTGGTCTTAACTTGCGATTTGTAACTTTGGATTTTTAATATTAAAGTATTTGTGACAAATTTCTATAGTTGGAGATTTTTGACAGATTCTGGAGAACCATTTGTTTCCTGTTAGCAAATTAGGGTCTTTTTCACTGCAATCTCATTAAATTAAGCATCATTCATGCTCCTAGATTACGAACTTTTTTCTCTGCAAGGTAAGTATTTTTAATTCTTTCCTGCCACACACAATTAACAAACACTAATAAAAAAGTTTGCATCCTATGATGAGTAATTAACAAGGCATATTTTTATTGTCATGTTTTATTACCTATTTTTCTTTATCCCTATTTGCCTTCTGCTTATGAAATCTTCTGAAACTAATTACTGCGTAAGAGAGCTCTCAGTTGCGTTTTCTGCAAGAATTTGAGAACTCTGATAAATTGAAAGATTTTAGGTGGTTGTTTCAGTGTCAGCATGAGCAATCTGAAAATATGATAATGACCTTCTCCACATTAGCATGGCTCATGTAATGGTACAAAATTACTTCCCTCTTTGTATTTCTGAACAAGAAGAAAAGGGACGTACTTTATGTGGTGATGTTAATGTTCAGCAATCTAAAAAGTTGTACTCTGCCTCAGTTTCAGAATTCAAAAATATTCCTGCCTAGTATATTTTCCTATAGATAATCCTTCCAATACCTTCGGTAAAAAAGTTTAGTTTATTATCACTGAAGAACAGAAATTTTCTCAAGTCAGGCTAGGGAATCATGGAATAATGGGATATTTGACCAAGTATTTTCCCTAGGGTTTTTTGGGAGCTTGAAAAGAACAGGTCCTTTGAAATGAAAATTAGGCCTGCTAGGTGCAGAACAAAGTGTAGATGATAAGCTTTCACAGCTTTCAGTATTATAGTAACTAAGGCTGGCCAGAAAACAGAAATTCTATTTCGGTTTCTTTTAGAGGTTTAAATAGGGGTTTCTGCTCTTATGCCAGAAAAGAAGTACCAGTAATTTCCTGAAAAATGTGTGACAAACACATTATGTCCAATTACTTACCAACCAGTCAGGGCAATATCTTAGGACACTGGTTGCAGTGAGCTGTATAAATCAGGTTGTGTTATGAATTTTAAACCCTGAAAAACACTGACCTATCGAACCCCTACATTCCACCTCCTCTCTGCAGAAACTATTTCACCAACACATTATAGTAAAAAAGCAACAAGAAAAACCATCAAAACCCCCAGTACTAATTTTTTCTCATAAGTCCAGTTATGGGGATAAGTAACAACACCCAGAAATTATTTTGTTGTTTATACGAATTTTGGGTTTCAGTCTGTTTATTTGAAAGATAACAAGAAAACCACTGATCTTAAATATATAAATAGGGTTTAGTTTTGTGCATGTGTGCTCCGTTTACAATGTTTTAAAACAAATTAAGCACATAGTTGAATTACTTCTAACAAATTTGGATAGCTGTTAAGCTGCACGTGAAGTCAAACCTGCTTGCAGATATTTCACTGCTCATATACGTGGATTATGAAAGAAAACAGCAGAACAGAAAAAGAATGCTTATTTGTTACAACTAGCTAGTCCATGAAGTATCTCATAGAATCGCAGGACAGTTAGGTTTTGCAGGGACATCTTGGATGTCATCTTGTCCATCCCCTGCTCAAGAAGAGCTACCTACACCCAGGTACCCAAGACCATACTGATGTGTCTTTTGAAAATATCTTTAAGAGTGGAGTTTCTACCACCACCCTGAGCTACCCATGCCAGTGCTTGATTACTGTCACAGTAAAAAAAAGGTGTCCTGATGTTCAGAGAGATCCTCCTGTGTTTTTCATACTGGGGAGCCCAGCACCAGACCCAGTGCTTCAGGTGTGGCTCCACCAGTGCTAGGCACAGGGGAATGATCCATACTTGCTGACCTGCTGGCAGTGATTTCTCTCATGCCACACAAGACACAATGCCGTTGAGTTTTTTGCAGTAAAGGCATGTTGTTGACTCATTCAATTTCCTTTGCTAGTAAGCAAATAGGCTTAGAAGTCTCTTCATTAGAGAACAGTAATTTTAACTTGTGCCTTATAAATACATGAAATAAGATTTATGAACTCACTGTGAAAAAGAAATTATTTTCATGCAGTTGCTATGCTGAAATCCCTGGTTTTAGTTTTTCTAAGTGCTTCTCACAAATAAGAGTTCCTAAAATAAAAGTTTACATCAAAGTATCTTGTACTCATTTAAACTGCATTTCAAGTTGTTTGGAAAATGACTTTTGGAAAGACATTCAAGAGTAGTGTTACATTGGAAAAAAATATTGGTTTCATTCTTCATGGATATATTGAAATAATGCATTTTATTTTCTATAAATGAATGCCTTAGTATGAAAAGAAAGACATTAAATGAGTTTGTCTGACAGTGTTTCTTTTACTAGGTACAGCTTTTATCTTAATTTGGGTACGATCCCCTACAGTTCCTTAATAATATAAATATATAATAAATATACTAGATACAGGGCTTGCATTGAACTTTGTAAATACGTATCCACTGTTAAAATCCCATTTGTGGTCATTGTTTAGGGAATTCAAAATCCAGTTTAGGAAAGCTGTTATTATGAATGTGTCTTCCAGCTCCTAAGTTATCAGTTAAAACTACACATATCTTTGAGGAAACATTTGAGAAAAGTATCAAGAATTGAGCTACAACTTTATCTTGCATCCTGGAAAGATTTTAGCTGCACGGACAGCAATTTACTGTGCTCTCAGGTAAATGCATTATAACTTTATCTTTCATGATAGATCTTGAATTTATCACCGGCTATTACAAAATGGGGTTTTGTTTGTGTATGACCTGTACAGAGACAAAGTTTGGTGAAATTGTGTGGGTTAAGTATCGCATTACATCATTTTGAAGGTTCAGTCTTGGGTCTGTTACTTGTGTCAGAAATCCAGTTAGTTTTCCCTGGTTCTAAATACCTGTATTATCTTCATACTTTAATACAATTCAAGTCAAACACAGTTGCTGCTCCACCTCTGTAGAGAGCCCAGGTATCTTCCTTTCTAGAGATACCTATAATTTCTGGACCAGTCTTCTATTTGTTTCTATTCAGTGCCTGAAGACTGAATTCTTAGGGCTTACGTTTTGAGTTTGTGTTTTGCAGAGCTGTCCCACACAAGATGAATAGGAAAAGGTCTACACAGATAGAAAACAAGAAATAAAACCAAACCTAAAACAGATGACAAAGAAAAAACAAACAATTAAAAAAAAAAAAGAAGTCCCTAGATGTTTTTGACATAAACATCTTCTATAAGAGACGAAGAATCTCAGAAAAAAAAAAAATCTCCATTTTTTTACTGTAGCACACTGTGATAAAAGGAAAAAAATTATCCTGTTAGGATTTAAATATTTGTAAGTTTGACGATTGTTTATCTCGTGCTAGGTATGTATTCTACAACCCTTTAAGAACCTGACATTTCAATCCCTTCTTCCTGAGATACAGTGAAATAAGCATCTCATAGAGAAAAACTCAAATACTGTGAGTTCATAAGAAGTATAGAGAGACTGTACAACAAATTGAAAAGCGTTTTTCTAAACTCTTTACAAAAACCTGCAGTGACAGATATTTTTTATGATACTGAATGTTTATTTATAGCTATCAAGCCTGCCCAGTGGACACGACAGCACTGCCTAGCAGCGAACAAGTGCTGATGCTTCTTGGTGTCTGATCTGCCTCACATGAATTTTACTTTACTGTTAATTAATTTTTTTAAAGTGAGGGAGATATAACACAATACTAAATTGTCCTGGCCCTCCTGCTTACTTCACCTTGATCTTGGTCTGCCAAGACATACCAAGTGAAACCACTGCTCAGTTTTGTTCAGTGGAAAAACAGATTGATTCCATATATTTGTGAGGAAGTAATTTTGAAAAGGAGCGAAGAAAAGAGAATGCAAGTGCATTTAATTACTGACCATTGAATTAATCTCAACAATAAGGTTGAAAAATGCTTAGAAATAATTTTTTTAAGTTTCTTTAACAATAACTATTGGAAAAAATATATTCTCCTCAGAAACAACTTTTTAGGCTATTGACAAGTTAAAGAAAAGAAATAGATAAACACAAGTGGAACTGAAATCTATTCTAAACCAAAGAAATGTGTTACTCTAAGAAATATTATTTGTGATTGAGAGGGAAAGTATTTGCACAACTTCTGGATCTCCTATTGGGCTGCTGAAAGTTCTGGAGCACCAGTTTTATGAATGTCTGGGGTAGCTGGGATTGTTCAGCCTGGAG
>VZRQ01001295.1:5457-104899 GCA_013397975.1 Machaerirhynchus nigripectus
ACCGGCACCGGCACCAGCACAGGCACCAGCACCGGCACCGGCACCGGCACCAGCGGCATGTCCGGCAACGGGCTCACTTACAGCGAGCAGGGCGGGGAGGCGGCGCCCGAACTGGCGCAGGAGGCGGCGCCCACCGTGACCCCCTCGGCTCCCGCGGCCTTCGGGCTCTTCAGCAGCGACACCAAGAAGTAAGGGAGCTCGCTGGGCTCTCGGGCGGGCAGTGCTGGGCTGGCGGGACATCCCACGGGCAGGGACAGCTCCAGGGCCCTGGCGGGGAAGCCGCGCCTCCCGCTTGTCTCCCCTCGTGACTCCGCGGAAAAGTTGGCTTGCTTACGTTGAAAGTGTGCGTAGGGAGTGGGTTATCTGTAAAGTGTTTCTTTTGATTTGTTTGAAAAACTGCTTATCATTTTTCCTCTGTTTCGACAGCTAACCGCGCTGGATTTGTCTTAATTTTGCCTTTAAACGTTTATATATACAAAGGGTTTGTAAAAAAAAAAAAAAAAGAGGTATTTCTGAGCGTTATAGTTCGAAATGTAGTGGATCAGGGCGAGTTAGCCAGCTCGAAGTGAGTGTTAACAGTGTCTTGGTCAGAAGTCGAAATGAGGAAATGAAGAAGGTAAAAAAAACCCGGCCAAGCGCAATGGTACAGAAAGCCTTCAGCTCCTTAAAGTAAAAGTGTATTGGAGAGAAAGAAAGTCCAAATGAAAGGATCAAAAGGTTTGCTAAGCTGGAATTGTAGTCTACAACAAATTGGAAATCTATTCAGAGAGCAACCAATAAAAAGCACCATAACCTAAGGTCTCATGTACATTAGAAAATCAATTGCTGCTTCTTCAGTTTGATTGTTCTGCACAAAGAGAACATCTATGCTCTGGAAACCTCGACTGATGTGTTTATTTGTAAGCCACACCAGAGTAAATCACGAAAACATGAAGCAGCTGTCACTCTAATACTTAGCTCTGTGAGACAGTACCTGGTGGGCCCCCTCTGTTTGCCAGATGAGTCTCATTTCTTTTCCCCCTTCTGTTTTACTAAATACTTTGCTTTTTCATTTTGTTCCAGTTAGATATTCCCTGCTCTAGTATAAATGCGTTTCTATGGATCTGTGTGTTTTAGCTGATTGACATTGTTTGCACCCTTCTTTTCTTGTCCCCTTCCGTAGAAACAACTTGGCACTTTGTTTCTAAACCATTATTTTGCTACTTTATTTTTTCCACGGGGTGGGGGTATCCTGATCTTTGATCATGGCCATAATTTTGTACATAACTCATAAACTTAGAACTGTTTTGCAAGTGAAGTATAGCTCTCTGTTTTATTAGATGCAGAAGCTGAAGTGACTGATTCTACCCAAGGCTCCCCAGTGACCACAGGGAAATACAGCTCTGGGGTTCTGAGATGTTTTGTACTTGTGTATGTATATGGATGTCTTTTAGTATGGAAAAACCAGAACAGCTTGTGATATGTGAACATACCATATTAATTAATCACTCCTCCAGGCTTGCTCTTACACTTACAGAGGTGTAATTCTCTAAAGGAATGACTTGAGAGGAAAACAGACATATCTGTCTGTGGTCTTTTGTAGCTGACAAGCAAAATAGGGTGTTATCCACAATTCACACTTGTGTGGTTAAGCTCTGAATATGGATTGGGTAGTTGAGGAACAGTCACTGTGCAGGGAAGATGATTTGTGTAGTGTGAAAAAGCCACTGGACTGCAAGTGAGGGTTATTGTTAGAAAAGCAGACTGTGTGGCGCTCTGGTTGGAAAATGCAGTAGTCACTCATCAAGTGTATACGTTGTATTTCTAATAGTTCACTCTAGTAACAGTGCAAAACCTGCTCATCGGAAGGCAGTACAAGAGCATATGGAGAAGTGCAAGATGTGTTCTTGCATCTTGCAGATGAAGGTGTGGGTTTAGTGAAGTATTCCACTGGTGAAATGAAAATTACTGTTAGAGCTTTTCAAAGGTTGTTTGCTGGTCTCTCTAGATTGTCTCTCATGACTGGTGATATACTCATGTGTGTTATCATTGTGTTGTTTCAGTTCTTGGCAAACTTTTTTTGTTGCTGAGGAAGGGGGATTCTTCCTTAGGTCTACTGAAGAAATGCTCCTTCTCAGCAGTGGGATACATATATAATATATGGCTCAGAACATTACTGCAGTAACAGTTGGACCAGAACCCTGTACTTGCCTATTGCCAATAAATCAGAACAATATCATGTAGTTAATGTATAAGTATCAAGATGCTACTGTAAACAGTTTCTTGAAAAAATTCCAGTGTTTGCGTTGTCTGTCTTCCTCTGTTTGTCATGAAGAAGTAAGCCAGAATGGTTATGACATTAACAAACTTGTTAGGATAAGTTGTCTTTGATCTTGCGACACAAGGGCCCACGCAGAGGCACAAATCAGTATTGGTAGGCTTTAATTTGAAATCCAAAACTGGTCTGATATCAATTATTTGTCCTGTTCTGTTTCTCACGTTTCAGCAGGACTACGCCGCTGAAGTTCGTCTCTAAAAGCTATGAGCATCCCTTGGTGTAAAAGCCTATTAGTCATTCTCCTGCTAAAGCTGCCTTTTTTACCTTTTAACATTCAATGATTTATCCACTAACTGTCAATTACAAATATAATTTCAATTGGATTAGTGAACGTTGTATTTTCAGTACATGGTTTTGTTGTGGTTTGGTTCAAATGCATGCTCTCAGTATTGAAAGTATCTCAGTTCATCAGAATTTCTGTCCCGGTGACATCTTAATCCTGACTAAGTGGAAAGTTTTACTGTTAGAAGATTATTAAAGGTAACTGCTTATTCCATGATCTTTTATCTTAATATAAGCAAGGTGCATTATGTTGCACACACCATGTGCAAACATTGTTTCTCATTAGATAATACACTGTATGTATCTACTGCAATGAAAGAAAATAGAAAAAATGAATACAACTTTGGTGTGCTTCTGTGAGGTAACTACATGTGCGGGAAAAAAGAAATGAGGAAAGGCGGAGTTTTTCTAATCTCTGTATAGTTTTACAATATGTACACAAGAAACTGATTTCTTACTAGTTTTGACTAAACTGAAACTTCTTGAATAACAGATTTCATAACAAATGTATGATACTGGTGCTAGCTGTGAGTATTTAATCCTGACTAAAGAGGCAAATACAACTTTTGTATTTGGTATGTATTAATTTTAAAGCTTTTTGGTTAGTTAGATAAATGGTGTGGTGTTCACAGAGTGGAATTTTTGTGTTCATTCTGTTAAGCATCTCAATTACTTAGTAACTGAAAGATCTCATATACCTGAGATGAGTCAGTCTGAACCTTCTTGTGTGGAAAGGGCCCTGTTGCATGACTGGAGATGCCTGTTGCTCTCCTTCCTCTCTTCTTCTTTAACACTTGTCACATGAACTGATATGTATGATATTCCTTTATACAAGTTGTATATTTATATTTCAAGAATATATTCATGTGTCCACATTGGTAGTTTGACACTTGTGTTTGAACTGGTTATATTCTAGATATTCACATGTCCCACATGTTTCAAAAAGAAGAAAAAGGGTCAGACTGATCCCCAGAGTAATGGAAACAGTCTGCAGAGAAGTCTTTGCCCATAACAAAGTTATGTTTGAAGATAAGAAGATATGTTTGAAGATAAGAAGTTTTCAGCAGAAAATTTTTAAGAGCCAGCGGGTTATGTAAATCTTACGGACAAGCTCAATCCAGCATGTGGGCCTCCAGCTATTTCTCTGTGTTATATACTGGTGGACTCCATGCAGTAAGCACTGCCTAGTTGGAATCTCAAAGTCTCCTGTATAGTGTAGAGAAATACTATGTGATACACATCACCTAAATTAATAGAATAGTTTCATAGTTACAGTATGCTTTATTACATTATTATTACTCTAAGTGGAGGAGTGAAAACGCTAACCGCCTTCCAACATCTAAGAGTACCTGGAGAGCTAATTAGTAATGCGGAATCCGTGTTAATTACAAGTATTAGGGTGCAACTATAACTGCCTACAGTTAATTGCAGGTGGACAGGGGATTTTCATCTATATTATTTGCATTTTAAATAAAACTTGCCTGCATGTAAAATTAAAATGTAATAAGGTTTGGTTCTTGGAAACAGTACAATTTCAACAATAAAACTAGCTATTGCTTTACTTGATAAAATGTAAAAACTTAGAGCTGAACCATAAGGGTAACATCAGTAGATATCAATTGTTAAATACAGTATTGAAGCAGATGGCAAAATGTATAACACACATTTTCATCTTTACTGATTTGCATCTTTAAGCTGTATTCCTGCCAAGCAAAATACATTTGTAATTTATTAGATTTTTTTATTGCAGATCTGGCTTACGGGTTTTGTTGAGCCATTCGTCAGAAAACTCAGCAGTGCTGCAAACTCATTTTTATTTGCAGAGATTTGCAAGCCTGTTTTGCAGAGAGCTGAAGGTGGTGATTTCATTAAGATACTAATTCCCCAATTCTCTGTGCAGAAGACTTTTCCAAACTCATTGGAGCTAAAAACTTGGTTTCAACAGCTGCCAGAGGTGTTCTTGAAGTCTTAAATTGATCTAGTTTTGTCTTGGCATATTCTGTTCAACCAGTCATGGAGAGACTGTACATAGATTGCCATTTGTGAAATTCTTGGAGGAGACTCCAGCTCTAATATTCAAACTTGATGCATCCGCTAGCTCATTGGCAAAACTACTTTCTTTCTCCATCTGTTAAAATGGCCCTATGCCCACCAATATGGTGATATGCCAATTTCGGTAGGATGTACAGCCCAGCAAAGATGAATGGTTTGGATGAACTGAAGAGTCTACAAGACAAAATCTGAACCCTCTAGTCACTACAAGGATAGGAACTAAATGCGCTGTACAAACGTGGGCATACTGTTGCAGAACACTTCTCCAGCTGAAATCTGTCAGATCTGATGGGAAGTGACACACAGTGAATATATTCTTGTTGCCATGCACTTGGCACATATGAAGATGCAAGCAATGAACTGTTGATTTGCTGTGGTTCTCTGTAATGTAGTCGTTACATTTTTTGGGGCTTTTTTATTTCTTTCGAAAGGCAAGTTTTATCGTTTAAGGTCTTCACAGTGGTTTCTGCATATTTATTGCATTGTCATATATTTGCCTTAAAAATTTCCTTTGATCTGCATCCTGGATAGTATTAAGTAGATATATCTACAACTGTTACAAGGCTGATACTTGCAAGAAACTCCATGTATTTTTAGTTCTGCTTTTTTTGGAGGCTGTCCTTTTCTGTGCCACCCCTTGATAGTTTTGACAGAGGAAACAAGAATTGTTTTGGCATTCTGCCAGAAGATGAACAGCATTGTAATGATGTTCAACAGTGTTTCTGAAACGTGGACATACATGTAAATATACTAACACTGAGTAGGTTCTGACAGCACCACCTCTGTGGTGACATCTTTCAAAGAAGCTTTTTCTCAGCATTTTTGGGAAAGCTGGAAACACTGGGAGTTGGACTCAATGATCCTTGTGGGTCCCTTCCAACTGAGACTATTCTGTGATACTGCTTCTCACTTTCTTATAATCCCTTCACAGCTATCAAATGCTGCAAAGTGATCTACAGATGTCTGCAAATTCTGAGTACTAGCCTCAGGACAAGGCTCTAAGTTGACACAACCATTTAAATGGCAGCATCACCCCTGATGACACACTTTCAGCCTTCAGAAAACTGCTGTCTTCCACTGAGGAAGATTTCTCTCTGACAGAACTTGCCCTGCAGTATTGATGGTGTGGGTACTATCAGAAGAGGTCATATGCAGTGCAATTGGAAGACTGAATCTTTTCATTCTTTCAGACCTTTCTTGTTGCTGGGTGAAATAGTGTCTGTAACTACTCTACTGACAACAGATAATCTTAGATTAAATCACGGTCCCAATCCAGAAAGGGTTTCAAACTGTTTTGTCATACTGTCTGCCATCTGGTTAGAGCTTTTGAAATGTAGGTAGTTTACATATCTGCGTTGATGGTGGTGGTAGCAGCAACTTACAGGTGTTGATGCACTGATTGCTCAAGCGTTGTTCAGGTACTATCTATTCATGGCAGAGAACTGGGAGATTTATTTAATTTTTAACTTTATACTTCCCTGTTTCCTCGATGAGAAGGAAAGACTATACCTAAACTATTCAGATTGCAAGTGCTTTGAGAAATTAGTGGCAAAGTAATAATTAAATGAGTTAAATTATGTTTCTGGTCAGACTATAACTGGTTTTGTTCTCTGTGGCTCTCAGCCTTACAGGATACTGTAGTTATCTTGGTTTCCCTCCCATCTGTAGTCTATCCTTTAAAACTGTTGAGTTTGCTTTTTGGGTAGTATGCTTCTTTTTGAGATTGAAAAATGAGGGGTAGCTGAAAAAGAAATGCTTCTTATCTCAATTTCCTTTAAACCATAGAACAGCTACACTCATAGCCATATGATTCAAGTCTTCCTTGAAGTAGTAGTTGAATTCTATGTTGTGAATTAGAAGTAAATACAGTGTTATAATGGAAGAGGATGGTAGTACTGAACAGCACCACAAGATGTCATTCAAACGATTTGTGGCATAGACCAAAACACAATGAAACTCAGATTTCTTAATTTCCTGCTAGAAGAAAACCCTAAATCAACAGCAAAAATAAACTGAAATTGCAGCATATATTTGCTGTCGATTTAGCTTCCATATTTAATGGGTCTGAAATAAATTTGCAGTTCCTCTTTAAATGTTGAATTCAAACTTGTTTAGAGTTTGCACAATAGCATGACATAGAATAAACCAATTTATTTTAAGGATTTTCCAGTGCCAGTAAAATGTCGAGGAAAAAAAAATTAATTTTTCAGGAAACATGGGACGTTCCCTAGGACTTCATTGCTACTCAGATGTCAAGAGTAAAGGTTACACTGCTCTGTCAATGTGTATTTTCTGCTTCAAACCTGGTAGCATTCAAAGTGTTTTGAATTTTATGTTGGAAGGCAAAAAAAAATTATTTTAGTATATTGTGGTTAAAAGTATGCCAACTGCCAACTGAAGTCTCTTGAATGCAAGAAGGGTGCAGTTGATACTGTGTAAGTGAAAGTATGCAGTGAATGGAAAACTTAAAACAAGAAATGCATTGTTAAAACTCAACTGAGTGAGACTTTTGTAACTTCTGTTCTATAGCAGCTTTGTTTCATAATACCAAAACTGGTGAAGCTTGCTTCCTCCCCAGTAGTGGATTTGTTTCCCATTTCCTGTATCTTACTTTGCAGTGCTATAGTGCTGTCCTTATATATGAAGCCCTTCTGTCTCACCATGGTTTATTTGTTTAGAATTCATTCTCCTTTCTTAGAGGGGTTTACAGCTGTTCCCAAGGTTACTTTTACATTGCTACTTGAGCTTCAGTTGCAGTTTTGAGACTCATGAACCTTCTGCTTTATTACAAAGAAGGCTTATGATTAGTGGGTGACTTCTTTCACTAACTGGCATGTCAGAACTGTAGCCAAAACCTGAAAATCTATGGATTTAATCTTACAGTGTTGCAAAAAAAAAATAGAAAATGAATGTGTATTTTACCAGAGTTGAGCAAGTCTTTTCTTAATAATAGTTGTTCAGAACATGTCGATGCAGTGGCCAATGACATGCCACAGATTCTGGGTTAGTATTGTAGTATGACTAGAAGTTTGTCATAGTTCCTATGGGGAGACAAAGTAACTGAGAGAGAGGCCCAGATTTGTTGCTGACATAGCTGTTTAAACCTCAGTGATGTATAGTTATGCCTATTTTTTTCTGTAGAAGTGGATAACACTGCTCAATGGAATCTGTAATTCTAGTCATAACCTCAGCAAGATGCCAGTTTTAGTGAGCAAGTGTGTGCTGACAGTAGTATGGCATATTAAGAATTGTTCTTTAGATGCTGTTTGCCATCATCAATGTGCAGAGTAAGGTGATCAAGGTGCTTTCTGGCATAGGACTCCAGGCTGTTAAAGCTGTTTGTCAGTATAATCTTGTGACTGTCAAGATCTAAGGTTGTTTCTTGTCTTTTCTTCTGTTCCCTGCAATCCACACACTTACCACGCCCCTAACCCCAGCATGCGCTTTTATCTTGAGGCAGGTGTAAGGTTTGTGGCTTATTCTTTTTTTAATGGTAGGGGAATAGAGGGCACAAGAAAGAACATGAGAACTAGAAAAGATTAGCTGGTGTTTTTTGTTAACTTTCTGATGGTAACATCTATAAGATTAATCCAAATTGGTAGGTCTGTCACAGGTCCTATCATATCCATACACGTATCATATCTACAAATGGTGCGAAGGTATGAAGAAAGCAGTGTTTTCATGTAGAAAAAAAAAAGTAGTGTATATCTTAAATGCTACAAGTGTAAAATAGAAAAACATAGAAGAAAGTCAGAAATTTACTACCTCCACTTAACATTCAGCCAGTGTTTCAAGGAGAACACTTTATTTGGGATGTGATTTGTGATGTCCCTCGTGTTGTATCGTTGTAGAACTGTCATGTGATACTTGCCATGAAAGTTAGGTGATGGATTTGCATTTCTAATTTTCACTCCTTTAGCTTTCAAATTCTAATACTGAGGAATACAAGTGGTAAAGATTACAAAGGCAGCTGGGAACTTATTTCTTAATATATTAGTAATTGACTCGTTGCCTTTTATGGTAGATGCTATGCACATAGTTAAGATCGTATTTCATAGCACTGTTGTATATGAGTATCATATTTCTAATTATAGTCTATACCAGTGCTTTTAGCTCGCAACTTTTGAGGACAATGGGCCTGTATTGTAATAGACATTAAGAGGCTAGATTATGACTTGGGAACTCAAGGGAAATCTTGTTGAGTTCTTAGAATATATCATTGGACAGACAGGTGGGAATCTTCTTGTTTTTCTGGTTTTTTGCTCTTGGAAAGTAATTTTACCTGGTCTTACTGTTAGGGAAAATGGCTGAGACGATATATTTATACTCTGGGAAAAGTTTGGTGTTTTTTGCATCTGCTGTTGTTGGGACCATTACTTTCCTGCTTTCTATAGCTCTACACCATTTGTCAACTGTCAGATTAGGCTTCTTTAAACCTCATGTTACTCCTGAAGTAATAAGGTTTATATTTCAATCATATGTAATATGTACCTAACTCTGTAAGGCTAGAATCACTCTCAAAGTTTTAGCAGGGAGAGGCAAAGGTATTGATGCAGCTGAGGGTTGCTTGCATTTTCCTGAACCCCTGGTAAGTAGAGATAAGTGATAAAGAAAGTATTTGTCTAAGATTGTGAAGTGAGGAACTGTCACCTCAGCATAACTAATGAGTATAGGAACATGAACCCTAGTGTGACTGCAAAGCTTACATTTATGCTTTCTATTTTGAGGGATTTTACTTAAGGCTGGAAATTTCCTTAAAACTTCTTAATGATCAAAAGATGAAAAATTTTTTACTGTACAGTAAACTGTATTACAAAAGACTGAAATGTATTTTCTTTACCCATTGTTCATTGAGGCTGCTGATAAGAGTTGTTTTTGGAGGGAAATGACCTTTGAAATGTGCATACGATATTTGTTTCTGGAAGTTAAAACAGCAAGAGAGTGGGTATCCTGTTATTTCGTAAGATTTTCTTCTTTTTGAGTAGACCTCGCTCTTGGCAGGCAAGCTTGGTTGAGTGCAGTAATTTTTTTTATTGGTTTTTACATACTTCACGTAAAAGAATGGAACAAAACTCCACAATGCTGGGGAAAATAATTGAGGTGTCTTGCACTATTAAGTCTGCTCTTAAAGGGCGAAACTTTGAGGTTACACTGAGACCATATCTAACTGTAGAAGAAAAAAGGCTTGCTACTGCTGGTGATCCATGTGGATGTATGGAGCAATATTTTACTCTGTAAGTATCTAATATTTGCTAATCCTGGACTGTAATTTGTTAGAAAAGATTTAAAAAAACCCCTACAAACCATCAGTTCCAGTAACAATTAATTTCCAAATGGATTCATCAAGAACTTGTTGTTTAATTCCTATTTTTCTTTCTTTATTTATTTTTTCCCCTGTTGCTTTTCTCTTATGAAAACAAGGCTGGCTGAAAACAGGTCTTCACATCTCAATTGCTGTGGTTGGTATCTTCCCTGCTAACAGTTCAAAATGTTTTAATGTGAAGTGTATGATACACACTTTAATTTACGCTTTAATTTGAAGTGTATGATATATAGAATATTTTCTATAAGCCTTTGGAAGTACAGTTCATCATTAAACAGTTCTTCCTTCTGTCTTCACATCTTAAATTCACATTTTTATTTTTTCTTGTCATTTGTTACGTTCTGGGAGACAGTCTTCTAGATCGAGCATGTACTTGGATCTTGTTCTGTGTAACTGCCTCCATTTTTGCTACTTGATCCTCAAGTTCAAATTATTGTTTCTACATTTTCTGCCTTGTTGACATATTCTTTTTGTTGCTGTTGTTTTTTGTTTGTTTTGTGGGTTTTTTGGGTTTTTTTTGTTAATTACTATTCTACTTTCTATTGATTAATGATTCTCTTGCTTCTCATGATAATTGGTCCACATGCTCAGCCTTTCTTTTCTGGGTTGGTGGTTTCTTGAGTTGGTGGGCCATGATCCCAGTCTCTCCCTGCCAGAATTGGCTTTTACCCAGTTGGAGCTGATCCCAGACAGTTCCTGAGTTGTCTTTATTAGTTTCCTCTTTGTCTTGGGGGTTCTGCAAAATGTCCTTGTGGCCCATAAATTTTGCATGCCTGGTCCTCTCTCAGGGGTGCATCCTTCTTCCCAGGCTTTGCTAACCTCACCTGGGGTCTGAGATCATTGAAACTTCTCAAGCCCTAAACCTTATCAAGGCAATTCTGCAGGCAATTTGTCTTCCTAACACACAGACATCACTTGGAGCTTGCTTGTTAGCTGCTATCCATTTCATAGATTGATCTCATTTGTTGTTGATTAGGTTCAAAAGTATACAAAGATCAAACATCAAAGAACATCCTTTCTTAAGAAAATTTTTACATATTCCACATTTTGCAACAACAGTAGCAAACTGGAAGCAGGAGCATAGGACTGAAAACAACTTCCTAAATCAAGTCCTGTCTTTTGCTAAGTTTTCTTACCATGTTGTATAGATTCTTGCACAGGTAGGAATTAAGACTTAAGCATAANTTGTCCACATGCTCAGCCTTTCTTTTCTGGGTTGGTGGTTTCTTGAGTTGGTGGGCCATGATCCCAGTCTCTCCCTGCCAGAATTGGCTTTTACCCAGTTGGAGCTGATCCCAGACAGTTCCTGAGTTGTCTTTATTAGTTTCCTCTTTGTCTTGGGGGTTCTGCAAAATGTCCTTGTGGCCCATAAATTTTGCATGCCTGGTCCTCTCTCAGGGGTGCATCCTTCTTCCCAGGCTTTGCTAACCTCACCTGGGGTCTGAGATCATTGAAACTTCTCAAGCCCTAAACCTTATCAAGGCAATTCTGCAGGCAATTTGTCTTCCTAACACACAGACATCACTTGGAGCTTGCTTGTTAGCTGCTATCCATTTCATAGATTGATCTCATTTGTTGTTGATTAGGTTCAAAAGTATACAAAGATCAAACATCAAAGAACATCCTTTCTTAAGAAAATTTTTACATATTCCACATTTTGCAACAACAGTAGCAAACTGGAAGCAGGAGCATAGGACTGAAAACAACTTCCTAAATCAAGTCCTGTCTTTTGCTAAGTTTTCTTACCATGTTGTATAGATTCTTGCACAGGTAGGAATTAAGACTTAAGCATAAGGAATTAGAGGTTTCTGAATTTGTGTATCCGGCTAGAGCAAAGTCTCAGGCGAGACTTCAAGCTGGTCAGAAAGAACTGAGAGTTACTTGGTATCCTATGAGGAATAGGTGGGTAGGAATGGTCTGCAAAATAAGCTATTACTGTGGCCAAGAGTGATGGGAATAAAAAGGGCTGCCAAAAATTAAATTGAAGCTATTCTTCCTAAAACGTTAATTGCAAATGGAACTATACAGAGGGATTGAAAGGTAAAAACCCCAAATTATTAATGATGTTTTATGTACAGCCATAAACCAACAAATACTTTATTTCTGATATCAAAACTAAGGATATAGATCTGAGGGGAATATACGGGGTGACTAGAAGAAGTGTGATGGTATAGAGGCAAATACAAACATCTTCAAGTAAAATCAGAAAAATGTAGAGTTTGATGTAGAGAAATGTGTGCCTTTATCCTGAAACAGGAATGCGGACAATAGGAAAATACCCGTGACATCTCATCATTAGATATTTTTAACAGACCTGTCAACTTGGAGTGGTGTTACAAGAAGGTACATTGGATGTTACCACTTGCCATGAAGAAGGTGGCCAGCTATGGGCTTACAAAGCTGATCTTAGCAGTATGCAAAACTACATTACAAAATGGAATGGAATGTATAATTTAAATGACCAAAGCACACAACCAAATGTAACAATAGAAGATTGACGATATAGATCTTTGAACATGTCCAGGAGTAACTAAAACCAGTAAAAACTTTTGAGTGTGATGTGTACAAAATAGGGAGTTACCAGGAATATTTGGGAAATGGTACTAAAGCAGGCAAGGAAATTGAATGCTTCTTTTTTTTTTTAAGATAATAATTAAATAATTAAGCTGTCAAGTAAAGCCAATCTTTACAACATAGGGAATCTGTAATAGGTTGCTCCAATTATTTAATGAAACACTTGGTTTTGAAAAAGGAGTTAGACTTCAATTTTAAGTTGCATATAGGTATCCTGAATTTTACATGCCTTAGCTTAGTAGGAAATATGTTGATTGTTTTGTTGGGGATTTTTTTGTCTGGTTGCAGGTTTTTTGTGGATGTATGCTGAAATGTGGGCAATGTGGATTTCTCATGGAGAGGCAGAAAGCAGATGCAGTATTGATTCTGAAAACATGAGGAAATCTCTATTAGAGTGACTCTGTCCCTTGCAAATAGGAAAAATACTCTTTAAAGGTTTATGACCGAATGACAATATTTTGTCTCATTGTAACTAATTTCAGCTTTGGCTTACACCCCT
Source organism: Machaerirhynchus nigripectus (assembly GCA_013397975.1). Classification (NCBI taxonomy): domain Eukaryota; kingdom Metazoa; phylum Chordata; class Aves; order Passeriformes; family Dicruridae; genus Machaerirhynchus; species Machaerirhynchus nigripectus. Next base: position 18,505 of record VZRQ01001295.1, read on the forward strand.
TTCTCCTTCCCGTACGAAATTCTGAGGGCAGTGATAAATCAGAATATGTCTAGATTCTGCATTCATTTTTGAAATCTTGTTTGGATATATTTGGTCTATCTGAGATGGAATTATTTTCCCCTGCAGCAGTCTTCATCATGCTGTGCTTTGTATTGGTAGTGAGAAAGGTGTTGGTAAGACACCAGTGTTGCAGCTACTGCTGAGCAGTGCTCACACAGCAGACAAGACTGTCTCTCGTATATTCCCCTTCAGTAGTAGCCTGGGGTAGGCAAGATCTTGAAGGGTGTGTAGCCAGGACTCCTGACCCAGACAGGCCAAAGGGATACTCCATACCGTATGATGACTAGTCATCAGTAAAAGCTAAGAAAAAGGGGAAGGGGTGGCGTAGGTATACTAAAGCCCTGCTTCCTGGGAAGTGGCTGGACATTGCTTGCTGATGTGGAGTAGAGAATAAATCTTTTGTTTTCCTTTGCTTCTGCATGCAGCCTCTGCTTTTTCTTTATTAAACCGTCTTTATCTTGACACATGAGGTTTCTTACCATCCTGTTTTCTCACCCACATCTTGCTTCAGGAAGGGAGTGGTAAGAGTGGCTTAGTGGGCACTTGGTGTCCAGCCATGGTCTACCCACCGTGGTGCCCTTCACTTGTGTGAAAGTTTACAGGGTTTGTAAACTTGGAAAGTCTTCAGAGTTCTCTGGAATATTGCTGGTGTCTCTTCTTGAGCTTCTATTTGCTTGTATCTTTTAGTAATCAGGCAATCCAGATGTTACAAAAAGCTGTTTCTTCAAAGAATCTTTTTTGTAAACTTTCATCGTCTGTAAGTGCAGTTAGACTGTAATCTGTTTACGTCTAAAAAACCAAGCAGGATGAGGTTTCTTATTAGTGACAACTAATGAAAAGCTGTATCTACAACAGAACATTCTTATTAACTTCATATTTTTGTGGGAGAATTTTATTTCAGCTGTAAAAAGTGTTTGGACACTATGTGTCTAATCATCAGGCTGTCTTAGTCTTACAGCTTGTAGAACAGACATACTACAGATCTGAGGCTTTTAATCCTGGGCACAGGGGATAGCAATTTACAATCCAGAAAGGCAGATAGGAGCACAAGGTTGTATCCTTGATTCTTAGTGAAATTCAGAGCATACTGAAGTTTGGGCTTTCAGTGACTTACAGAAGCTGATATTATATTTTAACACAAACATGTAAACTTCTAGTTACTGCATCTGGCCTTCCCTGGGGGACAAGGGAGAAGTGAATGAGTTGCTGGTTAAAACTAAGCTCTTTTTGTGCCTCAAGATTTCAGTCTTCAAGACAAGGTTCAGCTAACAGCAGATTGAAGTTTCATGGTTTTACATTGTTGTTAGAATCTGATACATTCTTTTGCTAAACACTTCATTATACAGCTTGTTAGTAACTACAATTTAAAAGTGGGCAAGAGGTAGCAGTGCTTTACCATGAGTTGCTGAACTGATGCAAGAATATAAAAATGGTATTCCGGTTTTATTTTTTAGTTTTTCTAATTGATGCTTTGCTGTATTTCTACCATAGAAATGAAGATCTAAAACAAATGTTGGAAAGCAGTAAAGATTCTGCAAAGCTGGATGCTATGAAAAGGATTGTTGGGGTATGTGACTTTTTGTTTGTTTGTTTGTTTTGTTTTTGTTTTTTTTTGTTACTGTTTTTACTTGTCAGGGGATATGGGAGTTTATTATTATTTTTATTTCTTGGATGGGAATAATGTTTTACTTTTACAGATCTGTACCAGGTTAGCACTTAAGTCTCTAAATGATCTTTAAAAGTTGTGATGATGAAATGGTAAAATTCTTAACTTGGAATTTTGTGTAGAAATTGGTATATCTGGATATATGCAGTCATATGCTTTTAAAATATTTATGTAACAGTGCCAGTATGCCTGTAAACAACTATTTTCAGTGAGACCTTGAATAGAAATGGCTCCTGAAGAGAAGCTTCAAATTAGTCAGACTGGAACCAACAGAAATTTGCAGGAATAAAATGACAAGTTGCATTTACTATTTTTATTTTGTTAAATTGTATGAGGATTTTCTTTTTTGATTGAGCATGATGTCTGAATATTTTATTATGTATTTCACTCACAGAGGTGATTAAATAATGTTTAACACCATTGTATGTTTAAACCCTATAAAAAAACCATCATGAAGTTGATCATATCCCTTTATTTCTTCTTAGAAGTACTGGAGAAATGTGCTATGGAAGATTTTTCCATGTCCACTTGACTTCTTTGTTTTGGGGCTTTTGAATTTTTTCTGTCATTGTTTCTTCAGTCTACTGTGGATGTACTTTTTTGTTTTGCTTGGTTTTTGCATGCTTAATCCTGTCCAAGCATGTACCAAAATGAGTAGGTACAGGTGGTGTCATGTGATTGTGTTCTTTCCTCTGACTCCAGAGCTGGCTTCTTCTCCTTTCATGATCGTCCAGTGATGAGAATTTTACTCAGGATTGTTGTCTTTTTGCCTGTAATCCCCTAGTCCTGCCAGAGACATCAGTTACCTGTGAGAGCTGGGTAACCTATCAACTGTTATTTCATAATGTCATTCTTGGTTTTGGGAAGGTTTTTTTCATTCCTCTTCTCCAGCATGATGTGGGATTGCTCAGGGTTTGACTAGTGAGAGTCTGGCGTACAGACGAGCTGTTGCAAAAAAACATGACCTTTATAAGTGCCATGGTTTTAGCATATGGTAAACTTATATTCTTCTGCTTCCCTCAGAACAGATATTTTTTTCCTGGTTATTACTGTGGGCAGGAGGGTTGTGGCAAATTGCCTCTTGCTCCCTTGGTTTTCTTTTTTGAAAAGTTGGCCAAATCTTTATCTGTATTTGGAAACTTTTGAAACTGAATGTAGGTGGGTATATATGTATATGGGGGGAATTAGAAACCATTAAATTGAATCAGCTTTAAATTTTAAATCAAGGCTTTGCTAGGTTGATTGTTTTCCTTTTTTCCTACAAAAAAATGCTGTCATTACAAATGAGTGTGCTGTGAGCAAATTCACTAATTTTAAATACTTGCTGCTGCTGCACATTCAGGAGAGTTCTTAAGGGCTTCTTTAATTTTCTGGAAGTGTGTGGTACCATGAAGCTGGAAATGTGTAGTTAGCAGTGATAGCTGTGATCCTTGATGGACTTAGGCTGAAGTGATCAAGCTCAAGAGCTCTTCAGCAAGGGAAAGCAGAACTAATTGGGCACATTCTTTCTTCTGCTCCCCTGTTTTCCAATTCTGACAATTCTCTCCAGTTTCCAGTTCCAGAATTCTGTCCTTTTTTCAAGTTCATGGTCCTTGCTTTCTGTTCCTGTTCTAAGCACTGTGCTGTGCAGGAAGAGCACTACTTCCCCAAATGGCAGCAGGCACCCTCTGCTTCTTGGATATTTTTCACTTGCTCAGCTGCTGCTGCTTAAAGTAGAAAACAGCCTTCTAGTTTGTAAGGCTGACCTTACAGCCTTACTTAACCAGAAGTGAGTTGTTTGAATTACTGGATCCTCTGTTTTCAGTTTCTTTCATATCTTCAAGGTATTTGCTGTTTCCTGTGCTATGTTTAAAGTGTGTTTTCACACCAGATACCTGGCACCAACCTCTGGTTGACATAACAAACTCAAACAATGAGCTTTGCAGGCCAGGACTGGGATATTGCACAATATGAGCATGAGGCCTTGTAACAGTGGTGATAATGTTTTTGAAGAGTACAAAGGTGCTTCTGTGCTTACGTATAGAGAGGAGCTTACATCTCTCAGGGATGAGATGTGTTTTTCAGAGATGAAAGGCTTCCTCTAGCCTTATTATTTAAGGAAAAAGGAACTCTGTTGTCAGAGTATTGTTTAACATGTCTCACTGGAATACTTATTTTCAGTAGTTTTAGATAGCTGAAAAAACTATGCATACATAATCCACAACTTCTATAGCCAACCTGTTCCACTGCCTCACCACCCTTACAAAATTTTTTTCCTCACCTCTGGTGTAAACCTACCCACTGTCAGCTTAAAGCTGTTATCCCTTGTCCTGTCACTACATGCCCTTATAGAAGTCCCTCTCCAGCTCTCTTTTAGCCCCCTTTACATACTGGAAGGTGGTATAAGGTCTCCCCAGAGCCTTCTATTCTCCACGCTGGACAACCCCAACTCCCTCAATCTGTCCTCACAAGGGAGATGCTCAGTAATTACAGTGTCCCTTTCTACAGAAGAGGGGTTAATCTTTTAAGGTCCCTGCCAACCTAAACTGTTCTGTATGACTCCATAATACTGTGATACCAATAGTTTTCTTAGTATTTTAGAAGACTTTAAGAGGCTAAACCTTAATTTGTTCATAGGCATGATAGAGAAGTAGCAGGAGAAGACTGCTTATGGCACTTTTTGCTGCTGCTTCTTCCTTTAAGGTAGTTTGTGAACTTTCTCCTAGGGAGAATGAGATTCATTACAAACAAAACCAAATTCCAGAGAGTGACTTAAAACAACAAGATTTCAAGCAAACTTTCACTTTCTTCTTTTCACTTCTCCCTTATACATGAAGGTACCTAAGCCTACTTTCAGCTAAAATATGACTTTCATGATCAATGACCTTTTTTTTTAAAAATCAGTATGTTATTTTATATGCTTCTTCCTTATATGCATGCAATAAAATAACTGCAATCTTTGGAAGAATATGAGCAACATTGCTGGTTTAGAAATAAATTTTTGTATATACATATTCTACTGTATGCATGAAAACATAATAGGTGATATTTCTTTTAAAACATACACTGATAATATAACCACTACCAGATATTGAAACGTGTTTGAATTTCTGGGGAAAAAACAGTGGAATTTCACTCCTGATGATTTCAGAGCATAAATTTAGGAAACAGTCACATGCCTGATTTCCCTCAGAGAGTATCATCCATGTCTGTGTGTCTCTCACATGGAAAAAAAAAGTTTAGTACATCCTGACATTACACAGCACTTATGCTAGAATGAAAGATCATGTGCAGAAACTCCAGGTGTATAAGACAACACAACTGCAGAATGTCTAGGCACAGAAACAAAAATGGTATGACAGACCTTAGTCTTGGAAAGAACCGTTACGTTCTTTCAGTTTAATGATCCATGAGCTAAGGAGGATCTACAGTAATCGTTATGCAATAATGAATCAAAATACACTCTTTTAAAAGACACTAAATACATATTTACATGGTACACTGGAGCTATGATGGTTGATCAGTTAAATAATCCAAGTAATGCATAGAGTCATACCATTATAGCCTATCGGGGAAGTCTAAGGATCATCCCTGGTTTGAGTATCATAATTTCTGTTGCACCAAGATAAGATGATAATTTTTCATTCTGACCTCTGTAGTGCATCTTGTTGCTACGTTCTACCTTGTCATTCTGGATTTGGCATTTATTATGGAGATCCCCCAGTCCTGAAAGAAGTAAATTTATTTTAAATTCTTAGTTGAAGACTCCTTGAAACTCATATAATGTGCTTGCTTATTCACAGTGCTTGTGTCACTTCCCGTATTTTAATACAGGTCCAGTAAACAGTTTAGGGTGTTAAATCGGTTAGATCAAAATGTCATGCTGGACAGCTACTCTTACACCCTTTTGAAAGGTAGAGTAATAGCTTGAACTACAGCTGCCTTCTTTCTTCTTTCTAGCATCCTTCTTCTAAGCTTCTCAGATTATACAGTTTAGCAGGTATAGCCTGGCTTTGTGTGTTCTTGCTTTTGTTGCATGAGATCCTAACTCCTTATGTTTTTAATGTGTTCTATCAATGAAATACACAAACAGATCTGTGAGTTGACAATATGAAGTTTAGTCAGCTGTATAATGTTGCGTAATGGTTGGAGTGTAATGGTTATGGACAGGAGTAACAGTTGCAGAACTCCTGTTTCTTTTCTGGATCCCTGCATATTTGTTGTTGCTTATGTGTTGGACCTCAACATGGTGACAAGAGGTGTCCCTCAGAGGTCTGTACTGGGACCAGTACTATTTAATATCTTCATTAATGACATAGATGGTGGGATTGAGTGCACCTTCATGAAATCTGCAGACAACACAAAACTGAACGGTGCAGTTGACATCCCTGAAGGATGGGATGCCATCCAGAGGGATCCGGACAAACTGGTGATGTGGACCCATGGGAATACTGTGGGGTTCAACAAGGCCAAGTACGAGGTCTGGCCCTTGGATCAGGGCAGCCCCCAGTATCAGCACAGCCCCAGTATCAGCACAGCACAGTGGATGAAGGGATTGAGAGCAGCTCTGACAAGAAGGACTTGGGTCTACTGGTGAATGAAATGGTGGTTGTGAGCTGACAGTGTTCACTAATAGCCCAGAAAGTGTGGCCAGCAGGTTGAAGAAGATGATTCTGCTCCTCTACTCCACTGTGGTAACACAGTCCCCACCTGAAGAACTGCATCCAGNACTGGTGATGTGGACCCATGGGAATACTGTGGGGTTCAACAAGGCCAAGTACGAGGTCTGGCCCTTGGATCAGGGCAGCCCCCAGTATCAGCACAGCCCCAGTATCAGCACAGCACAGTGGATGAAGGGATTGAGAGCAGCTCTGACAAGAAGGACTTGGGTCTACTGGTGAATGAAATGGTGGTTGTGAGCTGACAGTGTTCACTAATAGCCCAGAAAGTGTGGCCAGCAGGTTGAAGAAGATGATTCTGCTCCTCTACTCCACTGTGGTAACACAGTCCCCACCTGAAGAACTGCATCCAGTTCTGCAGTCCTTCCTTTCTGCAGGAAAACCAGACATGTTAGAGTGGGTCCAGAGCAGGCCACAAAAAGGATCTGAGGGCTGGAGCGCCTCTCCTGTGAGGACAGGCTGAGAGAGTTGGGGTTGTTCAGCGTGGAGACGAGAAGGCTCTGGGGAGACCTTATAGCACCTTCCAGTATGTAAAGGGGCCTGCGAGAAAGCTGGGGAAGGACTTTCCGTTTGGGCCTGTGATGGTTGGACAAAGAGGGATGGTTTTAAACTAAAAGACAGTTGATTTAGATTAGATATAAGGAAAATGATTTTACAATGATGGTGGTGAAACACTGGGACAGGTTGCCCAGAGAGATGGTGAATACCCCGTACTTGGAAACATTCAGTGATGGGAGGCTTTGAGCAACCTGATCTGTGAACATCTTGAAGATGTTCCTGCTTGCTGCAGAGGGTTTGGACTAGATGACTTTTAGAGGTCACTATTCTATGATTTGCGTAGTGAGATTTTGTGTTTTCTGATTAACTTGATGTTTGGCTGGCTGAATCTTGACCTTGAGCAAGACATACAGATTTTTAGAGCTGGGAGTGTGCTGGGTCTGTATTCAGCAGCACTGGAACTTGATGTAACATGGTCCTGAAATTCCAGGGTTTGCAATTTGGACATAAAGTACTGCCAGACATTCCACTGGAATTATATCTAAGCAGAACATTGTGCAACTATAGAGTATATTAAAGTATTTTATTCCTTCTTAGGTACCCGCTTTCCTACAAATAACTTCCTTCATAACCTGTTTATAGAGAACTGAAGCTAAACCGGGGTTTTGATGTTTATGATATTTATTGTGACAGTTTTATCGTTTGAGACATGCCTTGTTCATGATCAAACATGAAAACTTCCTTTAAAAAGAAAAATATTGGTGGGTTGATTGATCTTGCTTTTACTGTGTGGCTTTTGTATATTCTTTTTTGTTCTGTATAAATACTTTATGGCCTTTCGTGTTTCACTTGCTGTGGAAAACAACCTTGTTTTGTTTTCAAAGTGTGAGGTTTATTTTTATTTTTCTCCTTGGTTCTGTTGCAAACCACGGTTGTTCCAGGGAAAAGGAGCGGGAACTTAAATTTGTATAACTTCTTGGGTTTTGTTGGGTGCCTTTTTTTTTCCCCTCCACCTCCCAAAAGGTAATTCTGCAGGGCTTTTCGGATTAGCAAGGTCTTTGTTTTTAGTAATCTTTAAAGCGCTAAAAATTGTTTGCTGTCTTATATGTTACAGTCCAGTTCATGGATTCCACTCCAGCAGACTCATAACCAGCCAGAACCCAAGAGTTTTTGTTGTGTGGATTGTATCCTGTAAGGTCTAATAATTAACAAAAATCCACGTCTTTATCCTCAATTTCATAGAAATGAGATTTGAAATACAGTTCTGTAATAAAACAACAAAATCCAAACCACATTATAATAAATTATATTGTTACATTACTAAGATTTGTCTCTTCTTTTTTCTTCAGATGATTGCAAAGGGAAAAAACGCTTCTGAGCTATTTCCTGCTGTTGTGAAGAATGTTGCCAGTAAAAACATTGAGGTATTCCTCTAACTTGTTAAACATACTGTTACGGAAACTCTGTTTATGAAAATTTTATCTAATTGTATCAGACCTCAACATAAATCGTAAAATCTCTGGTATCATTAATAGAACTTTTTAGGAGTTTATTTCAATAATAGCATTATGATAATAATTTTATGTATAAATAAAGGAAACCTGTTGGATGATTTGGAGGAAGGTATAGTAACTCTTTACATTAAAAAAAAGTTACTTAATTTTAGAAAGTTTGTGAAATATGGTGGTAACTGAGAAAAGTTATTGTAGTTTATTTGAAGTGTGGTGCTTTTTGCAAAGCTTGGGGTTGTGCTACTCTGTATTTTAAAATGTCTGTTGCAGATCAAAGCTGAAAGGTAATGGCTGGGTGAAAAAAAAAAGTGTGTTCTTACATCTATATCGGATGTTATTAGACAAACAAAGCAGCTTGTTTCTATATCTTTTTTTTTTGTTTCTCATAAGAAAGCAAGTAAAAAAAAATCTGTCTTGGACTAGTGAAAAGTCAGATTTCCAGAATGCTAAAATACTGAGGTTGTGTTAAATGATTATGTGTTTAAATCCACAAGATTACTGTTGTACAATCACAGGGTGTATGTAGAAAATGTAACTCTGATGCTCACTGGCATTATTGCACATACACTGACAGCTTCCCTGCAGAAGTGTCAGAGTTATAGTCGACTTGACAAATGAGATTTCTATAAAAATAGCATCTCTAAGTTTACAGTTTGGGACCTCATGGTGCCTAACAAGCATCAGTTTGATGGAAGTAGAGTGAACATGCAGTGATTTTAGTTACTTCCTACTGCTCAGGATCCTAATTTTTAAAAATGTGGGCAAGAGTTGTTTGAAGCCTTGGATTTTAAGGAGACAAGTCAATTGAATGTGTGCTTCAATTCTTCTGTCCTCTTCTGAAAATGTGTGCTTCAGCCTTTATTATTAATGGGAACAAAAAATTATTTTTTCCGCGGCTTATGGCACTGAAGATTATATTTCCTGTAATAATGCCGTCAGCAAACTCCTTTCTCACTCTAATATGCTTTGATATAATGGATAAAACATCAGTTTTCTTCCATATTTACATGGATGGATTGTGATAGTTAAGTTTGAGTTTAATTTTAACTTCAAAGAAATTATTCTTTTTTATTTACTACTTTAAAAATTTTGGGTTTTTTCATTTTTTGAGAGAATGGATTTATTTGACCAAGGTCAAATATTGAGCTCTAGTAAGTCAAGGAGGCATAAGTGTGCAAAGATGCTAATTCAGGGTCTTTCAGGAACTTACTGTATAAAAATAGTTTTAGAAATTGTAATTGTACTTTTAGTAATAGCTGGTAAAAGGATGTGGGATGAGAAATCAGAAATATTCTGTTTCACTTTAATTCGTGTTTGTAAGTTATGAGTAGTCTTAAGACCAGTTTTAAACAGGGAGACCTTGTACCAAGGAAAAGTGCCTTAAACAATATTATTCATCTTGAGTGCTTTTAACTCTTGGGGCTGGAACCTCTGGTCTGATAGAGGCAAGACTGTCCCAGTTCGAGGCTTTAAGCCCAACCAGTATTGATGTTGAGACTGGTATCCCTGGTAGGTGTGCACATGCACATAAATATTGTATCCGTATATATATACGGAATAAATACATATGTACAGATGCAGCCACATAATTTGTCACAGGGTATTCAGGTGAATACAAACAGCACCAGCAGCTTGGCAGTTCAAGATGGTCTGGTAGTGGGAATGTGTGTATATATACAGGATTCATGCACACAGATTCTGCCCAGTGTCTGGCCCATGGATCTCAGTCACCCCTGTTGTTGGCATATGGACATATGAGGCCCTAAGGCTGTAGCTGCTTTTCGTTTGCTGGTACAAACACCTGTACACATATGAATGCCTCTAAACCAGGACTGTCCTAGTTTCTCAATAGCTGCTCCCTCATGGACTCGCCCTTGGACACACAGATGTGTGCACCTGTGCGCACACATAACTGGACCTGGCCAGAGCTTCCTTGCTCCTCTACTGTCTAAACCGCTGTGGTTATGTCCTTGAAGAGATGCACAAAAACCCATGGTTCTTGCCCCTAGAGACCCACAGGCCATGGGCTTTCCTTGGCAGCTGAATGGGACTTCACTGGTCTGTGCCATATCCATCTCCTCCTGTGGTCTCGCCCTTAGATGCTCACACCCACACCTACTTCCTTCCCAGGCCCCTTCACCTATTTGTCAGCCAGTGCAGCTTGATCCACTTGTACACCTGCACCCATTCTGGTCACTGGCACTGCAAACACATCGGCATGTGCTTGTTTTCACATATGCTGGTCTCTTCAGTAGCACACACGCTCATGGACCTTCTGGCCTGTGGTCCCAGCCCAGGTGTTGGCAGCCAGACCCTCACTTGTTCCAGATGCTGCCCACCCTGGACTTAGAGATCCCTATGGCTTGATGTCACATTCCAGTTGCTGGAGTCATACTTAAGTCCCCTCACTCCTGGTCTCTCTAGCTGCTGGTGCCCATGGACAAAGCAGCCCTCCAGCCTGTGGCCTGACTGTAGTTGCAGGCACGTAAATGCATCTTCATGCTGAATAAAGAGTACCTCACCAAGGAAAACAGTTCAGAATGACATTTAACAAGTCAGTGCAACAGATTGTGCTATTCACATGCAGGGAACAGGATACATATACCAACTATCAAACTGTTCAGATGTGTCCAACCATCTTATCTTTCTGTTTTCCCCTGACTTAATCCTTTCCAGATCATGTAGATTTCCCTTGTTTCTCCTTCACTTTAGTTCTTCCCCAAAACATCCCATGTCTTGTCTAATACACTTTTCATCTGTGTCCCGTATCTGTACATGTAAAAGACCTCCAGTCTGAAAGGTGCTCTGGTGTTCGTTGACTCTTGATGGTTTTAATGCCTAGGCATAGGAGCTGAGGCTCTCCTGAGTTTGTTCTAGGAGGAGTGTGACAGCGTATCCTTTCTACGGGTCCTAAATTTGGTTTCCCTGCTGTTACTGTGTTTCTCTCTGCATCTCTGAGCTGATGGTTCCTGTCCTGGGTTTGGGAGAAGCTAGAGCAAGGTGTTGTGTGCACACATCCCTCCATCCCCCTTGTCTCTCTGTTCTCCTTTGTGGGTGGGAAGATGAGGTCTTAGCACGTAACATTTATTAGCAGAAGCCTTTCACTGATTATATTTTATGGACCTTTTCTCCTATTTCAGAACAAATAGACAGTTATGTGAATTCACATGTCATCTTCTATGCTGTAGTTAAACTTCCCTAATTACTTGTTTTTCCGCCACTTAATGCTAACATATTTGTGCAGGAAGAGACTGTTAGATTGAAAAGAGATCAGGACATTCAGTAAAGCCATCTGACAAATTTCTGTATCAATTTGAATTATATGACAAGTTCAGGTCATAGTGCAGGTATACTTACAGCCACCTAGTTAGACCTTTTCTGTCTCAGGAACCTTTATTGTGGTCCATTTTTAGGATGCTTTTGAAATTATGAGAAATTACTAGATTGTCAGCTTCTTAGTACATTGATCCTTTTACCTGAAAATGTTTTGCCAAATTTTTCCCTACTCCTAAGAATTCTTACCCAAATCTGTCTGTACAAATTACTGCAGTCCGGAAGCATAAAATACATTTATTTATCTGAGTAACCATGAGAGTAGCTCAGGTGGTTAGAGCATATAATAACTAACATATATATAACTAACTAACATAACTATAACATATATACTATAACATATATATATAACATATATAACTATATATAACATAACTAACATAATAACATGCTAATAACACCAAAGCTGTGAGTTCCATCCCTGTATGGGCCATTCATTTAAGAGTTGGACTCAGTGATCCTTTTGGTCCCTTCCAACTCAGAATATTCTGTGATTCTGTGACTTTGTATCCATGTGAATTTCCTGCCCAGGAATGGCTGCTATATTTTTTTTAAATCAGGGCTGAATGCTCTGATGCAGGAAAGCAGAGATGAAGAAGTGGTATAACATATTAATTTATTAGAAGAGAAGCAAAGGGCATCTTATTGTTTACAGAAATGCCTTATGATTTTTTTTTGTAAGTACGTGCTGACCTCAGCTTGATTATGTGCATCAAGTCATGGATGGTAAGGATACAAAAAGTGACCTAATAAGCAATTGGTGGTATAGAACAAAAATAAGTCTTCATCAATAATTCATGGATTTTGATGTGCTTATATTGATAAATTAATTAAACAAATCTGCCTGTGTTCCTCAAGCCTAATGTGCCCCTGTTATGATTAGCTTTATAGAACAGAGCATTTTAACATTGAATGAAGGTAAATGGTAAAAGAATAGTGTAGTCACGGAGCTCTGAGTGCTTCCATTTCTAGTCACAGAGTGGTTTCAAGGAAAGGAGGCTTTCTTTGCACACCTGCAGTCATTCAGTGCACAGGCCTCTTGTGGTCAATGTTGATTGCTACTTCTCTATAGCTGAACAAAATAATTTAGTATGGTGTAACCTTCTGTGATTTAATATTACGGTTTTTTGCCAGAATTGGCACAAAGATAGATCTTCTGATAGTAATTATTAGCACAGCTGTAGCTGAGGGTCTTTCAGAATTTTCCATTATAAACCCCAACAGTTAGTTTACTACTCAAATGTAAAAAAATGTTTTCACTGCTTCCTGGGTACGTAGTGGTCGTGAGGGGGTAAAGTGAACTAAATTGAATACCCTCCTCCCCAAAATCATACTGAGGTTTTCTTAATCTTTGGACATTGCATCCTTTGTAGTATGCTTATATTGCATCTTTTGAATGCTTGTAGTCGTGCAAAGGTGAATGTAACATCCTTTGCTTTCACCCAAGAAGAGTGCTCTTTTAATTGGATTTGAACAGTGTGAGTTACCACACTTCAGCTGTAAGTTATATTCACTTTCAAATGTGTTAAAGTAATTGATTTTGAGTTTTGGGGTAAAATAAAATGGACTAGTTGAAATTCTTGGCTATTGCAGTTTAACCTATTTTCTGTAAGAAAAAAAAAATGTGTGCTCAAGTGATCAGTTTCCCCATGTCAACATTTTAGATTATTCAAGTCTTAATTTGCAAGTTAATAATGTACTTTGTGTTAATAAAGTACTTTGTGTTATTAGCCTTCATCTGTCTGTTTCATTAATTAGGTAGCACTGCAGCACCTGCAGCACCTCAGGTCTTTCGTAAAACATTGGAGAAGCATGTGAGTGCTCCAGGGATCTATTAGCTTTTTCATCAGTGAAGAAAATGTTGATAAAAATATGAAATCTAGGAGTTAGTTTTATAGAATTCTAAAACTTTCTCATCGTGATGTTCACTGTGTTTTTTCTTTCCAGATAAAAAAGCTTGTGTATGTTTATCTGATGCGCTACGCAGAGGAGCAGCAAGATCTAGCATTATTGTCCATCAGTACTTTCCAGCGTGCTTTAAAAGTGAGTGACTGCTAAATAAAATTTTATAGGGAAATAAAAATATCCGTGTAAGTGTAGTATGGTAAACTAAAGCATGTAAACATCTGATAAAGTAGTTTCAAGTTACATGCTACCTCAAACCCTATCAAGCAGCTAAGTAAGCCTGAAAGAAGTAAAATTACTTCACTAAAGAAAAAAACAGCAGAATGGTGCTTTCAAATCCACATGCAAAACATTTAATTTCTGGAATGACTTTTCTCATTCCAACATAACTTGTGTGTATGGAAAAAAGACCCTGTTATTACCATGAACCACCTATGTTCCTTTTAGTTTATGTAAAAGAAAGAGCTTTGTGTCCAACAGAATTGAAACATAAGGAAGACAGTAGTACCTAAATTAAAATATTCCTTGTCTTGCACATGGTAGTTTTCTATTAAAAGCACTGAAAAAATAGCATTTTGTACTCTCTTGTTTCAAATGAGATAACAATGAGAAATGGGATTAGACAGCAAAGTTTAGGATTGCCTTTGAAGTGTGACTGTGGAGAGAAGAAAGATTTATTAAGTCTTTGTTCTGAAATTTGGCCAGGTTTTATAGTAAGAGAAGATTGGGTTTTTCTTGTGTCCTTCTTTTTACTCTAGGCTCATTTCTGGTATGTCACTTAACCCACACCTTGCATCTTGTTGGAAAATGTTGCAATCAGAGCACCAGTTGTGCAGCTGTAGGAGGATCCCACATCGACTACAGGGTTTTCTGCTCCCTTCCCTTGAACTTTCATCTTAATGTCATATGTACTGCCTTTTCTATCTCTGACTGCCATGAAAAGCTAGAGTTCAGATGACTTTGTACCCAGTGTTTTTCACGATACATGTATGCAGTGAACGCTCCTCATGGCATAAGTCTTTTAAAAGCTGTGCATAATGAGGAAGAAAGGAGGAGTGATAATTTTGTGGCTGAGTAGCCGAAAAAGAACCAATGGTGTGGCAAGGGAGTAGACACCAAGCTAATGGAGATTGTCAGCAACTAAAGAAAGGACTAAGCCTGCTATGAAAGATAGGTCGCTGTTCATTTTTTGCTTCTCTAGTGTTTTGCTTCTCCAGTGTTCTTTAGCGTTCTTCTAGTGTTTTGCTTCTCAATTTGTGATGATTATAATTCGGCTTTATGTGTGGAGATACTTTTTTTTCCCTTTCTCTGTGGAAAGAACTTTTTATTTTAGACTTAAGTGACTGCAGACGAGCTTTGCAAACTCTGATAGAAACAAGATCTTTTCTAAAAACGGACAAATAAAGGGCTTTCACCATCCAGATGGTTATTACTTAGAAGCTTCTAAGATGAAGAAATTTTGAGATCTTAGATGAATTGATAATTAAGTAATACCAGTCTGAAGATATGTGTTACCAGCTCTCAGTCCTTGGGAGAAATGTTCTTTGGGAGGTTACATTCTGGCAAGACACTGTACAGTACAATGAATTAATGATGCTGCAATTTCACTTTGCTAGATTTCAGAGGATTTACTACTTGATTAAGCAACATTTTTCCCTTGTGTTCCAAGCCCATGATTAGTGGATAAAGTTTACATAACAGTTCATCCAAATACAAATATGTTGGATCTCCACGCTAATCCGAGTATTGTAAAAAATTACCAAGAACTGGGGCAAAAGAATAGAGGATAAGAAACAGGAAAAAAAAAACATTTAGCGTAACATTTTGACATGTTCTTTAAAATTGTTTTTGTTAGTGGCTTCAGTTCATGTCTTGCAGTAAAGTATAAAATGGATTTGTTGTCAAGAACTTGAGTGGGAATGTCACAACTGAGAACATTTTTATTTCACATTTCTTAAATATAAGTAATAAAATTGAGCTAGTGTGTCTTTCAGAATATTTGAATTCCACTCAGACTGCAGCAAATGTATCAGATTATTAAGTAAAATATTAGTCTTTTTTTATCCATAATTACCGTATTTTGTTTCAGAAAGTACAATATGTTAATGTTTTCCTTTGTAAAATTTTCGGATTTTCATAATGTGTAATGTTCTCTTTCTTAATTTGTTTTACCTTTTTTTTGGTTTTGGAAATTTTTTCATGTAAAGTGTGGCACCTTTTCTTATTAGCATGACCTTCACTTGCAAGTAAAAGGTTTACATGTTTTAATGTGCCCTCACTAATTAGTGTAAACACAGCAGCGAGTTTAATGATTTGTTTCTGCACTATCTTATTTCTCCCCTTCACTCCTCTTCTTTAGGATCCTAATCAGTTAATCCGTGCAAGTGCTTTGAGAGTTTTATCCAGTATACGTGTCCCAATTATTGTTCCTATTATGATGCTTGCTATTAAGGAAGCCTCTTCTGATTTATCTCCTTATGTGAGGAAGAACGCAGCCCATGCAATCCAAAAATTGTACAGGTAAGTGATTCTGGCAATTACTGAAAAATAATTTTACGATAGTTGTGGGCTACATTTATAAAGACTACTGTGAGTTTGGCATGTCTCAGATCCATTTCTTTAAAAGTATAGGGTAGGTGTAGACATTCTGTCACTCAGCTGGTTTGGTTGTAATTCAAGCAATTCCCTTGCTTGCCAGACTAACAGGATAACTGTAAAGAGATACAAAAAGAAACGAATGCACCATCTTTTGTTTTTTAATGTACTAGTTATTTTCATCTATGGAACAACTGTTTTGATGGGTATCTCAGAATCTAAGATTTCTGTTTCAAGTCTGTATCTTTCATCCTGAGGCATTTGCCTGAAGCTAGTTTGCAGCGCATGTGACAAAAGAACTTCTAGAAATTTTATCTGTGCAAGTCCAAATCTTTCAGATCTTCCTTTTCTTCTTCAGAAATTCTTGCTGTGGAAGAGATATTACAAAGATGTGGGTACTGGTTTGCGGAGGTGGGGTCAACAGAACCTGTACCTTTGCAAAACATTTCCAGGCATTTATTCTACTACTTACGTCACTTTTATTTTATCCATGCCAAGAAGTGGAGGTTGAGAGATGTTAGAGGTTCTGAATCAGGTAACCACCCAGTCACAAGGCTGAGCCTGTGTTCCTAATGGGCATAAACACACAGGTAGATATACTACACACATACACGCAGACATCTATACAGATCAGCAGAGACAGAAATGAGCAGTTGTGCAGACAATACCAGCACCAGCAGCCTTACGCTGCTGCACTCTGGCTGATCAGTATACAGACCCATTAGAATGCCTAGATGTGTACAATATGGATCCCCAGTAATAATCCCAGATGCTCAGTATTTCCAATAACAGGCTTTTGATCCCCAGTCTCCCAGTCAGTGGCACACGCAAACGCACAATGCTTGCAAACCTTCTGCACTTCCTACTACAGACTCCGTCAGTCAGACGCACACATGCCCAGCCTTTCACTTGAGCACTATGAATCCCACAGTATCTGGGTTTCGACACTAAGACTATGCTGTAAGTGGCCCATATACCTTCTTATCTCCACTGGGCTTTTGTTAGGTGAAGAAGAAGTCGGGGGAGAAACAGAGAGTTTGAGACACTCAAATTGGTATCTCAATAAACTTCCAGACCTTACAGTCTCTCCAGTCACCTGGAGATCTCTCTATCGCCTGGATACCCTGGGCCCTCTGGTAGATACAATCTTCAGTTATTGCACTCAGACACACAGACAAGTGTCCAGCCTAGATCTATGGCCCCACTTCAATGCTTGGCTTCCCAAGCTACCTAGTCTGGTTTGATATTCTCAGGCAGTCACACACAGACATACATACTTGCTCTGGTTGCTGGTGCTGCAGTTGTACAGGGCTATATATCCCATGGTTAAATTCCAGCTTAGACCTGTGTATCACACATGCACACAGAATAGAGACTGCCTCTGTAGTCATCAGGTTCACAGCATGGATAGATAAGTGTACTGAGCAGTAAAGCATTTGCATACAACTGTCTTCTTTTATGCACCTCTTCCTCTATTTTCCTGCTTTTCTTCCTCGCAAGATCATTTAGATCCCTCCATTTCCCTGCCTTTCATTTCTCCCATAAACATCCCATAGTAAGTCTTCTATGACCCCAAAACCTGTCTGGCATTGCATTGTAAGTTTTAGCCCTGTAACCAGTAATGTCCCTAAGTCTTAAAGATGCTCTGGAGATTCTGCCTTATGGTGTATTCATTTCAGGACTGTAAGGCTGATGGCTTTTCCATGGCAGCTCTCTGACAAACCTGGGTAGAGGCTCCTTCCTTCTAGTAATTTTTTTTTTTTTTTTACTGAGCTGAGTGCTGTCATGTGATGCCCTTTTATCATGTAACCTAACAAAAAAGAATGGATTTAAAGGCTCTTCCAGCTATTTGAGTATTTGAGTAGTTTATTTATTCTTAGCAACTGGTTCCCATACACAAAAACTTTTTGGCCTGAATTGTTCTCTATACATAGAATATCCTTTTTTGCTGGTTTTTTTTCACTGATTAGTATCAAAACTCTTTGAAGGAGTTCAGCAGGGGAAAATGGTCCGTTAGTGGTAGCAAGGCACAGTAGTATCTGGACAGCAGATTATTTAATGGAATTTTAACTGAAATGATGCTTCCATTTCTTGTCTTCATGACAGCGAAGTGTGTTTTACTAGCAGATTAAAGAGTTTATTGGTAATTGGTACAAAACTGGAAAATGCTGAAATCTAATGATTAAAAATGACCTTTCATGTGTCATCTAACCTCCAGATATGATTGAATCTCTAAATATAACTCTCATATTTTCTTATCTCTGGTTCATATGGTATTCTATGCTTATATGATGTCAGTGGCAACATATGGAAATCATCCTTGCAAACAGAATAAAAAGACACTTTTTATGGTAAAAGGTAGAGCACATGATAAAACACACAGTAGGAGAATCTGGGGAAACTTGCCTTGCCTCCTTCTACTCTCCATGAATTCCTAGTGGTGGTAAAATGGACATATAGCTTTCATAACAAAGGAAAACTAGTGAAACTAATGTTCTATGTAGGTTTCCTTAATGGTTCTGAGGGCCTGTACATCCTTCACAAGTTTTCACTTCATGCAAGCATCCTAGGTATCATAATGCAAGATTTCAAACTGCTGTAGCTGGAAATTCCTCCTTACCTGGACTAGAGTAAGCTTCATGATTACTTCTGAGTGGAGTTGGAGCTAAAAATTGTGTCCTTAGTAGTAGGATTTGGGAGCTGTTTATAAAAAGCATGTGAACTTCTATTTTCACATTTTCAAAACTTACTTGTACAAATGCTGTATCTGATAATGCTGGTTAACCATGGAACCAAGGGAGAGAGTATAATTTTCCTGGTCACTGGAAGAAGCAGCAATATTGGAAACTAGTGAAGAGGCTGTCGAATTCACCTGTCCACAGGCAGACTCAGCTGGCTTGCCCGCAAGTAAGAGTAGGTAGAAGTTAACAGGCTGTCTTGGCAAGATGTTTAAAAAAGGTTCATGACTAGTAGCTAGACAATTCAGCAATACTGATCATACACTGGTGGCAAGGCTGACTACTGGCTTACTACAAGTAAGTAATTTCAGAATACTTATTTTTAAGTTGGTCAGAATCAGAATCCTGAAGGGGATGGATTTTTGATGTAAAGATCACTCAACAGTTCATATACTCCTACATCTAGCTACTCCATCTTCTGCAACCATTTGAGTAAGAAGTAGTAACAGTTTATTCTAGTATGTCTGTATGCTCCATTTGCTTTTTTGGTTTTCCCAGCTTTTCTGCGTGTTTGATAGTTCTGTGTTTCAGTTAGTGCTCTAGTCAGGGTTCTGGATGCAGGTTCGATACTCCAGTCTTCCTTGTATTAGTGTCATGGTGTTTGGGTGGATGTCTGCCCTAGAAGAGGTTGTTTATTAGTAGTTCAATCAATCCTAACAGCAGGAAGCTTGCATATCAAACAGAAAAGATTTCAGACATAGTCTGAACAGCAGCATTTGTGTCCAATGCAATCAACATTGCCAGGTATGTTGAAGTAATTTCGTCACTGAAGATGTCAGACCTTTTGCTTATTTCACTTAAGAGTGCATTTTGAAGATGATGGTAGCTTCTGTCTTATCTATTGAAAACTGTACTGTGTTTGCATTGATGTTTGGAGAAGGACTACTTAAAAAGTCCCATCACTAGTATTAGTGGATTCTATACTAGTACTAAATGCCATAATGGGAACAAATCACGGAGCTCTTTAGCCTCTTCTTTAATTTTTGCTCTGAAAATGGTCCCTTCCTTGTCTAAAATATCAGGACAGTGAAGGGGGAGGAATGTAAATTCAGTTATTGGACACCTTACTGAAGACTTCCTTGATCACATAAAAAAATGCTTTTGCTCAAGTTTTTTAGCTGTAAGTACTCTTTCCTGTCTAAATTCTCTGCCGATTTTGAAAATTTGAAATAAGACCTATTTGAAAGACTTTTGGCTTTTCCTCTGAAGGTTTTGGTCCTTGGCAGAAGATCCAGTAAAACTCTTTTTACAAAAATTGAAGTTGGAATGAAAGGTGATCATGAAAGTACTTACAGAACAGTGTACTGTTGCTTTGCTTATGATGATGGTGGCTTCTAACAAAGTTTTGTTACCCATTTTGCATGTTCTAGTATTGCTAGGTATTAGAGCCTTAGTGAAGTAGTACTCAGCTAGATAATCATTTTGTCAGTCTATACCTGGAAGGATATACTGTGCATTAGGACAGTCCATCACTCAGCATTAAAACAGAAGTATGCAATAATGATCAAATACTCTCTCACTTATCTGTAATTGTACCCATGTTGAAATGACTTTTTAAAGGCATAGAACTACACATCCGTATGGGTCTTTGTACTCAACTTTCTATTTTCTTCTGACTTGGCTTTAAATTCTTCTATGCTGTATAGATCCATGAAGAGGAAGCAGCTGGAATGAAAAGTTGGTCCTTACTTGCTTAAGGAGCAAGTTTGACAATATTGGATATCTCTGGCAAATTTGTCTCTGCTCTTGTAACATGAAAAGATACTACAAAGGTTGTTCCTTGCAACTTTTGTTTTTCCTTTGCTCTTGCTATTTATGTAGGACTTCAAGCAATCTATTTTTCATTGGCTTGTACACCAGCTTTGTATAGGTACACATGAATACAATGTCCACATTTAACCATTTTAAGTGGTTAACTTAAAAGTGGTTGGAAGGGTCTTACTTGAAGCTCTATGTTGATAATTAGATAATAAAAGTATCATTCTTCTTTGTCCTGACATTTATTGACCACTGAATTATATTTGTACTAAAATTCATTTCTGCAAAAGCAGTGTGAACTTTGTCACTTAACGTCTGAAGTTCAGTCAGGTTTTTTGTGATGTTACTTGGCCTGTCTTAATGTTTCTTAGATCCTAATTTTTTTATGAGTTTAACTTTCAAGATTCCTATAGACCACACATAAACGATATAAGATAAAATAATATTTATAATTTAAATTTATACTCCTAACTTATTTTCAGTCAAGTTCTTTTCCAATGAGTTCTTTGGAATACTTGATTTTTCTGGAAGTGGTTTCTTCAATCTTCTTTGTTCCTAGTTTTTGTCTAAAGGTCAAAAAACCAAACCTGCTTTAGTGTTGGGTATGTCTGACCAAATTAGTTAAAATAATTTTATTTTTCCTTCTAGTCTTGACCCAGAGCAAAAGGAAATGTTGATTGAAGTGATAGAAAAGCTTCTGAAGGACAGAAGTACGGTAAGAAACAGTTTTTGTGACACATGCATATATTTTTAAAGAGCATACTACTGAGACTGTCTTTCAGCAGTAAGTAATATGCTTTCCTAACCCTTGCCAATGTGGTTCTGTATGTTTTTAGATAGAAGTATCATTGTGTATTTATGCATTTATAGTATGACTGTAATAGTGACCATCCTTTAATAAGATGTAATTTTCTTGCATCATAAATCTGTTAATTAATGCTTTTGTTAGCCTGTTTCATGTATGCTTCTTTAAACTGTATTTTGAAAATCAAAGTTATATAATAATGTGAATCAGTGTGCAAGTGTTTATCTATAAATTTTCATATGAATTTTTTCATTGGGAAATTAGTTTAATAATTTCAATTAATTTGTAGTACTGTACAAATAAATTACTTGTGTGTGATGCACAGTGTGCCTACTGACATCCATCTATCCTGCAATGTGTATGGTTATTAAAAAATTATATTTGCCATGCAGTTGTTTGTTCTTGCTGGTATCTCCACTTCCAGTCTGGTAAATAAGAGATGTTCTGGCATATTTTCTGTAAATTTAACACTCTTATTATATTTTTCCTGCCCCATATAGCTACAGGTTTTCCATATGAACTCCTGGATGTCTCACAATGATCACACACTTTATTTTTTTTATTTTGCAAACGAGTTTCCTACTTGTATCTAGAAAGATAATTGATCAAAGAATCAAAGTCAGATTCAAAGAGAAACGAGATTTGTAAATTAAAACATTCTCTTGTTCTTCTTGTTCAGGTCACTAATTTAATGAATGTAATCCTTTTTGACTAAGTGAAAGTATTAATAAGTACCAGATAGTGTGTTGCTCCTGTTTGCCAAGTGTTCTTGTAACACATATGACTGTATCCTGCATTGTTCTAGCACAGTCAAGGTGTTCAGAGCATGAAAGGTGCTGTTCTCTAAAAGACATCCTGCAACTTCCACTGAAGGTTTACTGAAAGAGGTTTGTTAGGGCTTAATGGCTCAGCCGACAGTAAATCAGGTCTGCTGGCTTGACAGAGACCTTTGAGCTTGTGTGAAGTTGAACCTGCAGTGGTTCTTCTTGTATTTTTTCTTTTGTGATTCATGCTTATGGTATACATGCAATCTATGAATGTGAGATTAGATTGTTAATACCTTTGGAGGAATAAAGGGCTAAAAAAGTACCAAAAAAAAAAGTAAAATCACTGAGTTTTTACTACGTTTCTAGGCCTTATTTCATGTGGTAAATTGTTATCCCACACCTAGTCATTTGCACATTTACTTCAACAAAAATGTATAGAGTAGGTTTGGATCTTCTATCTCCTTGGCATTTGGAATTACTTTTAAGGAGATAATGGGCTCATTGCCTAGTATGTGCTACAATTTTGATGCCTCTGTGACACTGAATATTGGACACCATATTTGTGAAGATACCAGCTGAAGCAATAGCTAAAAATTATAGACTAGACTCAGGTCTTCTGGATTTGTTTGGAGACATACACGGTTAACAACTTTTTGCTCCCTCTCATCCCCTGTCTATTCCCTAGCAAGACCTGGTTCCAGTCTGGGCTGACATCTCAGCTTCAGAAGTCTTACTCTTTTGAGAAGTAATATGAAGAATAGTTATTTCAAAAAGAAAACATACAAATCTCTTTTTAAGACTCTCTGCATCGAACTAAGTGTGCTCTTTCACCCCAGACTCCACAGCTTGTGGTGGTCTAAAATAGATCAGTTGCTCTTTAATCTTTCATAGCTTTGGAAGGACTAGTCTAGCATGGCAAACCTTTATCTTAAGTAGTTATCTTTTGTCACGTACCACTAAATGTTCCCAGAAAGCCTCCACATTTACTAACAGAACGTGCATAGTGCACAAGTGTTTCGTTAGCAGGTAATTCCAATCTGAATAAGCTTATTCTTTGCCCCTAATTGGAAAACAGCAATTTGCTCACAGTGGGGAAATCAAGAGTGCCATTTGTAGCTAGTTTCAGCCTTTAAAATTGGAGGAGATGCAGCTGCTTATAGATGGTGGTCCTTAAGTACAGGTGTGTACATAGCCTTAGGCTGGCAACTTTAGAGGTCTTAATGAGGCTGCATCCTGGGGAAATTTGTGTTTATTTGATTCATCTTTTTGAATTCTTAAAGGGAAGCTGCACTTCATACACTTAGCCTAAAAGAGAAAGCTCCTTCAACATACATAAAAAAGACAAATGCTTTTAGATAGTATATTATAGAAGTATTTTGCAGTCTTGCTGAAGAAAGTTAAGTCCATTTGCTGCCATAGGAATTCTACAAATGGGTCCAAACTGTAAAACAACAGCTTTTGGTCATAGACTTACGAATTGTCTATATTTGATTAATGGTATGTCTCAGCTTTTTGCAGCTTCTGTTGCCTGTTTGACAGTCAAGGTGCCTGAAATTTGTAGGGTAATAATGTGGAACTAGAACCACAAATGTTTACTCGACACTGATCTTTGGATTCCTTCTACTTAAATGCATAGCAGCTGTTCCCTCACATTAACATTAGTTGTCATCTCCTGCTAGCTCTTAATCTAATGTCAGCAAATCAGTTTGTTCATTAAATAATTTTTTTACCAGAGTGGGAGAATCCTAGTGACTTAGTTGAGTATCAGTGGTTTTCCACTTTTTTTTCACTTGATGGAAATGTCAGGTTACTTTTGGTACTTCTGTGTACTTAAGGGCTGATAATTCTCAGATGTGCCATAATATGTTATATGTTAACCCCTGGATCTGAGAAAATCCACTGTTGATTGATTATTAATTATTTTGATTAATTAAAAAAACTTTTTGGTATTTTTTCTTTTTAATCCATTTGATTTTTTTTTTTGCATCCACTTGGTTTAGACATGTTTGGAGGGAGAATATAATTAGTAACATTAACTATGTATATAATAGTCTAATATTATTTGGGTGATATTTGAGACTGCACTTCAATGAGAAGTAAACATTTACTCAAAATCTGTTTATTTTCTGTAGCTATTTGACAGGATTTTTGAAACTTCCTGGTGTAATCTCTATGTTAGAGATAGAATAGCTAATAAATACAGATGCCTCTAGATTTCTGCAAACCAGGAAGGTTTTTTGGAGAGAACATGGTGTTGTGTGTTACTAAGGCAGATTTTGTTGCACAGAAAAGACACAATGTATTTAAATTACACAGAGTCATTTTACATTTGAAATAGTAAGAATTTACTGGAATGGGAATTTTACTATAGCAAAATTAAGCCCTTTTTCAGGCAGTATAGGCTGTGTTTATTTTTTTAGGTCTCAATCAGTGGTAAATTTTAATATAAGCTGAGGTAAGCAAAACTTAAAATGAAATGAGATCTAACCTTAACCCAGCACTTCATTAAAATTTCTGGTGAGATAAATGAAAAATCACTCTACTCCTTGAGTGTCTTAACACAAAGATTCAATTAAAACACAAGCTCTCAGTTAATCTAAAATGCAAAATTATCAAGTTCAAGTCATTGTTAACATACCCTCAGGGGTAGCTAACTAGGAATTAGAGTCTATCAACAAATCCATGATTTTGTTCAAGTGTATTCAAATTTTAAACAGATAAGATGTTTACAAGTATTTTTATTAATGAGGCTTATAAACTCCTAGTTATGCTTTTACCCTTGCTTTACAATTACCTCACATTCTGATAAGCAGGTACAAGAGCAGGAATACCTGCTCCTTTTGTTTTTCTAGTAATTCTAGATAGTTGAGCAGCTGATGCAATTTCATGTAGAAGGGAAGAGCATGCTTGTATTCTATGCTAAAATGGTTTTCTCTGAAAGTAATATGGCTAGTCATGTGTGAAAGTATAATTGGGTGTTTTAGAGCAAATTAGTTTCCTTGTCTTTTTAGTCAGTTCTGTATTGCGTCACTCTAATTCTGTGTTTTCTATTCCGTAATAACCTAGCTTTGATGGATGGGGTTTAAGGCAAGATTTGTTGCCTAAGTTTCTTTTGGAAGAAAAAGATACTGTGAAGGACTGTAGTTAGCAGCCTGTGTGTTTTACAATTCTGCGTAAACAACAATGAAAATTAGTTTCATTAATAATATCTGAGTTACAGAAGTTAGAAGAAAAATAAAATCCATGTTTGGCATTGAAAAGGAATCGTGCCTGTTATCCAAACCTGTAAAGCAAAAAGAGCTTGTGACTTACATTCCACAGTCCAAATTAAAGCATCCCAAAATATATTAAAAGCTGCGTCTGTAAAGGAAAGGTAGAATATAGTTGGGATGTAGTTATATGGATGATGGGTATATTAAAAATACTGAAATTTATTGCTGATTTACATTTGTAGCTTTGATCAGTTTATATTTTTTTGGGGTACATATATCTGTTAAAATGAATTTATTGTTCTGTTCTGGTGTGATAGTTTACTATTAATAATAACATGCAACTTAGTATTAACTCTGTTTTGGGGGTGAAAAGACCTTATGCAAATATGTGAGTATAGAGATTTCTTATGCAAACTGCATGGCTACTAGATGAAGTGCGGATTCTTTCTCAGTGACATTCCTGTGATTAAAAAATCATCCTAGGAATTGATGATGGCTTGGCGATGAAGATCTTACTCTTTTACACTAAAGCAGTGTATTTGGGCATAATGGGAAAGAAAGCTGGCACTCTTCAGCAATAGTCTTCAGTTAATAATGCAATATTTCAGTTAACAACCAAATGTGTGGGTAAGAGTGTTTTCTTAACGTACTGATTTCACGTTGGTAAATGCTTCACTTTTGTGGAAAAAAATTACTGAGTTTGTGCAGATGTTTTGTTGTGATAGATCTATTATCCAGCTATTAGAAGATAAATGACTGATCTTTTCCACTTTCCTTGCCTCCAGAAAATTGAAGTAAGAAGGGGAATATCATTTGGGCTGTATGATTAGGGCAGGTGGGGTGGCCATTAATTTAAGAGAGAAGAATCTTGGCAGCATGGGCCAACTTTCACTGTATTATCAATCAAACCTCGATGCACTTCTTGTGATGACCCAGCACTCTCAGGTTTTTGCAGCGTTAATTAGAATTCATGACAAAATAGATGCAAGGAAACGTTTTGTACCCTTCATAATTTTATAGAAAATTTATTGTTATTAGAGGAACCATTTGCTTAGTGTGATTTTTTTCATTACCAGCTTGTCAACTAGCATAGATAATCTGGAGAAAATATGAACTCCATAGATTGGGTGTCACTTTTGTTGATGGTTCATATAGTTTACCTTGGAGCACAGCTAATGGCTGAAGTTCATAGCAACAGCACAGAAAAATGTGGCACCTAGTGGAAGACAAATGAACCATGTTTATTGCTTTAATATAAAAAGTACATAAATGGAAAGCAGCATTTGAATTTGATGAGCTCATTGCTAGTTTTGTTGGAGTGATTTATATTTTCTCCTTATACAAAAAGCTACTATTGACACAGTGAGATGGAAATAAACTGACTGTTTTTTAGAAACCAATATTTTTTGGTTTTATATTCTGATTGAATCATTTTGTTTTAATTTTAAATACTTTTATGGAATGTTGAGCATTTAATAAACAAAGATTATTAGCTGTTCCACTGATGTTTAGATATATAGTAGGATCATACTATAGGGGGAACAGTGCTGACTAGAAAATAATTCGTTACTAAGAAAGCATTAGGAAATTTTCTCAGAGAAATCCTCTTGTTACCAGTGCATTTTCAGTCTGTCACATTCATACCTTTTTTTCCACTTTCAAATGAAAAGCGTAATTTTAGAAGATACAATAATGGGGAGAGAGGCATGATCTTAATAGAGTCATGATGAATGGCAATTCCTGTATTAACTTGTAAATCTAGGGACTTGCCACAGGAATAAAATGCTTGTTTATTCAGTGCATTTCATAGCATATGTTCAATTTTTTTACTAATGTCTTTTAAGTGTTCACAGGTGACGGCATTCTCATGGTAAACTTGAGTAGGTGATGGATGTAATTTGAAATAAGCAATTACTTAGAATTCCTGTATTCCATTTTGACTCTTTCTTTGTATTAAGTTGATGTGTTTTATATGTAGTAACTGAGCTTTTAAAAAGCAAGCAGTGTTTATAGGATATATTCTCAGTTTTAAATGATCTGAGTTAGTGTTTTATGTATTTTATGCCAGCTTTCAAACTAAATCATATCCAAATGAAAGAGAAATACAGCAAAACGTGTACTGAACTACTAGTAGTAAAAGACAAGCGTACTCTCTCGAGAATTACTGTTGGAAATCTGTGTTAACCTTCACCTATGAACCTAAAAGGGTATTTTAACCATTAGACTGTGACTGTTCCAATAGTCATAAACTGATCTGTGTGTCAATCTGTCTTGTCTCCGAGTTGAAACAGTGACCTACAAAAAGTCTCTCTGTGTGGTCTTAAAGTATTACCTCTTTCTTCTAAAATTTCAGGTCTGTCATATTGTCCTCTGCAAGCTAACCGTAACTGTATTTCAGAGCTCTGCATCCTGATAAAGGAACTTCACACTTTTCCAGTAGGAAAGCTTCTCAGCTTCTGTGGCCTAAATGAATCCCTGCTCAGGACAGATCGTGATTTGGCTGGGATTAACCACTGCCTTCTGCTGAGCCTTTGAACACCCACCTTAACATCAATTTGCCGCAGTTTTTAATTACAGATAGGTTACTGCTGCAGCACATTATTAAGAAGAAAGTTTAGTACAACGACAGATAAAAAAGAGCTTTTGTTTTTGTGATGCAGCAAATTATTTTAGATGTAAAGTGTATTTAGCTCTATCAAATAATCAGATTTTGCTCCCTGGAATGAGTTGCATTCTTGTTGGGACCAGCAGGTACCAGTATGTGGATGAGGCTGGAGACAATAAATGCAACTTCACGTTTATTCTTATTGGTAATTCATAGAATCCCCACAGAGCCTGAGACTTGTTTAGCATAATAGCAAGACTATATTCTGAGCTGTTTTCTTTCAATTGTAATGTTGAGCGCATACTAATAAACCACATGTCAGCCAAATACAGGGAGAAAAATGTAACATATGAATATCATTGTATTTAATATTTCTCAAAAAGTACCATTTCAATAAACTGCACTTCTATTTAATTGCTTACTTTAAGTCATTGGGGAAATTATAGAGGTTGAAATGCAGATCCCTAGTGCTCAGATAGAATATGACATTAATTTGCTGCCAGAAGGCTATACTGCATGCATGCTAACTGCATACATATCAGCTGCTTCATATAAAGTATCATCATTTTAGTTATTTGACTTAACATGTACTCTGACACAAAACAAATCTTAATTAAAGCAATTAGAAGAGAAAGAACACTAATCCCAGGCACACAATTATATCTCCTTTTAAGGCATGGTCAGCTTTTGATTTTTTTCTCACAGTTAAAATAACTGCTGACAGAATTTTAACTAGAACTCCAATATATGTTTCCTCCCATTATTTTAAAAGAAAATACCCAGGCAGAAGGTTTCAATAATCCTTGAGGTGTTAGAATGTTGATAATTTATTTAATTTTCTCACAAAAACAAAGCTGTTTTGCAGTCATAGCATGAGGTTCTTTGTGTATGAATAAAGATATATTTCTTATGAAGGTAGAAAATAGTGTGAGAACATGGCAGGATATGAATGATGCATTTCTGCAATTATCTAACTGTTAAGGAAGTGCTGAACAACATGCAGAAATTACTTTTGCATTCTTTGGAGAAAACTTCAATTCTGTTGCTGATTTTTATGCTCTTTTCTTTTTTGCGGGGCAGGGGGGTTGTATTCATGAAACTCTAAATATAAAATTTTCTGTGGCAGTTAATTTTGCCAGATTGAGGGAGAAGTTTTAATTCCACTAATACCCAGGGAACCTGCCCCAGCTCTTCTTTTCTTTGATCAGGCCAGTGTTGATAGAATCCCAAAAGATCTTGCTGGTCATATGTTTTACTTCTTGTTGTTTCCTGTTACTTCTGAGTTAATTGCAAGATCTCTGTTAATTTATTTGGAAGCTAAATCTGTAAGAAAAAAAATTATGCTTACATTGCATTGTGTCCTCAGGGCTGGGAGCTAAGATTTATGTGTGTAATAGAAACAGCAAGTGTTTTCTCTGTTCTAATAATCTTACCCCAATTCTATTTTAAATAAAATAGCATTTCTGTGGGCTTATTTTTTGTTGTTGCTGTTTTGTTTGTTTTTGCTGAATAGAGATAATTTTAAATTGCTGAGAATTGCTAGTATTAATTCTGATTCTCACATGTAGTCTTAACTGTAGACCTAGTACTGACCTTCTGGTTTATATTTTGTTTTCTAGCTGGTAGCTGGGAGTGTGGTGATGGCATTTGAGGAAGTGTGTCCAGATAGAATAGATCTGATTCACAAGAACTACAGAAAGCTCTGTAACTTGCTGGTCGATGTGGAAGAGTGGGGTCAAGTTGTTATAATCCACATGTTAACTCGCTATGCACGTACGCAGTTTATAAGTCCATGGAAGGTAAGTTTGTGACTTTTAAAATTACTGTTGTGAGCCTGCATTCTGAATTATTTCCACTGTTGGATTTACTTAGTCTTTTAAGATGCATTTCTGTGGAGACTTTAGTAAAAAAAGAGATCAAATACGTAAGTCTTCGCTTGCTAAGACTTCACTAACACAAGGCACCTACCCTTCATCCAAGCCTGAGAATTCTTCTTCCAGGGCATAACCTTTTCTTATTTACCATGGCACATGCTGCAGACAGCAGAGAGACTCCTTTTTCTGTGGTTCTTTGAGCCATGTCGATTTTTGCTTTAGACAATTTTACCTGAGTCAAAACTAGAAACGTTTGCCATTCTGTCCTAAAACTGGGTGGATTCTACTTATGTTGTAGATACACAGTATCACTGCAGGACGAGCATTACATTTTTGTTTAGGCTTTGTTAATGTGCTGAGGCACTGTGTGGAGACTTGAACATATGTATTTGAAATGTGAAATGTAAAAAATGATGTGGTTATTTTCATTTATATTGTGTAAATATGAGTATACACTTTAAAATTTATAAAAAGAGGTATTCAAAACACAAATTCTCTCACTTCTTACAGCAAAAAAGGACACAGTTCAAGAAATTGATGCTATTAACATTGTTTTAACACAGATCTAACTCTGAATAACAATCTAAATTAAAAGAGAGATTACTTCTGAAAAGAACTGTATAAAATTGCTCCACAGCTCTGGTTGTTTGCATTTATTAAAGGCTTGGGGATGTTACTAGTCCTAAGTTTTACCATTTAATTTGAAACACATTCATGTTTAAAGATGTACATTTTAGTGCAGATTTTTGTCATTTATAATTAGCACATTAACAGTTTTTTTAAGATCTCCTTTTTCAGCATTGGAATAGGGAATGACACCAACTATCAGTCTATCACTGAGTTCATTTTAACTGTCTTTCAATATCCTTTGCCTGGGAATCAAGACTGAAATGCAGTGCCATTCTCTGTTAATATATGTGTAATTTATTGTGTGAAAATAATTACAAGGAGATATATTTGGACGAACAGTTAAATTCAATCTGATTTAGTTTACGATTATATTAACTTCTTTAGAAAGCAAGGATTATAATGAATATAGCAAAAATGTCTGAAGTAGAATCATATTGCTGTGCTACCAGTTAGATTCTGAGACACCCTTTTTCATTTCCAATGAAAATTAAATTGTTTGTAAGAACACATCTTCCCAGAAAATTGCCTAAAATAAGGGAAGTATTTTTAGATAATGAGACATTTAAGTTGTACGTTTTCCTAATGTCCTTGAGGCAGTGTTTATTACATGTTGGTTATTGGAAGAAGGCAACTTGCATTCTTCTTTCAGACTTTTGGAAAGAATCAAAATTGATAATCTACTTTACCTAAAGCTACAGTTCCCCAATATGATTCAGCCAGTTTTGGTCTGTAATTGGACAAAAGGAAAGTTGAAGAGGAGGATGACCTCCTGTATTGGACTGAGAGGTTGGAGGTCTTGATGGGATTTGGTTTCTTTAAGACTCTAATGTTCTTTTTTCACGGAAACTGGATGGATGACAGTTGCTGCTGTGGCTTCTGCTCTAGGAGTGTAATAGGTTTATGTGACAATACTGCCTGTGTCAACCTAAAATTAGTCATCAGTAGTATAGTAATAATAACACTTTGTTTTCACTTCCAAGATCTTCAGTGTAAAATTTAGTTTGTCTACCTACTCAGCAATTTAATTAGAAGCTGTTTTTTGTGGTGCTAGTTGAAATGCATGCCTTTGTCAATACGTTCTTAAATGAACTCATCATACAACAGGCCATCTTGTGCAGTAGAAGAGATTTTTAATTTAGTTTATTTGCATCATTATGGATCAGTATTTAGGCTGTTTATATGTAAATGTATGATTTGAGGAACAATTAAGTGTTGACAAAGTAGATTGCAGTCATATCAATTGCAGTGCATTTTCCATAATTTTTCTAACTGACATCTTTGATGATAAATAGTGGATGCCAAGTCAAAGCCGATTATACAGTGCACTAGGAATTCATGGCGCTGTCAGGGAGAAGACCGATTGACTTAAAATTTACATATTAATGAGAAGATTTGTTAAGAGGGTGCCTGACTATAGAAAATAACAGCATATTTATAGGGCACGACACTTTATAAATAAAGCTGATGCAGGAAAATGGAAATTAAACCTATCAGATTAATAAATTCGAGGCTGCTAAAATGCATATTTGCATTTTTATTCAGTAAAATTTTCCCTTACTTTTTGAGGAACATATGTTGCTTTTGTTTAAGTTGAGCTAATTCCTAGCGAGTAGTGGTGTAATGTTTGGAACTGATTCCTTCAGCATTTAGAAATCTGAAGAAAAATTTTGAATACTTACCCGCTATGGAGAAAGATCTTTATTTCTCAATATTCTAAAATTGTTGCAATTACCCATTAACCAAGAATATTTAGTTTTTCATTCCTATTTCTAGCTTCTTTGAAGAGTTTACTTTTCAATTCTAATTGTGAATGCAGTAAGGAAGAATGTCCCTGGTTTATCCTATTTGTTTTAAAATACTTGGAGGTGCTTTTGGAGTAATTACATGCAAATAGCAGTTTCAGAATAACCCTTTTTCTCTATGAAGTGTATGTATTCAGCTTTAACATGTTTTAGCTGAAGTGAGACAAGACACTCATATTCTGGAGTGAAAAATACCTGCTTGGGACTAGAACCAGCCAAGAAGAATTCCAGGTTTTCTGGGAAGTAACATACTTGATAGCAGATAAAACTGTGAGGCATTCCAGCTTAAATGTTTTGTCTTGCCCTTGTTGCAGAAGTTGTTGGGACTGCCAAGCTGTTTGCAAATATCTCCTGAACCATAACAGCTTGCAGCCAAATACATAAAGATGTTTAAAATAAAGCTGTTGGTAGTTTTCATGAATGTATTGAGTTGCAGTCTAGCAGTTCAGGAACTGATTTTCAGGCTGCTCCGCCATCCCTGTTTCTGCAAGGAGATGAGGTTCGCAGAAGGTGGGGACTGGTTCAGCTGTCCTGGTACACAGATTTACCATCAAACGTGTGTGACATCTGGGAGGGCATCTTCTGAAAACGGCTGATCTGATCAGAAGTTTCAAAGGCCTTTGTGTAGAGCAAAGTGGAGCTAGGAGCTGTGGTCTTGCGAAGAAACAGTGACTCTCAGGACCGTTCACCTTCATTTCAGACAATTGAAGATTACATAAATAAACTCATTTGGTGTTCAGTTAGGATTGGAAAAAAATGGTGAATTCAGATTGATCACGGGCTTGAGTCATTACAAAGTTCCTGATAACTATGTATGAGAAGCATGTCTCAGGCTTACCTTTTAGGATTAATTATTGAAGTATTGCTCAGTTTAAAGGTCTCAGAATTTAGCATAATTGTTGGGCTGGGAGGGATGGAAGGGGGAATTAAGCATGAAGAAAACAATTTGAAAGAATAAGGACTTTCATGAGAAAAACGTGAAGTGTTTGAATTAGTAATTACAGGAAGAAATCTCAGTATTTACAGGAAATCTCAGTAATTACAGGAAGAAACAGATTGAAAATATTTTTGCTTGATAGTTCTGACAAAATATTGAGGTCCCATCTGACCTCAGCTGTTCTGTGATCTCTTTGTCTTTTGTTAAAAGCTTTAAGATGTTTCCTGCTATTGCAGTACTTTCTTAGTATCTTCTAGTTTTGAATTCTGAGTGTATGCCATAAAGGTCATGGTTATGTGTGATGGAATTCAGTGTCTAATGGCTGCTTAAGACAGCTCAGCAGGATCTAAAACTGCTTTAGAAATTCTGGTTTTTTGTTGTTCTCTGTGTTTGGGTGTGCATTTAAGGAACTCTAATTATGAATCATAAAGCTTCAAGCACAGCACGCAGAAAATCGTGTGTGTCCTTTACTTTCGTAGAATTTGTTAAAGTGTAATGAGCATCCTGTTTCAGTTCTGCTGGTTTACTGAAGTGCTTAATAAATCTTCCAAATCCTCTTCTTAGAAGCTGAGAACAGAAGGGAAGGGTATGTTCAGGGTACTAGCCTCCAGTTAACTAGATTACCTAGATAAAGCAGTAAAAATGAAACAAGTTAAAATATTTTTTTAAGTATTTTGTATGTATATCACTCATATAATAATTAATCAGCCTGAATACACCTTTCCCTTCTTTTGTGCTCCGACTCAGTAGAGGATCTACAAGTTTTATTATGCTCCTCTGCAGTAAGGAGGTGAGTAAGGAGGCATAGATACATATTTAAGAAACATTCAGAATAGCATTCAATCTTTAGGGATAAAATTATTAATGGTATGGTGTGTATTAACTTACTTAACATATAATCTCAGTGAAGTTTCTTTGTAGGTATACCAGGTGATACTTTTACTGATTTTAAAATTTTGTTTTATTTTTTCCCCTGTCCTAAAAAATTGTGAGACCAATGAATTTTCTTGACCCTGGTTTGTCTGTGAAGAGCAAAAGATTAAGTTAGAAAAACTAGTTTATGGTGAAGTTTTCTTCTGCTACTTATTTCTTCCTTTCTTAGTATATCCATCAGAATCTTGAGTCTCAGTCGGGGCAGTCCGGATTGAGTTACTGTTTCCCTTTTTGTCAGAGTGCAGTACTCTCTGGTCAGGTTCTTTTAGATATGCACAAGGTGGGGTTAATGTTTAATATAAGATTCACCTATTTGAAGATACTTAGTGAAGCAGTTGGGGCGTAAAATGGACTGGCTAGCTATTTTACTGTCGCATCAGTTTTATTTTTTCCTATCATGTGTACTACTTAATGAGATGAGAATAACTTAGAGCATTGATTTATAACAAAAAAATTACCTCAAGCTGATTGTGGAAAGTTTGGATAAAAGAATTAATCCAGCAGAAGAACTGAAAAGAGAGTTAAATTTTGGGCACATTAATTTCCTGATTTGTTTTTGCTTTGTGGCTGCTAAGCACTTACTGTTGGTATAAAAGAAGTACAGTCTGTAGATAAAAATGCCATTTGTCTTTGCAACTGAATGTATTGCTGTGGTTTCTATTAGTCCCATTACAGAGTTGCAGTGGAACAGCAGCAGTGAGTAGAATCTGTGTAGGCAGGTTCTCTAGGACATGTGTATCAACTCAAATTAAAAAGGAAACCCTTTGTTTTCCCACAAATGTGACCAGCAGAGTTTCCATGTTTCTATGCAGTACTGTAGTCTCATCCTCTTGACTCAGGCTGAGGTTATTTTTACTATCAGTATATAGGATAAGAGGCATTTTAGCCATCTATTGCAAGTAAGTTGTTAAAATAGTTATCTCTGTCTAGATCATTGACTTACAGACACAAAAATTAATTGGAAAGAAACAAGTATTTTTATAGAAATCTAAGTAACAACTGTGTAACTGCTAATAATTTTTAATTTAAATATCAGATATTGCAGATCCCCATCATCCCATGAGCCACTAAAGCGTCTAGCTTTAATTTTGGCCCTTTGAATGCTATTGGGTCATGGAAAAATGTGTAAGCTGTATGAAATGAATGATGTGTTAGATTACTTTGAGGCCTTCCTGGATGCCAGAGTACTCAAGAATTTTGCTCTGGGCATCTGTCTGTAGACTATGAGTCTCTGTCTATTAACTTGTGTGGCATGTTCAAAATTGTACCAGGATTCTACAAGAGTTGTAAAATAAGCTTCTTCAGCTACTTCGGGAAAGTAAACCTTTATTTAACTTTTTCTGCTGTATGAGGAACACCTGTGTGAGGTCAGACCTCTGCTCTGAGAAGCTTTAGACTCCTGAGTCTGAGCCTGTACACTTCCTCCGTTTTTAATATCAGGTAGAATTCTTGATTGGTTGTGGCAGCTCTATAAAGGATCACAGGGAATGGTAAATATAAAATACTTCAAATTATTTGGATCATTCATCTCTTTGACAGTGTATGCACAAGTTTGTTGCAGTTTATGGTTGGAAGCGTGGCAGACAAGAAGACTGGGCGTAACTGAGTCCTGAATTGTAACAACATATCCTTTTATCAATAGAATAAATATACCACCAGTTTTTAGTGTGAGAATACCATTAATGTGAATCAGCAGATGTTTTAAGATCTGTTTTTCAGCTTCTTTGCCTACTTAGGCATTACAACGGAGGAGAAAAAAAATCCTGTAATGCAGGATTTAATGGCCACTGATGATGTTTAGATGAGTACGTCAGACTCTCTGGTAAGGGTAGCATACTGGCACCTTTCAGACTGCCAGTCTAAGATAGGTACAGTTATCATTCTTCAACAATTTAAGGTAATTTTGTGTTTTAAAAATTCAAGTCTCCTGATTAACATCTTGAGCTATGGCCATAGTCCAAATACGGTTTAAATATTGGATAAACATTTTAGTAGCTGTAAACAATCGTAAAGCTACATGAAAATGAAAATAAATGAGTATGTTTCCATATATGGGAAATGTTCTCTTTGAATTTACCTTTTAAAATCACGTATTTTTTTCCCAGACAGAGGAAGTTGAGTTGCTCTAAGACGCATACATGGTTTGGTGTAACTGGGGTGTGTACTCAGAACCCTAGAGAAGGAGGAGCACTGTGAGCAATTGCAGTTCTGTACAGGAACTGCACTGTGAGTGATGTGCAGTTCTGAAGATCTGGGACGTCCCTGTGCCTGCACACCATGTCTATAAGTCATGAGAGGTGGTGACTAATTCTGGAGCATGTAGTACCCTCCTCTTGGTTGCAGTCCCAAATTAACTAAGAATTAACTGATTTTCTTCATGGTTCACTTACAGTGCAACCCTGTGGAAGAACATTCTTGCTAGGCAGTTGGTTTGTATTTGCTTCCTATCTTGATGGCTTATACTGCCTCTTCAGATACTTAAACTGATATTAAATTTTAACCTGAAAAAAAGGTCAAACGTTTAACCGAACATCTGAATACAAATGCCAAATGCCACTTTAATTTTTGGGTTTGAGAAGAAAAAAAGGTGAATTTTTAGCTTAAGGAGATGGTATCTTTTTTCTTTAATTTATCCCTTCACGTTTGCTCCTTCTTAATTTTATTTTGCAATGTTTAATTTATCCCTTCCTGTTATTTATTTTACTTTCTTCCTCTTTTCTTATGCTCTAAATGGTTTTTTGGTTTTTGCTTTGCATCTGTTAGTCTTTGCACTGTCATTGTGCCTTTTCCCCACACTATTGAAGGGAGGGGTTTTTTCTTGGTAAGACAAAGCTATTTTATGCCTCACTTCTGTTTTGAGGAGAATGAAACTGTTTTGAATAAATGAAAATGATCTAAAAATCATAATGTGTTGTTTTAGTTCTATCTGCAAGTGTCACAAGACTTTATTACAACAGTGATTGCACATTTCGGCTTGCTGAAGAAAGATGTTCATTACTGCAACATATTTAAGTCTTAGCCCCTATTTTTAGACACCAGTCCTAGACTTAATTGCTGCTTCTTAGAGAAATGAAAATGCATACTTCTTCAGTTTTCACATTAATTTACTATGATGTTACTTAGCAGAGATGTTATTGTAGTTGTGATATACTGGCAAAAATTTAGTGTTCAGTGGTCCTCGGACCCCTACTTCCAACATGTGATGCTCGTCTCAGAGCTGTACTATAAAACTGTAATGAATATGGGTTTTCTGAAGAATGTTCTAGAACTGGGGTTTTTTTAGTTTTCATTAAGCTTTTATTTAATTACCTTTTCAAGTTTATATTTAGAAATCATGTTATTTGACTAAGTGAGTTTTTTAAAAGCCTCTGTGAGGCTGAATTGAAATGTTTGAAGAGTCTTTTGGGTAATAAATGAGTTTACATTCTCATAGTGTTTCAGAAAATTGTGAGGCTTTTTTTAGAATGAAATAAACATGTACATCTGAACTGGGATTATACAGGGTACTGTACAAATGATAATATTATTAGTAAACTACAAATGAAACTTGATTAGTGTATTGTTTATCATGAAACTTTTCTATATGCTGAAGTCACGTAAGAATGATGTAAGTGAAAATGCCTTAGTGTTAAATCTCACCTACCTTAGTCAGATTCTCAAGACTGAGTAGGTGTCTTAGTTCCTTTTTGTAGCTTAAGTATCAAAGCTCACTATTTTTAAAAGCTGGAATCTTTTTATAGAGAAGGCTTTTTTGAATTGCAAATGAAATCTCCTCAAAGTAGTAGAGTTTTATTGTGTGTTCCTTAGCTGCATTAAAATTCGGGTTTTCTTAAGAAATGTAAAAATGTTTTGCTGGGTATGAAACATGCAATGCCAGAGGTTGATATCACAAGGTAAGCTGACTTGAAATACAAGTCCTTTTACTGAAAAATGCCTTGAAGTTGCCCTGGGAATTTCCATTAATACTTCAGTTTTTATTAACTGAAAGCATGTTCATCTCTCTATGTAGCTAAACTCTTAAAATCCACAAATGTAATTGTGTGCAAATCTCTTACCAAAACCTCAAAACTAAAGTTTCCATTGTAATTTACTGGAATTACATAGTATCTTCTATGCAATTATATGAATATATTACATTTTCAGTACAATTCCATTACAGTCATTTGAATAGAATTGTAATCTGAAAAGTGGTCCTTGAAAGAGGCTACTATATGTGTTCAAGTCTGTTTCAATGGCTTCAGATCTGCATAATTCTGCAAGTCCAACCGAACCCTTAAGGTTTTCTTTCTGACCTCTTTATCCAAATGGTAGTGAATAGGCTATGGTTATAAATAAAGTCAAAATCACAATATATAAGCAATTCAGAGTAATATAATTATCTTCTAGCAGTCTATATAGATTCTTCATTCCATTGTTGTTCACTTAACTGAAAATGTGTATGTACTTTTAGACTTGCATAGGAGCAACA
Source organism: Machaerirhynchus nigripectus (assembly GCA_013397975.1). Lineage (NCBI taxonomy): Eukaryota > Metazoa > Chordata > Aves > Passeriformes > Dicruridae > Machaerirhynchus > Machaerirhynchus nigripectus. The sequence continues at coordinate 57,260 of VZRQ01001295.1, forward strand.
GGTCTGGTCTTTGGAGGACTGACAGAATGCAATGTTTGGTAATGTGCTAATTTTGTATCAATATTTTATATAAATAATATAAATTATGTATTATTTGTACAGTGCACTACTTAATCATTGCATTCTGGAGTTCCTATGGCTGCCTGTTTGTTCAGGAAGCCTTCTTACGAATTCTTCCTTGATAAAAGACCACTCCTTCACTACCTGAATTTTTTTATATTCTGTGAGGCAGAAGGGATAGATTAATTTTCTAAAGGTCTCCTTCACTTTTAAGTAACTTCGTTGCTGAAAGCTGTAAATGCATTGTTTCTAAGACCACTCAGAACACACTGTTCTGGTCTGGCAAGAGCAAAGACACCAGCTTTTGTCCATTCAGGAATGGCTATGGTTTGTAATCATTTCTGTAACACGCATCCTGGTACTGTGACCCAGCGTTGTTCTCATTTGTCTTGTAATCCCCAGCCTGTTCCTTTCCAATGATTCTTAACACATGAGCATCAGGAGTTTTTTAGGTGCTGAAAATTGTTTGCTGTCAATGTAATAAGAAAATGTTTCAATAACTATTTTTAAACAGGAAAATAGCTGATTTAGTGGATAATTTTGTCCTATGGAAGGGTAAGTATGTGATAATTTTAACCTTTAGAGAGACTAGGATATGATGATTCTATGACCTGTCTGGGTGTCCAGTGTTGTTCAAAGTGCTACAAGATGCCCTTCCCAGTCTTCAGCTGTTATGGATCTCCTGTACGCTCTATACCTTCAGAATGTGCCAGATCCATGCAGATTTTTTTTCTTACTTGAGGGAGCATAAAACGGCACTAGAGGCTTACACTTGGGCATTTGAAATACTCCCCTACTTCTACGAGGCCATCAGAGTATTTTATCTGATCATTACTAGGTTCTATCACTCCATTCATAGTAGCACAAACTTTTATCACACAACTGATTATAAATTGCAGGTTACCTTAGAAAGAGTCAGTATACTTTGCTGGCTGTTTAGTACTTGAAAGAAAACTATTATTTATGGAGTGGATGATCTGGTCCCTTTATTCTTTTCTCTTCAACTCCTTTTGCCTTTACAAAGCAAATTTGTCAAACTTCGCTTCTGCCTTCTAAAGCCTCTCTTCAGCCAGGCTGCAAATTATATTGGTTACACTTTACTATCAAGTGGTTTTTATCATGTGAAATCGTGCCTTTTTTTAGACCACTAACAATTCTTCTTGTCAAGCTTTACCTACACTGACAAAGCTGAATGATATTCAAGAACTTCCAGTTGTGGAAAAGATGGATACTTCTGCTAGCATGTGACTGTTAACAAGTGGGATTGGTTGAGGTCTGCTCCACTGTCAGAAACGTCTCGGAGCTAATCTACTGAGTAATGATAGGTCTGTTGTGGTGTTCTGAAACTCGTCTATAGAGCACATGGAATGATTTAGGTAGACACGTTCACGTAAAACATCAAACTTTCAGATCCATCTTGCGTAACTCATTAATACTTTAAGTAGCGAACTGTTTTATGCATTGCTTTTCAAGGAAATTGTTCTTCATACAGCAGGTGAATACTGATCTTGGTGGGCTAAAGTAGTTTTTGGTATTGCAGTCAAGTTCATCAAATAGTGAATAGTACCAAAATTCTTCTTATCTTCAAAACCTAGCTTATCCAACACTCTCTTGAGAACAGTTCTTGGAAATATTGGAAAGGTCTCTGGAAGGTAGTGAAAATCTTGTTTGCCAAAGATTTTGCTGCAGGCATCAGAAGAAAGCTGTGTGTTTCCTTATGAATCTGAGGAGAGAAACTGAAATTTGTAACTTGAAATCATTTATACCTAACCAAGGAATACATTTATTTGAATCACTTTTTCAATACAAGATGGAGTTAAGGCTGGCAAAGTGGGCAAATACTGTGTGTTCATGCTTTGGATATCGTTGAAGCTTTGTTTTAACTCAGTTTTTGGGTGTGTGAAGCTCTGTTTCGAGGTAATTGTAGCATTCACGTAATGTGTTTTACCCTAAATAGAAGTCACATTCTCAGCTTTTAGGCCATATTAAATGTAACTTCTAGGAAAATCTCAGTTGAATGTTAGGTCATTTACTTAGTGACTTTAAAAACAGGCTAATGGAATTTGCTGTCTGTCAGTTTCTTCATTTAAGCTGTTAATACTTTATGAAGATGTCCCTAAATTGTATGTCTGGAATCACATATAAAAGAATTATGCACGTTCTTCCACACTAAAATACTCACTTCTCTGCTGTGAATAAATCATAGTAGATGGGGAATGCAGAGAGTCTATTTGCAATTTGTAGTCTGGAATACTATGGTTTCAGTTTTAATCATTTTATTCTCCCAGGGTTCTGAACTTTTTAGTTATTTTGCCATTTAGAAAAGCTATTAACTGCACAATTAAATCATGCGCTACTACAACCTGTTAAGTGTATTTAATGCAGTTTAACTAACAACTGCCACTCTTCTGTTCTGTTCTCCCTTTACCACCTACTGCTTTTGAAAATCCTGTAGTTCTAGTGATCCTATGACCACAGAGTGAGACAGATCATTTTGCTGATCTTGTTGAAAATAAAACATCCTTTTAAAAAAGCAAACAAAACAACAAACTTCTGTTGGACTGATTAGTCTTAAATCAGCTGTGAAACTACATCTAAAGGTATGGAAATGACAACAGAAAGCATTGGAACATTTGAATCTATTCCCAGAACTCTCATGCTATCTCTTCATTGTCAAAAAGGATCAGAGGGTTGGTTTTATTTATGATAAAGTTTCTAATAAGTACTAGTTATCTTCAGTTTGTGTTCTAGTTAGACATCTGTGAAAGTAAAATTTGAGTTACCCATATTTAGCATTTTTTCAGGGATGTGTGAAGAAGCATATTCCACAGTCTAGTGTAGTGCACTATAGATAGTGAAGATTGGAGAGTAAGTGCGTAGGAAATAATTTGTCATGTTGATTCAGCGTTAGTAGTTAAAAGAGAAAGACTTTTCATCTCCCAGTGTAAGATTCCTACTTACAGCTGGCAGGAAAAATATTAGTGTTAATAGTACTTACATCTCCATTATACCCTACTCATACCTTCTTTTTCTGATTGGAGTTCAAGATGTAGACCTAGTAATCAGTGTCATGCCATTCTGGTTGCTTTTCTTCTCCAGAACATCATAGCACTATTGTTGAGCATGGAGGCGCCATCTTAGATGTCTGCACAGAGTTTTCCCCTTTTGTTAGAACCAAGAGGTTTTGGTTGTGCTTGTCCCCCTGAAGCTAGTTCTGTGCCACTTAAGAAGAGAATTGCTGCCTGTCCCAATCTCTTTTCTTAGTACGGGCTTCAGTACTTGTACTACAAGGTTTATCTGGGGATAAACAATTCAGCTAGGTGTCTTAAGATGAGGTTTTGGCTTGGTGGTCTGAATTTTTGGCTGTAATTTATTGTGTCTCAGTTTCAGGTTTTCTGCCTCGGCTTGAAATGAGTGAAGAGAATCCTGGAACTGTGTTCTATGAAGAAATAAGCTAGGCAGTGATAGCAGAAATTATAACAGTAACCTAGAGCATGCCAAACAGACTTGCTTACTCAGGAAAATGCAGACTTGTGAGCTAGTTGGAAGAGGCAGATGAAATATTGAAGAGGCAGATGAAATATTCTATGGGCAGGTGAGAGACATCTCACAGTTAGATAGTCTTCATTCTCAATTTACCAGATGTCTGCTGAAAATACAGTATAGTGGAGAGGAACCAGTCCAGGGGGTTCCTGGAGTGTATGGAAGATAATGCCCTGACACAGCTGCTCAGGATGTCAACAAGGGAGGGCACCCTGCAGGACCTGTTGTTTGTGAACAGAGAAGGACTGGTGGGTGATGTGATATGATAGTTGAAGGCTCTCTGGGCCACTGTGATCTCAAAATGGCAGAGCTTTTCATTGTCAGAGAAGTAAGAAGGTGCGCCAGCAAAACTGGAGGGGGAAATAAAGTATTAAGGATGAGGAAAAGACTGAGGTGCCTTTTCTGAAGCAAAGAAGGCAATAATTGTAAAAGCAATTGTTCTTGAGGTACCCAGCCCCTGATCTGTTGGACAGAGAGGAGGAGCAGAATGAAGCCCCCATGATCCAAGGGGAAATAGTGTGCTACACCATTTATACACACATGTCTGTGGGGCACATAGCATCTACCCAAGGGTGCTGAAGGAGCCAGAGCCCGAGCCACTTTCCATCATTTAGCAACAGTTCTGATTAACCATGAAGGTCCCAGTTCATATTTGCCAGTTCGTTGGAAGTTGGCAAATATGACACCCATCTACACAGAGGGTCCAAAGGAGGATCTGGCTTGTCAGGCTTGTCAGCTTGACCTCGGTGCTGAGGAAGGATATGGAGCAGGTCATCCTGAGTGCTGTTACATGGCACAGGCAGGACAGCCTGAGGATCAGGCCCAGCCGGCGTGGGTTTGTGAAAGTCAGGTCCTGCTTTACAAACTTGACCTCCTGCTGTGATAGGGTAACCTACTTAGTAGATGAGAGAAGGCTTGTGAATGTTGTCTAACTGGACTTTAGTAAAGCCTTTGACAGTGTTTTCCACTGCATTATCCTGGAGAAACTGGCAGCCCTTAGCTTGGATGCATGTATGTTTCACTGGTTTAGTAAGTTGCTAGATGGCCCGGCCCAGGGAAGAGTTGTAGTGAGTGGAGTTACATCCAGCTGGCTGGTCACTAGTGCTGTTCCCCAGGGCTCAGTACTGGGGCCAGTCCAGTTTAATGCCTTCACTGATGACCTGGACAGGGGGATCAAGTGCTCCCTCAGTCAGTTTGCAGGTGACACCAAGCTGGGTGGGAGTGCTGATCTGCTGGAGGGCAGGAAGGCTCTGCAGAGGGATCTGGACAGGCTGGATCATGGGCTGAGGCCAGTGGTGTGAGGTTCAACAAGGCCCAGTGCCAGGTCCTGCCCTTGGGTCACAACAACCCCAGGCAGCACCACAGGCTAGGGCAGAGTGGCTGGAAAGCTGCCCACAGGAAAAGGACCTGGGGGTGCTGGCGACAGTGGCTGAACATGAGCCAGGGTGTGTCCAGGTGGCCAGGAAGGCCAATGGCATCCTGGTCTGGATCAGCAACAGTGTGGCCAGCAGGACCAGGGCAGGGATTGTCCCCCTGTCCTTTGCAGTGGTGAGACCACACCTTAAATCCTATGTCCAGCTCTGGGCCCCTCATGATAGAAAAGGCATTGAAGTCCTGGAATGAGTTCAGAGAAGGGCAATGGAGCTGGTGAAGGGTCTGGAGCAAGTCTTTGGAGGTCTGGCTGAGAGAGCTGGGGGTGTTTGTCCTGGAGAAAAGGAGGCTCAAGGGGGGGACCTTATCACTCATTGCAACTGCCTGAAAGGAGGTTGTAGCCAAGTCAGGGTCAAGCAACATGACAAAAGGAAATGGCCTCAAGTTGTACCAGGGCAGATTTACATTGGAAATTAAAAGAAGTTCTTCAGGGAGGGTTGTCAAGCACTGGAATGGGCTGCCCAGGGAAGGGGTAGAGCCAGCACCCTTAGAGATTTAAAAAGACTTCTAGACGTGGCACTTCAGCACATGGTTTGGTGGTGGACTGGGCAGTGCTGGTTTAATGGTTGGACTATATGAGCTAAAGGGTCTTTTTCAACCTAAATAATACAATGATTCTACGCTTACACTTGTCTCTCTTCGGCATTGAATATAGTCAGTAGTTTAGCTTGAGGCTTAAGGGGTTTTGAGTGATTGTTTTCACATTGCCTGGTAACTGTTCTCCATGTGTGGGGTGATTAATAGAATTTGAAATAACAACAATACACCAAGAAGCTGCAGTTTTTTTTTCTTAGTCTTCTGACTCTTTTACATAATACCTCACTTCCCTTTCCATCACAGAGTACAGATCTTTCAATGTTACATGTCCTCTTTGTCTTAGTAGGTCCTTGTGACTACAAATTCTAAATAATTAGGAGATCATCAACTTGATGTATTTCAGTTCATTAAAATAATTTCCCTGGGTGTTGGCATCATCCTTTGTCTGGAACATAATTATTTCCTACCAGATCTTAGCAGATCTGAGAGAGGAGGAATATTCTAAAATTACAATAAAATACATGATTATGAGAAGACCATATTAATACTTCTGCTGTTGGAGTATGAAGAAGAACCTTAATCAGATTTAAATTAAAAGTGTTTTCATAAGGGGCTGTGTTATATTGGAACTCTGCTGCTCCAAGTATGTTCCAAACAAACAATTCTTAAAAAAAAAAAGGTGAGTCAGAAATGTAAGAGCTCAGGCTGTTTCTTTGTAACAGTTATTAATGAGGTAAACACTGTTTCCAACTCAATATTCCTGTTCAATTGAATAGTACTGATCTGCATGTCTGTTAGCTGTCAAGGCAAGGACATTGAAGACTAAATCAATGAAGACTGAGTTGTCCTCCCCCTGTTGGAGGAAGCTTCTTCAGTGCAGGTTGTGATGCGCTGGGATTGGGAAGTTTCCTTTCCACATTGCCTGTCCTGTAGGCAAGGGAGGAGTTCAGTTACCAGTGGTCTTGATATACTGAGTTTCTAGTTTAGAACTGTGACTGCCACAAAGATTAGTGGGAAGAGAAGTAAGAAAATTAAAGTACTTCAGTTGCTATTGCATAAAATATCTGAGAGTTTGCTAGGCATCCTGTAAAACACTGAGAGCAAAATTGGCACCAAGCAATAAAACTTCCGTTCATATTTCTTCTTTCTTAAAAAATTTTCAGCATCCTTTCAAATTGTAATAAAAACCAGAACAAAATGGCAATTTTAATTAATTGTCACTTCTTTCCTCCCTCCCCCTGTCCTCCTGCCTCTACTGAAGACATTTTTATGGATTCTTTCACTACACTTGAGTTTTGACCAAGGCATGCAGCCTTGCCTAGTTTTCTGAAGACCTATGTCTTATTTTCATTTGTAGCTATCTTCCAGAAATGTCAATTTTGGATCATAGGCTTTAAGTCCAAAAAAGGCCAATATACATACCTAAAATAGTATGTTGACTAATAGTAAAAATATTTCATTTGGCAGTACAACTTATTTTTAAGGAAATTTTGTATATATTGTTAACCTTTTTTCACATCAGTACATCTACTGTTTTGAGCAAATGGGTAGAAAAGCCAAAAACTATTTTTAAAAAACATATATAAATCTTGCATGAAACTATGGTGTTGTATGTTACTTTCTTAATGAATAAAACCTGTTGATTCAAATATTTTATGTATGTCCTTGTAATTTTGTCTTTTGGTAGGTTGATGAAGTGGTGGATGAATATAGTGAAAATAATTTCTATGCATCCGATGAAGAACAGAAAGAGAAGGATCAGAAACTGAAAACCACATATACTATGGACCCGGATCACAGGCTGCTATTAAGAAATACAAAGCCCCTGCTTCAAAGCCGAAATGCTGCTGTATGACAAATTCCTTTTTGATTAAAATGTTAAACTACAAATACCTGTTTTTAGAAAATTTAAAAGATTGAAGAGTAAAATCTACACCTCTTTAAAACTAGTGAAAACATCCTTTAGTAACTCTAGAAGTATGATGTATCTATTTTGAATTTAACCTGGCTTGTAAGTGAAACACCTAAACTGATTGTGATATGTGCTCCAAATAATATAGACAAAAAAAATGTTAGAAAAAAGTATGAGAGCATTTGAATCCAACTTACATAGCATGTGCTGACTGTACCATAGGTAGCTCTTAATGCTAAACTCTCAGCAATTAGGATGGCACAAATGGGTACAGTTTACTGGCACAGTTTAGTGGTACAGATCTACAAAGAAAATCATAGTTGTTATTGATTCATTAATTGTTCTTTCTCTTGAGTCTCACATTTTAAAAGTAGACTGTTATACACCAGGTTTCTAGAGCTGTTGCCTTGGCAGGGTTCCAGGATAGATATGACATCAACTCTGCATTATATCCATGAGATTTTAAAATACAGTTAACTTTTTAGAATGGGAAAAAGCCATGCTTATGGTGAATCATTGTGATGTTAATCAGACACAGAATGTTACTTCTAACCTCAGCTTGTCCTGTTAATCAGGACTAGATGTCTTTTGGGAAAAGTCTTCCAGTGATAATGAATATTCATATCACTGCAAAAACAGTTACAGCACCATGATTAGGTAACCTTGCAACCTATTCTTAATAAGCTAAACAGATCAGGTTATAGTTCTGCACTGAAACATATTTCAAGATCCTAACTAATGTCTGACTCTTTTCAAAATCATTTATAATCTGTCAGCCCAGCAGACTTTGGAAACAAATTGATTAAATTTTTACAAATTTTTGCTAAAAATCAATTTTAGTGTCTGTGATATTTCTTAATTTCGTGCAAAGAACAAGTACGTTTGATATGTTTGCCATCGGACTTCACTGAGAGGTTCAGTTAGTTATTGCCCTCATTCCATAAGTAGTTTTCTTTATTAAATACGGGATTGATTCTCACATTTATGATCTCTAACTTTCTGATATGAAAGTCTACTGAGATGTTAAAGTGCACTTTGAAAAGTGTTATCAAAATGATGCTGCTTTGAATTGCTATTACGGGGATATTTGTACTATTGACAGAATTTACCTTCAATTAAATTAATTAATGGCTTTCCCTATGATCTTATGTTTTTTGTCAGCTGTAAAAGATACTTGTAATATATTGCTAAAAATCTTAAAGTTATTTCCTGGCTTTAGATGTTTTTAATCATTTTTTATTGTTGAATAATAATTTTTGTTTCATTGATACTAAGATTTAAGATACCAAGTGAAGTGTTACATTGAGGGCTTTACTTGAAGTCTCCTTTCTATGATTTGTTTTGTTTGAAACAGAGAGTTGCATGACGCTATTGTAGGAAAGGTTGTGACATGACACTCACTAGCATAAAGATCATATTTTTGTCTTTTATTTCTGAGAAAATTTGAGAAGGAAAAAGGGTTTTAAGTTGCTTATGTCTCAGTCTTCTGCATTTTGTCAGCCAGGATATTGGTATACAACCCTGTAGCTTTTACTTTCTATTGGACATGATACTTCAAAAGTAGCCAGTAAAGGCAGCTGTTTTTTTATAAATTGCATAATAGAATAATGGAATGAAAGATTTTGAGTGGAAACTAGGAAAAAGGTGATATTGAACCTGTAGTAATAAGGGAAAAGCACGTTAGAAAAAAATTTTAAAGAATATTTATTTATTAAGTTGTACAGCTGATGTTAGCAATACTGATTTATTAAGGATGATACCGCTATGTTTGTGATTTGAATTACCTACTGCTTTTTCTCTTTGTCCCTATTCCTATGACCTTCTATTTATTATAGCTTACAGTAAATATGGGGAGGAAGTAAAGGGATTTAATTAGTAAAATATGTATTTATTCCAAAGTTCTTCCTTTGTCTGCTTTGCTGATTTCGAAGGTATGCACTTTGCTTTCTGAAGAAGAGTGAGCTTCTAGTCCTGCAGGTCTGAAGCAAATGTGATAGATACGTATGATGGTTTGAAGTTAACATGCTGCTCTGAATGTTCTTCCTTTAGGTGGTAATGGCAGTTGCACAGCTTTACTGGCATTTGGCACCAAAATCTGAAGCTGGTATTGTTTCTAAGTCATTGGTGCGTTTACTCCGTAGTAACAGGTAGGTCAAGTCCATACTTTACATCACTGTGTGTACTTTTTTGTGAGAGCTTTGTGCATATTTGTTTAGCCATAGTTATAAGAATGTAACTATTGCACAATTAATTTAATTTCAAAATTGTCCTGTAATATTCACTTTCACTCAACAAATGAGGATCACTAAAAGTAACTCCATCGTTTTTGGTATCCCATCCAGGGATCATTCATTAATGTGTTTCATTTCTATGATTTCCGTTCTGACAAGAATCATGGCTGCCTAGTTAGTATTTACATGGAGTCAGTACTAACTGGTTTGTTTAGTATCTTAGGTTTTTTTAATTATTGGAAATTTAGTTCAGTTGAGTTCCTTACTGTCTTGCTGAGCACTAAAGATGTCTTCTGAAGTGTATTTTATATTCCTGAACTGTAATGCAAATCCCAAAATGGTCGAGTTTAGAAGGGATCACTGGAGTCCAGTCCAACTTCAAGTCTAGTCCAACTTCCCTACTCAAGGAGGGTTCCCTGGAGCACAGTACTCAGGACTGTGTCCAGTCAGCTTTTGAATAGCTCATGGGAAGGAGACAACATATGTGTTAAAATTGATATTACCACTTGATACTGCTGCATCTTCTGTGTTTCCTTAATCTTTGGATGGTTTTTAAAGAACAAGTTTATATTTGATTCAGGACATTCAGTTTTGACTTTGTCTTCTTCAATATTATTTTGTCTGCTTTTCTGTGAAAGGTCTTGTCAGCCCCATTTCATAAGATTGTTAGTGGTTTTTTTTTCATTTGTATTTCATAGTTTTTGCATAGTGTGCGTTAGTGCTTTTTTTTTTTTCATTTGTATTTCATCGTTTTTGCATAGTGTGCCAATATTTGCTGCACAGAAGTGTGTTTCTTCCCCACTCAGTTTTTAGATTTTGAACTTCAATGTATTTGTATGAAGAGCCTTGAAGGGTTTACATGAGACAATATTAATTGTTTTTAAAATGACTTTTTAACTAAACATGGTATTTTTGGCTAGAACTTCCTGTGAAAATAATTTACTTGTAAAATCGGTTGTGTCAGACACAAGGTTTTTTTTTAAAAAAAACCTCACTTTTGTTGTGTTTGGCAAAGTTACTCATCCTATATATACCTTAACTTTTGTAAGCCCTGCCATCGTAGAGCTGTTTCTCTGTAAACTTCTGCAACTCAGTATCTCTGTTGTTAAAAGGGTGGTAAAGAGGTAAAATGGGACTAGGTAGAGTATTCATGCTCTTATTTCAGATAAGAATGAATCCCTATTATTTTTGTATTTGGCTTTATAGTACAGTATGCTTCCCATTCTCTTTATACAAAGATGAGTAAAGTGACTAAAGTAATTTGGCAGATAGTGTATAGAGTTAAGCTCATCCTCACGTGCTGAAAGGATTGTTTGCATGTGGTTTATTGCTCATCTATACTCAGATTTCATTAAAAGAAAATTCACTTCTTTCCTGTATCTCAACTAGTATCTTAAATGGCACTAGTCTTCTGATTTTTCTGTTGAATGGCTTGTCTGTTCTCTGTTACCATTGTGAAAGAAACACTTTTGCTATTAGAGCCACTTTGAAATCAGCTTTTGCTGTTTGCCCTTGGAGTTATTTGCCTGTGGCCTTTAAATTAATGTCAACTAAGCTATAATCTAGTTAGGGTGAGAGTGCCCGAAAGAGCATTTCATAGCAATTTGCAGTCTTGTTTCATCATGTGCAGCTGACTGTTGCCATGCATCTATGTAAGAATTGCATAAAATGGGTTTAAAAGATCTTAAGTACTTCTCTGTTATTAATTTTCTTTGTAAGCAACAGCTGTAATTACCTTAGGGCTATTAGACAGTTTAGAGTAAGAGGAGATAATGGGTATGATGGTTTCTATATTAGGATGAGATTTGCAGCATGCAAGGATTTGAGCACTCATGGTTCAGAAAAATTGTGTGTAAATTATCACTTAGTTTTTAAGCAATTGGTGGCACAAAATCTGCACTTTAAAAGCTTCCTACTAGTACCCAAATTTCTTTTTGCTCACTCTTGTGGAAACTAGTATGTTAATTATGAGAATGCCCTCTCCAAACATGTTTAATGTATTTTGTAGAATATTACATAAATCTGTTGTCTGTATCTTATAAAGTCTTACTGTGTAAAAGAACTAGTTTTGGATAGATGTCTATGTCTGCCAGTGTATATCCTTGAGTCGCAGGAGATCCTGGCCCTTTAAAATTTTTCAAAAAAAAAATTATTAAGAGAAAAAGCCTCTTAGCAATTCTTGCTAATTGTGCAAGGATTAACTGTTCTTGTAATTAATGCAGTTATTTCAACACTGCAGATAAAGCTCGTATGTTTTCATTCTCAGCTGTCATCCTGAAATATTTTTTTGAAGAGAGTGGATGAAATGTAAGGTTTTTGTAAGCTATTTTCATTATATTAAAATTATTAGTGGAATTCTGGTTTGAATAAATACCCAAGGCCTACGAGAGGCACCATTGCACTGGTGTCAGTGAGTATTTTTTGCATATTGGAGTTTTAAAAAATGAGAACCTGGTTTCGTCATGCATCTCGCATCCTGTGAATCAAATGATGAAGTTAGCAGTTGGCAATAAGCTTTGCCTTCTGTGTTTGTGCCAAAACAAATGTATAACTAACTTGATGTTCAAACAGAATTGGACTTTCTTTGCCATGTTGAATTATTCTGTGTATCAGTAATTTTGTGGAATGACTCTTATTTTTCTTTTCACATTCTAGGGAGGTGCAGTATATTGTCCTGCAAAATATTGCCACTATGTCAATTCAGAGAAAGGTATACCCTATTTGGAATTTTTTTAATCACATTGTATATGAAACACAGGAGAGTTACTTAAATATGTTCTGATTTTCAGGGCATGTTTGAACCTTATCTGAAGAGTTTCTATGTTAGATCAACTGATCCAACTATGATCAAAACACTGAAGGTGAGTTTAAAGGCAAATATTTTTATATACTGCGGGACTAAGTAGTTTGCAACAGAAAGGTAAAATGTTTTTCACTGATATGACACAGGTCATTCTGTGCTGTTTCTTTATCTTCACTAAGGAGTATTGAGTTGTGGCCTTTAGTTAAGTGCAAGTGGCCTTCAGGCTGGTCAGGCTATCTGGAAGATCTTGTTACCATGTTGCAGATGGAAGATTGGCTATATTTTCCCCTACAGCTTTTAGGAGCTTTCAGTGATAGAGAGCTATTCAACCAGGCATTCTAACATTGACTATTTTCAGGGAAGGAGAAGAGTCTTTAATACTGTTAGCTTAAACAGAGTTTAAATCTGTTCCCCTGTGCAAACTGGGGCAGTATTTAAGTCCCAAATTTTCTTTGAAGTCAGCATTTGACATGAGAAGTACTTCAGGCTTTCCTCAAGGCCACATCTCAATGCATGTTTTCAGCTGTTGTCTTGTTGTTTTCTCTGTTCTTATTCTTTAAAAAATGTGAAATCCTTGACAAAACAATAGATAAGAAAGTGTCTACTATTATGTGTCTTTTCTCTTGTTTTGCTTTAGATTGTCATAGGCACTTGTGTTTAGGAGTGGAAGGTACAGTTTTCTGAAAGAAACATGATTTTTTCTTTATATTTGTTTTACATGCATGTTGCACCTTCATTATATACTGTCCAAGATAGGTGTGCCAAAACTATCATGTTTTTATACAAACTAAATGTATTTTTGTATTTTAGACCAACAATAAGACTTAAGTAAATTTGAGGCAGTTGGAAGCAAAAAGATATTCTCTACATTTTAGGAATATTGTGAGGAATGCCTTACTGTTATCCAGGAATAGTCAGTCTTAAAAACATAGAAAGTTAATATATTTAAATTCCCATATTAATTGATAATATAATGGAGAAGAAGTGGACAAGTAGAAATCGTGGTTTTTTTCTTTTGTTGTCTCATTTGTTTCATGATGGCTGAAAAATCTAGAAAACCCTAACTTCTTACATGCATAAAAAAATCTTGTGGTTTTCTCCCTCTCCTACCTCTGTATTTCAAATCTATCCGCTTTAAGATAGACTGATGAGACCCGTGGAAGCAATTAGTATGTAGGAGCACCTTTAAATTCATCTGCTGTGCTGCTTGGATTTCTGTTTTTTTATTTTCCAACATCAAGTTTGCTTTTTTGATCACTGGTTAGCACTGAGCTTGTATTTTCACAGTTATCTATTTTAACCACAAATTCTCAGTTATAATTAGTTGTCATCATCTCAGAGCCTTTCAGTTCTGTACAGTTAAGGTTTGTTCCCAATTATGAACAACATTTTGCAGACGTATATGTTGATTTTTTTTTTCTGTTTTATTAATCAGTCTTCTACTATTTGGAGTTTTTACACAGCTTTTCTTAGTCAGCCTTTGTCTTCATTTTCCTGAAAACTGTAGCATCAGTTGAGAACTTCGTCACCTGTCTTCTCATTACTTTTGTAGTCATATGTATATATGTCATATCATAGCAAAGATATTTGTGATATTCCATTGATAGCCACCCTGTACTATAAAATAACTTCCTTTTCTCTTGCCTTTTCCTAATTTTCATTTATCTTCTTGCTTTCTATGCTATTCTTGATAAGTATCTCTAAGAGCCTTCAATTATATGTCTTCTGAAATTGTTCTGAAGTAAAGGTAGACTGTATAATGTGAGTATCCTTTTCTGGATGCCTCCAAGTCAAAAAATACCAACATATTTCTGAGGCATGACTTCCCTTTGGAGAGACAGGGTTGTATTTCAGCTTACTTCATTCAAACTTAAGACAGCCTGGAAGTATAGCATCTTAACAATATATGCCAAGTGTTGTATATCATCCTTTTGTTCACCAGGAACAAAGAGGAGGGCTTTCAGGGTCTGATGTTGATGTTGATTAGGATCTGAGGAATCTCATAGATGCAACTGTTTCTTTCCTGAGTTTAAAGGTCTTTTATTACTGTTCATCTGAATATAATGTTCATCAGGGCAATTTATTTCTCCCCCGATGCAGTTGTAACTTCCGTTATTTCTTCTTGCGCTGTTGTGTGGTTCTTATATGCTGAGGCCTCTTGTATGACATTGGAAAGCTGGCAGAAATATTTCAAGCCCATTTGATGTGCACTGCAACACTAAAGCTCGAGCTCATAAAAAATGCGTCACTGAACCCTCGAGTCCTGCTTTGTAAACTTTGCAAGTCCTTGCAAGGAAAATATGCCTCCTGAGTGCTATGCTGGTACCAGTTTGTACTGATATCTGGTATACCCTATTGAATTCTGAGTGGTATTTTAAAAATGTATTTTATACACAATAAAAGTATAGTGTACACGTGGTACTGTTTAAAATATTTTATTTTAACTTTTGATAACATATCTGGGTTTTTTTCCTTGTAGCTTGAAATCTTGACAAATTTAGCAAATGAAGCCAACATATCAACTCTGCTTCGAGAATTTCAGGTTTGTGCGAAAGTGTATTCTTTTTATATTTATGATCTCTTTTTCCATTGTTGGATGCTTCTTCTAGGCGTAAATTTTTCAAGTTATTTTCAAGGATATATTCTAAAAAATGGAAATTAAACCATATCATACCATAATGGATAAGGGAACTATTTGTATATGGAAAGGAGTTCAAATGTTGTGTTCCTCACTCTCCTTCCAGCTACCAAAAAAAAAAAGTGATGACAAAAACTCAGTCATTCCATATTCTTAAATACAAATACCAGCAACTTGACTGACACTGTCAGTCACTATTTGATAGTGTCTTAATTTTAGCACTATTTGGCCATTAGCATTTATTGCCAAACCTCATTTCCATAAGTCATTTGATGAAACAGTATTGTCTCCAATATCTTAATCTATCAGCAAGATCTTCTGCCTGTATTGTGAAACACTGTACAATAGTGTCTGGCCTTCTTTCTTTGCTCTTTGCTTGTGACATCTATTTGCATTGCTTCCGTTCTCTGGCTGGATTTCTGTGAAAGGTACTGGTTCTCAGGCAGGTAGGTTATTCATAGTTTCACAGATGCTTCTAGTTAAATGAACTGAAACCTCTTTGAAGAGAGAGCTCATCAACTCCTCCAACCTTGCCCACAAACTAATGGCTGTTTTTGGGTAATTGTCCCCTGCCCCAAGCTTTCTTGAAATCAGAGGTTTGTATGGCCATGGGTGACCAAAGCTTGCAAGAAAATGTCTTCTAGAAGTGACAATGAGGTGAAAAAAGCATAGCTTCTAATGTGCAATGTAGCTTTGTAAGTTTAATTTATTACACATTGTGTCTGTCTCATAAGAACAATATGGTCTTTGATTGACAAGAGTTATGTATTGACTAATGAAAATCCTACTTCCTCAGACTTACGTGAAAAGCCAAGATAAACAGTTTGCTGCAGCTACAATTCAGGCTATAGGCAGATGTGCAACTAACATCACCGAAGTGACTGACACGTGCCTTAACGGCCTCGTCTGTTTGCTGTCCAACAGGGATGGTAAGCTAAAGTTCTTTTTGTTTTCTGAGTAGCTGATGCCATGAAGCATTTTCTTGGAGAGAACCACACAAAGCTTCAGATCACGTTTAAAAGCAAGAGTTGACTTTATACGAATTTGGCTGACTGGATAAAAATCCTGCACTTCCAAAGGCTCTCATATTCACTGAGTACTTATTTTCTCTTTTGTTAGAAAAATTAATTCCTTGTGGCCCTCAATTACATGTCTATCTGCTTTTTCTTAAAATGCTGTGATTGTTAAAATGTGCTGTTTTGATTATCTTAGGTAGCAATAGTTACAAGTTTAGTTGCATCAAAGCATTTAGCCTGTAGAGGGTGCTGAAAGCTTGGATTTTTTTTTTTTTAGTGCATCAATGCCTAACTGAAAACACACATCAAAAAGTTTAAGGGTAAATGGCCCCAGATTTGGCTTGATTTTATACTCTAGCCTTCTGTTATTTTTGGATAGTGAAACAAAGTTGCAAGTCACTAAGGAACACAACAAGTAGCAGATAAAGTCAAATAGGGTATGAGGCACAGTAAGTCAGTACCTGATAATATTGTTACCAGTTACCAATGAATATGGCAGATTCTTATTTCATAATAAGTCAGTAATATTTGTTAATAAATAATGTCAGGAAGGAGCAAAAGTGTGATTTTTTGGAGAGTCCTGGAGTGATTAGAATAGTTCCAAGAACATAGTTGATATTGCTCTCAGCTTTGAAAAGCAGTATTAATGCCTCCCTATATCTCCTGGACATATTTTTCATGGTAATCCTGAGAAGGTCTTTATTAGGGGCATCATGTTGGCAGCACATATTTGGCCAGTGACCCACTAATACACATAGAGCTTTCTCATATTTGGTTTATGAACCGAGTTGTCATTTTCAACCACCTCCTCTTGTATCAGAAATTCGTGAGTGGCCTCAGTGTATAGCTTTGTAGTTTTAATATATGTGACTTTCATGTCTTAGTGTTGTAGATCTTATTTCTCTTTAAGCCTTTCTGATTATCAGTTCTGTTTAAAATATCTTCCCATATCATGTTACAAAGCCATGTCTGCACAGTGTACCTTCTTGTATTATAATCACCAAGAACCGTAGTAAAAATACAAGCTTGAAAGGTTCTGTCTAATTCTTCTAGCAATCTTCCTCTGAGTAGGCTTCCTTCAGCATTTACAAATCCCCATATTTCTTCTGTTTTAAATGGAACAATAAAACTGTCACTTCAGAATACTGATTTGGATACTTGACAATCCTTCTTTCTGTTTTCTTTGGTTTTGTTTTGCTAAGAAGGAAGGAAGATAAGAGCAAAAAGTTTTTTTTCTTTTATTGCTGATTGTCAATTTAATATTTTCTTCAGAGTCATTCAGTATGTATATATGTGTATGTATTTATATACACACACATATGCATGTGCATGTATACAAAGGTCTGTCTCAAGAAGATTAGTTTTCATGTCTGTTACTAAGTAGTTGTCTAGCAAATAAAATTATCTTCTTGTGCTTACCGTTCTGAAAGACTGCAAAGGATATATTGAGGATCTTTTAAACCTGGCAGCTGGCAAATTGCTTTACCATAGCTGCAGTATCTTTATTCCTTCTTTCAAGGAATGAATAGAATGGCATAATTTACGTGGTACCTTTCCCCAGGTGGCAGGAAATTACTGATAGTCACAGCTTACTGAACATAAGAGTTTTGGCATGGTAAGGGAATAAAAAAGAGATTTAGCATAGTGTAGGAGAATGGCTTTAAGAGTCTTGGTTAATCTTGCTTTCCCACAGCTTTCCCTCTTAAAGCATGCAAGCAATTTGTTTGCTCTGCTGCTTTTTTCGTGGTCATTCGAAGCCTGAAAGTAGTCCGGCTGCTTTGTATAGCATGGTAGGTCCAGCACGTTCTGAGGTCTGTAAAAGCAGAGTCAGCTCTGCTTTCTCTGTAGTGTTTTCTTATTATGAAGAATTCACTTGAGTGCAGAAGAGAGGTGCTCATACTAATTCTGCCAAACCAAAACAGAATCCTGAAGAGCAAGCTTGTGCGAAAAGTGCCTTCTGATTCCATGTGCTTGTTCTGTAACTGTAGATACAACCCAACATCAAGACACTGTGGCTGTGTCTGGCACAAGAGCTTTACAGTTAATCATTCTGCAACTTGGGTGATGAGAGGAAGGGTATTGTTTCAGAAACAAAGCTCTGGGGAAGTCAAGAACTGCTCTTGAAATTTTCTTTGCATGCTTGTAATCTGACTTAAAGTCAGATTTCCCCTACTCAGGAAAGCTGTGGTATGTGGGGAAAAAAACCCAACAACATTTGAACTGCAGAAGCACAACAGAAACTAGAAATTTCAGTGATGAGACACCTTGGTGAATGATTACCAGAAGCTAAATTTGACTGACTCCTGAAGAGACTGTTTTTTATAAAGCCATGTTGAGGGCTGAGAATTATTTTCCTTCCTCATCTGCTGAAGGAAGTACAAAAAGAAAAGTTATTTTCTTTGTGTAATGTGACATTTGGCATTTGACTGATGCCTTTCCTTTAAGCAATTGTATTGGTAGTTTCAACTGACTGCTGGCCCTACTGTGACATAAGTCATTTTGTAAGAGACAGATGGGATTATAGGAAGTCTCGTCTGACTGTACTGCATGTACGAGAAGACCTGCAGGTTTTTCTTAGATGGTTGACTTTCATTCTCTGTTGAAAGTTGCAGGTTGAATGTAGACACAATTGTAGAATGTGTAGCTAAAACATTTCTTGCCTTATAAATCTATACAAAACCAGGCAAGTCATAAAATCCCTGGAACTGCTAATACATCAGGTAACTACTACATATCTCTTCTAATTACGGTTAAAATGACATAAAAGAAAAGCAACTTGTAACATTCAGTTTATATGTATTAATAGGGTTTCCGAGCTTGTTAGTTATGTTACAAGGATGGAAAAGTTAAGAAGGTAAAAGCTTAAACTTTGGCTAGTTTTGAAAAGCAGAAAGTTAGGTGTGTCTCGGTAATTGGCTCTAGTGGTTGCCTTCTAACAATGTTTTTAACCATTTGCATAACCTTCTAGTAACCTCAGTAATAGAATGGTTTGGGTTAGAAAGGACCTTTAAATTTTATCGAGTCAAACCTCCCTGCTGTGGGCAGGGACACCTTGCTCTAGACCAAGTGGCTCAGAACTCCATCTAACCTGACCTTGAATGTTTTTGGGGAAGGGACATCCACCACCTCTCTAGGCTTCCTGTCCAAAAATCAGTTGATGCAGTTTTGCCACCTTTGGAAAAATTGTTTATACAAATCGTAGACTGTGGAAAAATTAGTCTTCACTTGTGTGAGGTATAGCCCATGCTGCAAGGATGGGTTAATGTAAGTGAAAGAAAATTCGATGCAACATTAATGATTTAAAATGTTGTATATCAGAATCCAGCTTTTGAATAATCTCTGGTAATACACTCCATGCTGACGTCATTTTCTGGGGTTCTGTTATAATGCAACCAAATTCTCAGTTGTGGAAAAAGTCTTTAATTTGGTTCTGACAATTTACTGTCTGTTGCATTGTTAAATTTTTTTGCATGCATCATTATTTGACAAAATGGAACAGTGTATGACTGAGTATATTTTAAGTTTTTGAGAACTTGTCAGGCTCCAGAGTCTCCAGTTTGCCCTACTTAGTCATTTCCACATTGCTTCAAAATTGTTTGAAGAAACTAAGCTTTTTACAAGGACTTGAAAATTGAAACTGCTGATACTTCATGTAGCCTCTTTACTGATAAAGGTATTCCTAATCAGATTCTCTGTGATTTTCAGTCTTTATTTTAAGAATTGAATTTACTTCTTATAATTCTTTAGAGATGATTTACATTGTTTCACAATTCTTGTGTTCATTTATCATTGCCTTGTATGCACTTTCTCTTTGATAATTCTAGTAGGAGTTATTTTTTAAAATTTTCTTACTGCATATTCAAAATACCAGTTTTATCTCCCCTTCTAGTATTTTGCTGGAGCTTGTATGGTTTTGAACCTAAGTGTTTGTCCTGTATTTCATGCTCATTTTTGGGGTCCTTTGTGTGCACAAAGCAAGCCTCACAGAGTCTGGGTTTTTTGGACTATGCATTTTGATTTTGTTTGTACTTTTTTCGTCACTATCTAGACTAGTGTAAAAAAAACATACTAGTATATGTGTTTACAATTCTGGCTTATTTTCTTTAAAATTGCTCCCACAGATTGCATTAAAGTAGTTCCTATGGTGACATTTCATCTACTGCAGCTGATACTGTCATAGTCAGTTCTATGTTGTCAACAAGTGTTTTTAATAATGACTTCGTGTCCACTCATTTTTTGGGTTCAGTTTTATTTTTCTCAACTGTTCAGTTTATTACAAAATACGGAATGATAAAAGTTGCCATTACAATGTTCCCCACTATAAATATTCCAGATTGTAGTTTTCAAGTTTCAAGAATTGTCTTCCTATTTTAATATCTGGCAAAATACAGTGTAAATTAAATTGATCTGTAGGATTGTGTAAGACCTTGAGATGTTAACCTTTCTTCAAGAAATTAGTCTAGAAAAATGACAGATGTCATGTCAAATAAAGAACGACACAAAAAGCTACAAGGTAAAATCTAAGCATTTCAGAGGCATATGGCCTAATGATATGCTCAGAGCTTTTGAAAAGCCTTTCTCCTAAATTAGTTCGCTTTCTCAAAAAAACCCCAAACCATAAAGCCCCCACAACCCCCTAAAATTTAGACATCTTTTCCCCATACTGATTCTTCTGAAACTTGAGCATTCTTGATTGCTGGATGAATGGTCCGTGTGTCAGGATAACTCAGACAGAAATGCAGGAATACCTCTGTTTAACAAATGATAGTTAGACTTCTTCCCTTACATGAGTTTACTCTTGCATGGAAGTTTGCCTCTGCACCTGTGGGGTCTTTTCAGCTTCAAAGATTGTACATTTCATACAAGTTGATCAGGCTGTGAATGTTACTTGTTGCAGTAGTTAAGCACTCCAGTGCATGACTTTGGCATGAATCTTTCAACATCTTGCTATTTAGTAGCTTCATTTGAATGTACTAGAGATTAGGTTACAGACTTGAGGGAAACTGTGTAGACAATGGGAAAATGCAAAGGAGGCGTTTAGATATTTCTCTAGCGTATGAACGAGCTGTTACTTTTAATGCAAGTGTTTTTATTCTCATTGCAGACTGCAAATTACTTTTGAATATGCATCATTTTAATGAAAATCAGATTTCTTTTACACTGTTCCTCGATTTTGTAGGAAAAATACGAAGTGCAGCCTCACTAAAAAGCAGTTTCATACAAGCATGTACTAGGTTGGTATTTTTACCTTTAGAATGTTTGTGTCCTCCTTTTGCTGGTTATAACTTGATTCAGGAAGCTGAATTTATATTTACTTTAGTAGAATGGTTTACTTCTTTCTTTCCAAATGAATATAATTCAGTTCTGCAAAGTGTATTTGGGAAGCTTTTACATCTTTTACAATCAATTATTTATGGCTCTTTTTTTTGCATAAATGCTTTTGAAATTAATATTTTTTTTTATCTCAAACAGAAATTGTAGTTGCTGAAAGTGTTGTTGTCATTAAGAAACTACTGCAAACCCAGCCAGCACACCATGGTGAAATTATTAAGCATATGGCCAAACTCTTGGATAACATTACAGTGAGTATTTGTTCACACTCTCTTATTTTCCTTGTCGACTGATAATGAGATTATCTCCTTCAAATTTGTGCCATAAATGGAAGCAGGTATATTAGAGAAATACAAAATAATTTTATATTTTTGACATAAAATATAGTTTTTCGTGATCTTAATGCAAAAGAAATAGAAGCTATCAGATGTCTCCAATTTGTGCCTTAGGTCTGGGAAGCTGTTTTGAAAGAGATCCCTGGAAATATTGAGTATTGCTAGTCCTGATACTCCAGGATGAATAGCAGGTTTAGAATGTGGGGTGGGTAAATTGAAATGAAAATAAACAGTTAACTTAAGGATTATTAGCCAGTTGTCTTTGTGATCTGGAGTGGAGTTTATAAGTTTTATTTTAAACCTTTTTCCCCAAATCACCTGACCTTTCCATGGTATCAGACATGCTGCTGTGAGTGTGTTGCAGTGAGTCTTGAAGTTGCATTTTTATCTTCTGGGTATTTGAGAATCTGTGTTATTTAACAGTAAAGTTTGAATTATTCCCTATTATCTGTCTTTAGATTTATTTGACGTTAGGCATGCAAATATTTAGTTCCCAAATTCTCCTCGCAGGCCCAATAATTGATAAAACATTTAGTGATCTATCCTAAATTAGAGTATAGGGATGACAACCAGTAGCTATCTATTATATCATTAACCAAAGGTGTCAGATTTTGGTCTGTCAACAATTATTTTTCTGTAGAGACTATAAATAGAACTATTAAGTTTCATGAAATTACACATTTTTTGATAATGGAGCAGTTTCTAAATCAGTGAACCTTCATTTCTCCTTAGCTGAATTTGGCAAATTTTGGAGTATTAAAAGAAAAAGGAGACATGGTATTCTTGGTTCATATTTACTGAGAAATTAAATTATCTTTGGCTGCTAAGAGCTAATGATCACTTTATAACTGATACCAAAAAAAAACAAAATTCTACTGAATTGCTCATATCAAAATAAGATACTGTTGCTAATTACATATCATTGATTCTAAATTACAGTAAAGACTAGGTCTATTTCAGTTGGTCCTTCGATTGATTATTTCTTACATATCTTAAAATAGTGGTTATTTTTGTTACTTTATTTTTGTGTGTTTTCATTTGTAACTTAAACTTTTATCCCAGGTGTGCCCAAGCAAAGATCTGTGAGATCTATTTTGTGTCTGATACGTGCTGAGTACTTATATCCGTGCGTAGTACTGCTTGATCTACCTATATTCCAGCTCCTTTCCTCACACCCTTCAAAGGCTGTAATGGAGAAATGCATGTCTGATGGTGTCCTGAGGACATTAAAAGAATAATTGGATCTCTTTAAACTTCATTTTTAAAAATCATAAAAACATTTCCATTTAGCTGTTAATGTGTTAATAACGTTGTCGTGCTTTACAGTTTAACGACTTGCTAAGTTGTGGGCCAGAGATCGGAGTGGTGCTCGTTTGCATTAGGTATTGACTCTGAGGTAGGCTTAATTAGTTTTGTGTGTACAGCTTTTAGAGTGACAAAAGTTTAAAAGATTTACCTATGGGAAAGGGCCATTTAGAGAAGGGTACTTTCAAAACCCCCTCTTAGTAGTCTCATCTCCAGCAGCAACAAAATCTGATGCTTTAGGGAAAGGGTTTTAAAGATAAGAGAAGTTCAGTGTGGTGCACCTCCAGTATATCTTCTCAGCTGATTACTGGAAGCTTCTGTTTACTGCCCACATCATTATCATGCTTACTAATCTGAAAATTCTAATTTCTCCTCATATTCCATATCTCTGATCAGCTGTTACCTCTTCTCTTAGTGGGTTTTAAAGTGGGGTAATCAGAAGTGTACATAGTAGTCAGGTATGATGGAGAAATCTTGTGCAATGACCTAGTGATACTGCTTGTTTTGTGTTTTTTATCTCACTTTCCTGGTATTGTCTGCCTTTTGACTTCTGCACAACACTGGCTTAACAATTCTACAGCTTTCTGAGAACGTTCATGATTCCAAGATTTATTTTTCCCTAGAAATATCTTGGAGTCCATCAGTATGTGTAGAATATGTTTTTGCATCCTGCTCTTAATGTTCCAAGACCAGTAGTCTCGAAATTTACTTCTGCCTTTATCTTTTTAGGAAAGTAATTTTTTATGGTGCATTGAATCCAGTAAGGACTGCTATCTGGGTCATGGGAATCTTGACTTCTGGTGTAATTTTTCTCTTACAGTAGTATTAAGGCAGCTTTTTTCTTTTGATAGCTGATGAATTCTGACATTCTTGTTTTTCATTACAGTCTTATTCCTAGTTCCTTCTAGAATATGAGCAAGAATATGAAACAAGTCTGAAGTGTTTTCTAATCTGGAGATGCGGAGGAATACTTCTTGATGGGATAAGGCATTGCAAATGCAGAGCAAAAATAAGATAGTGGGATGTAATTTTGAAGAGCTTAACATGTGAGGAAAATCATGTCACTTATGGATGCAATTAAATGTTATTATTTACTTTTTTGGATTGGGATTCTTATTACAAGAGTAGTGGACTCACAGTTTTTAACACTGCTTTGTCCATTCATCATCACTGATAACAAACTTGACCTCCGTAGTCTTACGTAAATACTGCTTGTAGCTGTGGTTCTGATACGGCTTCACACAAGAGGCAGCTTCTTTCTTTAATTTAGTTCTCCTTTCTTGCAGCGTTGAGAACGTATCACAAAGTACGGCATCCACATGTTTGTATGTATTTCAGTTCTGCAAGCTTCAGATTCTAGCTACATTCTTTTACCTAGGATACATGTTAGCAATGCATTTTTAAACCTTTTTGTTAGTTATGATTTAATGAACAATACTCATAATTTGATTCTTTTTTTACTGCCTTTAATATCTACGTGATTATTTAGAATTTGGTAGGATATGTGGTCTCTGGGACATTGTGTCCAGGGACACTGAACTTGAAGCATATATTCTGCTTGAATAAAACATGATTTAAAAAAAATCTGTACACTGTATAAGAAATGCAGTCACCAGTAAAAATTCTGTTTTAAAGGAATTGTGTATGTAGATATTCAAAAAATAAAGGAGTTCTTGAAGATATATCATTTGAAAACAAAAAATGAATACTTGTCTTTTGCTCCTGTTCTTTCCTGTGTACCTTTTCTTCTTGCTGTCAGTCTGACATTTCAAATCAACTTTATTCCTCTTTCCATTTCTGATTCCAAGTAAAATTTTTAAAAATTGCTAGCTATGCAAATTTTCTTCTGGATGCAGAAAATTATACCTCATTTGCAATTTGAATATCTCTCATTTTGTGACAGATGTGAGTAACCAGAACTGGTGATTTTAAGTTGTACTTTACCCTTGTGGTTTCTGTGAATATATTGAGAGCTGAACTACTTTTCGATAGTTTTTCAATTGTGCTGCTTAGACCCATCTCTAAAATCTTTATAATATCTTTCTCTAACTGCTGTGAGTAACCAGAGTCTTGCTTTGGGGGAGTATCTGGCTGGTTTTTCTTTCTTCTTTTTTAACCATTTTTTTATTTTCCTTGAGGCATGTAGTGGGTTGAAATGGCAATAGAAACTGCCTCCTGGTACTAAAGGCTTAAAAAGTGCACTTAACCACTTGCTCGGGCCATATGGAATAAAACATCAGGCAAAGTAATTTACAATCCTGTTTGCCTTTGAGGATAATGCAGAGCAGGGCTGAATAATGAAAGTATTATTTCCCACACTTTTGTCAATTCAAGGTCCCTACTTAAGCTATACTGGAAAAGGCAGTGAAGGTCTAGAACGGGCGTCGTTTCTTGTTTGCTGTTTTGAGTGCCCTGGAAACAACAGCTGCAGGATCATGCACTTGATATTACATGGTTGGGAACTGGAAGACTTAAACAGGGAAAAAGAAGTCTTTAAGTACTGTGTGATTTTGACCCCAAATGAATCCAGTGACACAGAAACATTGGGTTCATCAGTCCAACATACACTTTTCATTAACATGGCTTCTGCTCAGGGTTTGATTCAAAAAGTCTCTAATTGGTATTGATTCTTGGGGCACAAAATTGTGTTTAATATATATGCAGTATTTACATAGTAAACTAACCACCTGGTTAAAAGGCAGAATCTTACAAGAAATTTCTGTCTTCCATTGTCACCATTTTTCAAGTTAGGCTTTGTTTAGTCTATTTATTTAACATTGTAAAAACTAGTTTATTACTCTACTAATTTAGTTTTACAAACTTGGAAAAAAAACTTGAAAAGTAAAACACTGTGCTGAAGTGCACACTATTTAAATATATTTAAATATATTTCATTGTGGTTTTAAAGTGTAGTCCTGGGCTTCACTAGGAAAAGTGCAATAATGATATTTGCATGTCACTATTAATGCTGTTACTGAAACTGGTCTGCTCTGTGACCTATTTTTGCTTTATAAAAAGACAGTAATATGAAAAGGAATGTTTCTGATTGACTGCTGCCCAAACTGTGGTACTTGGTGATCTCTTGTAGAGTTTTAGTATTTTAACAAGTCTGTAATGAAATATTTTAGAAAAATAAATCTAGCATAACTGAAATCTGAAGTTGCCTATATATTCTTATTTAGAGGTATCTATCTGTACAGTAGGCAACTTGAACTGCTTCAATACTGGAAAATTTAATGTACCACTCAATTACTATTCTTTAGCCCAATTTAAAATAATGGATTGGGTGTGAGGTCTTAATGCAGTGTAACCTTTGGAACATTAGAAATAACCTCTTTCCCTTTTGAAATCAGTGTACAGTAAGGGCATCAGTCTTACCATTTTCAGATGAACATATTCTGACTGCATTTAAAGTTTTTATATGTAGCAGTTGTTCAGTGGCTTGTTCAACTCTCTCGTACTGTAAATTCCAAGGCTATTTCGTTTTTTTGTCAACTCACATAAAATAATTGATCTGTATCTTGATTGGTATTTACATATAACTATATATGTTTAATCACTGTGTTATACCACTCTGAATACAATATGTGACCTCTATCTTAAATTTCTTCTCCGTATTTAGAATTGGCCTTTATTTCTTACAGGACTTGTTGTTGTTGGACTCTGTATTCTATTTATCCATAATGTAGTTGCTTTTTCTTTCAGTGGAGGCAGTCCTCTGTTTTCCCCATGACATGCCTGTTTATGTTTTTATTGGCATATGTATTTGCAGCCATGCCAACTACAGAGGCAAATATTGTCAAGTTGACTTTCTTCAGAGTTGCTGCAAAACGTTTTGGAGCACTAAAACTGTTTGGAGCATATTTAATCATTAAAATTTCTTGTGAACATGATTAGTATTTCTTTACTAGGCTTAGTGGGCCATGTTACCCTTTTAGAATATGCTTTCATATGTAGTACTTTCAAATGTTGCAAGATTACTGCGTAAGATACCTAATAGTTGGTTCCCATTGTAATGCTGAGAAATAGATATTCATCTATTAGTAACAGACATGCTGGAGAAGTAATTACAGCATATATAAAAGTTACTAAGAATTAATGCTTTGAGAACCACAACGCTGCATTTCTAAAGCATGTATATACTGTGAATCTTACCTAAGACAAAAGTCACCGTGCCTTAAGTGTAAGCTTATTAATAAAGATCACTGTGAAGTGTAAGGACTAATGAAAAATGTTAGTATAAGTTGTTTTTATCCATTCAGAAAAAGCAATAAAATTAGCTGAAATTGCAGTGCAAGGTTTTCTTTTTTTTAACTTGCAGTCATTTTTTTTTATAGACTAGAACAGTTACACTTTTTCTGTGACATTTCAACATCTGTTGAACAAGAATCTGTACAGAATGTTAGAGCAAAACAGTCTGTAGACTCTATGCAAGACATGCTTCTGAACTTTCTCATTGCATTCTTTCTTCCTTCTGCTTAAGGAAGGAGAAAAATGTTTTCAAGGGATATATGTAACACAGATGCAATTTTTAACCACCAGGTAATGTAGGCTAGCTCACCTTTACTAGAGTATGTGTATATTATTTCATTTAAATCTTAACTGCTTCTAATTAAACTGCATGGAGCATGAGCTTCTGTTTCCTTCTGTGCTTTTTCTGTTTTGCCTTCCCTTTGTTTTTGGTGTTACTGTGCTTCTGAACCTGGCATCATAGACTGGGGGTTCATCTAAAAGCTGCTACTGCCAGTTATTTCAGTGATACTGTTGAGTAGCTCCAAAATGGTAAGGCCTGTGTGAACTTTTTGGTCAAAGTGTTTCAGTGAAGATGGTAGATCCTGTTCAGAAATGGGGAATTGCAATTTTGGACTTCTGTCTCACCAAAAATCTGTGTTCAGCTGGTCTTAGACATTTGCAAAAATACGGATCTTAGTGTCATAAAAGTCTGAATAAAAATGAAGGAAAGCTAGAAGCAGTCTTCAGGAAATCCATATGGTTCTAGACTACATAGGCGGGATTTGAGAAAGCTGTATGTTGGAAACCATTTCTGTATGCATATAGTGAAAAAAAAACAAACGAGAAAGCACTGTTTAGTTTCAACAAGGTGTTTAGCATAACCTGTTGGCAAGAATTCACAACCACATCTTGAAGGCTTGGACTGCGTTCCCAGTTCACATCAGCTTGTACTGTGAACATCAACATCTTGCTTCTGTGTGCCTCTGTATCATCAACCTGTAATGCATGGGTTTTGGGTCAGAATCAGTACCTTACTTTTGTATGAATATTCAGTCTACCACAGCGGCTGTATTTATTTCACACTGTGTTTCTTGCATGGCAATTGTCTTTAAATAGTATTTTGTTTAACTTGGTTTTGAACACAGACACATATAAGTATGCACGTAGTCTTTGAGAATGTGTTAACTTAGAGTGCTCAATGTTTTCTCAGGTTCCAGTAGCCAGAGCCAGCATTCTCTGGCTCATCGGCGAGTACTGTGAACGGGTTCCAAAGATCGCACCTGATGTTCTGAGAAAGACAGCCAAGAGCTTCACAAATGAAGACGACCTTGTAAAGTTGCAGATCTTAAATTTGGGTGCAAAACTCTATTTAACAAATTCGAAGCAGGTAGGCCTAAACTCAGTATTGTACATATTTAGAGTCATGGCAGGTTTTGTATAGTCTGTATAGATCAATAATGATTTCTTCTATATAAGTAACCAAACCTAGTCGATATTATTCTATGAAAAAAGGCTGAACATATGTTTTCAAGAAATATAACAGGCTAAATCTAACCGTGAGTCTTTAGGTGTGTGCTGGATCATGAATGTGAATGTAGTGATGAGATCACTCTTTTTTGTATTGGTCTTTCTTTGGGAAATGGTGAAATTTTCAATTCACATAAATAGAGATGGTTTGTAAATTGCTTTAGTAATATCAGGTAGGAGATTTTGCTGATGTGATTTAATGTTTTCTCAAACCAAAACCAGAATTTTCAAGAAAATACAGTCATTTTGAACAAGAAGCTGCTCATTTTTTTGTTCAGGATATCTAAAAGGAGATGCCAGTAACAGGCCTCATTTTGTCTTTCCATCAGTGCTTCTTTTAAAGATAGTAACTGCTTTCCCTTTTTCTGTTTTTTTTTGGTTGGTTGGTTGGTTTGGTTTTGTTTTTACTGTTTCATTTTACCTTGGGGAGTGGGTGGGTTTTAATATCTGTAGTAGTAAAGATAATGTAAAAATGTCAGATAATACAAAGAGGTGAACTTAGATCTCCAAGCAGCTGAAAACAACAGCTATGAGAGGTGCCAGCTGCCTCACTCTTCTCAGTGACAGCATTGTGAACCCCATCACTGGCTGTGGAATGTGGCATTTTGACACTAATTTTTCACTGTAATTCCAATTATTACTGTAAAAGATTATAAAATCAAAGTTTTTTTCCCCAAATGTAGAAGAAATACGTTGTCTGATATATATGCTTTCCTGGGCTATTAGACCTCTTCATTTTACAACAGCTTGGACAGCACAGGATCTTGCGCCTCTGCAACTGTGATGTTTTCTTGTTCCTTAATAGCTATATCCAACTACAGTTGTGATCTGTCTTAGACTTTTTTTTGTGGGGCGCGTGGGAGATGAACCGTCTTGCCATGCATTCAGATAGGAGTGAATGCTTTGCTTATACAGTCTAAAATGGGGCAGTAACAAAAGGTGACTTCTCTCTGTCAGTGTTCATCTTACTGAAAATGCTGACTGAGATAAGGAAAAATTGGTTTGACTATCTAAGCTGTCTTCTTTTAGCCCATAATATTTACTAATTTTCCCTATAGTTTTTTAATTTTGCACATGAATTTTTCCACACCATATTTGGTTAAAAATCCATTCCATACAAGGAGATGATGATTTCTGTGATGCATTTTTTCCTATTTCACATCTTAATACATTTTAAATCATCATAGTAAGTGCTGCATAACCCTTTATTCAAACACAGTAATGATGATGAAGCAGAAGAAACTGTCTCCTGAGATGCCTACTAAATGATGAATTTCTTCAGAGGGTGTTTTCGTCTTAGAGTTTTAGGTTGTGGAAAAATAAGTTATTGTCTCAAGTGGTCAAGGTATTCACATAAAAATTCCAGCAGAGTAGGTTTGGTAACTTGGCTTGATTCAAAGCTCCTTTCAAGCTAGAATACCATGGATTTCCCTTTAGAGGCTGGCAACACTCTTCTTATATCTACATCATCATTTCCAGGAGTAACTAACTCTTCTTTACTCACCCAGTGTTAAAATTACTTCCTGGAATGACTTCAGTTCCTATAAAGTCCAGCCATTTTTCAGTTTAATTTTAAAAATTTGATGTCAAATCTTGTACACCTGATTGCCCAGTCTGTTCACCTCTCCTCAACATCATGTTTTCTGCTTCCATATCATATCCCACAACATAGTAGGTTTATGAATACTTCTTCAGTTTTACCCAGAGTTAATGGAGTTGTGAACATCTCAAAGATAAAATGTCACTTTATTGAAAAGTGGTGGTAAAATGGCAAAAAGATACTCAATGCCGACCAAACAGATGAAAAGAGCTCTTTCACCATGTGAGGGAAAGGCAGGTTGAACTCATCTCTTAAGTCTTGTTTGGAGAAAAGCACAAAGTTCAGGAGGGAATAAGACCTGCTTATTTTATTCCCTTTGTCTAACTATTTTATCTGCTTGTAGTTTCCTTAAGTATATGGTCAAACACTTGGTGAAGCACATTCACAGGAATGAATTTTAATATTCAGAATTTCTTCTAAAAATTGAAAGTATGCTTTAAATACTGTGATCACCTCATGAACTTTCAAAGGCTGCTTATAATTTAAGGAAGTTTCAGGTTCAGTTATATCTGAATAGATATGTAATAAAAGCTGTTGGTTGTCCAGTTGTCTGTGTTGTTTGGTAAACTTGCTTTGTTTTTTCAACACTTAAGAGTCATAAAATCTTAAGTGTGCTAGATAGCTGTCTAAATGGAGCTCACGTAAGAGAAATATGTCATCTAATTGCCTGAGATGTTTCTTGCATATAGCAGGAAGAATAAAGAGATTTTGATGGGTTTCTGTTGTCTAATATAGTAGGACTTTCACCAGAAAAAGTCCCAAGTAGTCGTAGGGTGTAAATAGATATGTCAGTCGTGGTTTAGCACAATAGCCTTTTCTTGTATGTCTAAAGAATCAAGTTACTGAAAGCTAATGATATCAAGGAGTGGATAGATAACTGTTTCTCTCTCATTGTAGAGCCTTGTCTATTGGTAAAACCTGTATTGTAATATTTTCAAGTGGGGTTCTACCAAAAAGTTAATTGCTGCTTATATAGGATAGGCATTAAATCCTTAAGTAGAACTATTGTCACTAGAAAATTCCAGAAGTGTTGCTGGAGGATGATTGATTTCTAGAAAGACCTAAACCTAACACTTCTAGCCAAAACAAAGTGTACAAAAAATAATAATGGGTTCAGCAGTGTGGGGATAAAAGAAATTATATTATGCCTATATACTGTGCATGTCCAGATATGAGGCAATATTGACATATGACAATAAATGTATTATATCACAGATCAGAATACTTTGTCTATTCTATGAAGCAGTCATGGTATGCAGATTGTGTCATGTTTCACCAAATCAGCGTGCTTGCTGAAATGATTTTCAGCTTCTTACGAAAATTCCTTTGTTGGAAAAACTTAAGTGCATTTGTTAGTTTATTTTTTGTTTTTATTTAAAAATAGTTGTTTCTATTAGCTACTTCCATGTAGAAAAGATCTTCTACTTGTTTGATTGCTTTACCATAAGAAAAATTTTCTTAAATTACATTTCTTTACTGTTTCCATGAAAATGATATGTGAAAATTGCATAGAGACTTCTTGCAGATACAGAACATTCTTGCATATAAGTTTGTTGTGTATATATCTGTATTGAACAATATGAAAATGGTATTTTAGGGGACAGAAAAAGGAGGAGGAAAGGGGAGAGGATATTGGAGAGAATTATCCCATTAAAGGAAATGCAGTCTTTCAGGATCAACTCTTCATCTAATTTGTCTTTGTGTAATTTCATCAACACTCAGTGAAAAAATGCCCACTGTGACAAGGCCCTCAACTTTTCCCACCCCCATAGCAATTCACAGGCTAAGACCATTGTGTTTTATGATCCATTCTCTTGAGCTTTCTGCCATGACAGCAAGGAGTCTTGTCTTGTTTTACAGTGGAGAAGTGATGGCAAAGGCTGCAGGAGGTATCCCTCATTTAGTTTAATTCATGCTACCTGGGAACCCTCCCTTCCAATTCCATTTAGATTAAACAGCTTAAGTCCTGCATGACTGCAGATTACATAGGCTCTGTCTGATGCAGTTGTTTAAAATTTTATACCCTCATAGAGAAATAGCTGCCAATAAACTGTGAAATACATATGGGAAAGTTTTGCCTTTCCCAGAGCTAAGACAGTACCTCAAGAAAAAAAAAAATCTTTTCACAGAGCCATTCCTGGGTATCAGAAAAAAGAAACAAAAAATATTTCATTGAAGGTTTTTTTAACTATACTTTTATACTATTCTAATGTATAATAACTGATTTCTTCCAGTCTTTGGTACCATATGTTATTTTTTAAATGCTTGCATATGTTGTATTGATGGGGTTTAAATTAGAACCATTTTCTGTTTACTGTGTATTTCACTTACAGGATTTAATCAGTATTCTGAAAAAGTATTTTTATATCTCCAGAAAAAAACTTCAACTTGCATCCTCAAGTTGGAAATTATTAATCTGAACTTTTTTTTTTAGCAAATGGCATATAAAGAAATTGACTGATCTTTTGGACATATTTTTCTGCTCACATGATTGTAACGGTGTTATTGTCATAGCAATAGCATGATAAATAATATATATATGCAAGGTTGTTTCTTTGTATAAAGCAAATAAATCTCTCATGATGATACATTTTTAATCCTTTGTTATGCATCCATTCTGAGTGGAAGTACCAAAATTTACTTTCTTAGGATGGTATATTATTTCTGCTCTTTTTCCTGTTTGCTTGTATATAAAGGAAGTGGCTTACATGTTTCAAGTATATCTAGTGGATTCCAGTCTATTCAGCACTGTTGTTCCAGTTACACTACATTATTTCTATTTTCTATGTCTCCTTCCATTCTTATATTATTTTCTTAGCTTAAAAAATTAACTGAATTATTAAAATTATTTATAACATGTTAATATTCTCAGACATAATATTAGGAAGCTGTTACTATGCTGTAAAAACCTGTGATAGTATAAGTTGCTCTCTTACATAAATAAATAAATAACTGATATTACTGAAGGCTTTAAGCTTCAAGAAAAAAATGGAAGAAGTCTTTTATCCTGGTTTTTAGAGGGCATCAGCAGCTTGCTTTTATGAAAAAGTAACAGCTAAATGCACTGCAAATAATTTGCAGTAATCCAGTTCAGTGATTCATGTGTCTGCTTTAATGGGTCATAATTCAGGATAAAGTAACTGAGTGCAGTCAGAGTGCAGACACTGCTTATGCCAGGGACAGTATCTCTTCATAAAACACACCTCAGCAGAAGCAGTTTGCCAGCCCCCTAATACCCTCTGATGTTTTGATGTCCTGCATATTTTTCCGATTAAGTTTTGAGTGCCATGTTTTTAGTTGTATTTCCACATTCATTATCCTCACGTAGACCCTTCAGCGGGTTTGCCATATATGATTATTTTTTTAATGATGCCTTTCTTTCCACTTCAGCAGTTTAATAATCTAGCACATGGCTGCTTCTCAGTACTCAGCATTCACCTCCCCAATACAGAAGAGGACATGTGCTTTGGCTGCAGAATTCCATTTGCAGCTTTAGAAATGCATATTCCCTGTGGAGCAACATTTGTTTGACATAACCATTCATTTTTATTACCTCTTTAAATATGTTTATCCAGAGTTATCAATAATCATAAATAACTTGTATTCTGTTCTTGTCCTGTTTTTTTCCACAGACAAAATTGCTTACCCAGTATGTATTAAATCTCGGCAAGTATGATCAAAGCTACGACATCAGAGACCGTACAAGATTTATTAGGCAGCTTATTGTTCCGAATGAGAAGAGTGGAGCTTTAAGCAAATATGCCAAAAAAATATTTCTGGCACAGAAACCTGCCCCATTGCTTGAGTCTCCTTTTAAAGGTATAACTGCCAAAATCATTTGGTAAATGTTCATTGTGTGAAGGAATGTGGCAGCTTATTCGATTTCAAATACTCTCACAAATTGTGTCACTTAGCAAATAGAAAAGATTAATATGCAAGGATGCTCAGTCTGCTTACTTGCTTTTCAGCAAGCAGGGTGCACGGTGCCTTTCTCTAATGATAAACCCTGGCAAATAGATCCATTTCTATTCATATGGATTTTAAATTTTATTTAAATAACAGAAGGTATGTCTTTTGAGGAAAACTATTCTTCAGTTTAGGAAAATAGCTCTAGTATTTTATCTGGACTTATTAGAAGATTGTTAATGTGAGTATTTCAAATGTTATATTAATCTGAAATAAATGATATCTCTGCAGATATCTTTTCCTCCAAAATCATAATTTTCCCCCTGCATTTTCCCTGTTGTTTTACAAGTAAGATCCATTGTCTGTCTTCTCAAATTAAAAGATTATTAGGCTATCTAAATTAAAAATACTCTGTTACTTTGGCAATTTGCATTTTAATTTTCATACTTACTTAGGTCTAGTTTTGAAGCTTTAAAAGGAGCTCCATTTTGAAGAAAAACTATTAAAATTCTGGATGTGTTTGTGCCAAGACATGTATATGGATTGTTTAACTGTGCTGTCATTCTTAATATTCACAGTAAAGTAATTTTTAGAGAAGCTACATTTCAGAGCAACACCTCTAAACACACTGACTGATTAGCTTTTTTATTGACCATTATGGGGGAGATTATTGTAATCTATGGACTGAAATCAGTTTTTTGACCTATGAAGAGCTTCCTAGTTTATATTTATTCCATGACATTTGAGGTAATACAATGGCAATTACCTTTAGCCCTGATTAAGATTGCTCCTTGTGGTAGAGCTCACAGTGTTTGTGTATTTCTTCCCTCCCCCATTTTTTTTAATAGACCGGGATCATTTCCAGCTTGGCACCTTGTCTCACACACTGAACAGCCGAGCCACTGGGTACCTGGAGCTGTCTGACTGGCCGGAGGTGGCACCTGACCCCTCCGTGCGAAACGTCGACGTGGCCGAGTCGGTACGTCAGCGTCACTGAAAGTAACTTTGCTGAAGGCACTTGTCAATACAGAGTACTAGCCCAAAACTACAAGTATTTAAGTACTATCTGTGGGCTGTGTTGAAAGCCAGTGATGCCTGGAAACATCCCTATTGCTTACTTTATCTTAGAAATGAAGCATCTGAAAAATTGCGTAATGCTGGTTCTTTTCAATGACAGAAGTGAATAAAGCTGTAGGCCACTTCTGCTTCGCTTGTGGATTAAATAGGCTTTTTTCACCTCTGTCTCACTTCTGATTTCATATATTTTAACTCCACTCTGCTACAGTATGTTAATTGAGTGTAACTGGACTACCAAAGTCAGAAATGAAGAGGTTGGTTTGTGTACAAATCCAAGGCTAAACAAAAAAACCCCAAAAAAGGTAATACAAACAACAAAAAGCAGCTGCAGGGGATTAGATTATGCATGTTTTGAAGTGTCAAGTTTGGAAGAGACCACGGTTTACATTTCAGATAATCTGGAGAGGATTAGGAAAGTTTATGATAGGAAAATGTCATCTATTAGTGCACTAGTCGCCTACTAGCAACAGCTTTTTGTTACTCTGGTATAAACTCTTGAGGTAAAGTCACGTTTTGGTTCCAGAGTTGTGATTTATGTGTTGTTTACCAGAGCCCTGCTGGAATGCCAGTGAAAGCTGTTGATCAGTAACAGAAGTGTAAATGTATTGGTATATAGTGTGCTGATGGTGCTCCCAGAGGCATGGCATTTTAACAGGTACACACAGAAAAGCATGCAGTCCTTGTAATGAGCCAACTTCCTCAGTAAACTGTGGATGAATTAATTTGCATATGAGATATTACACAGAGAATGAGCAAAGAAAATTCCAAAAAATAGGTCTGACTTACAGAAGCCAGTGAGCAGAAATCTGGTAGAACAAGCATTTCTCCTTGGTACTGTAATACTATGTGTCTATCTTCTTACATATGTTTCAGGAAAAGTGGTATTTGTGTACAAACTTCTGAAAGCTTTTATGGGAAGAATTTGGAGGTAATCAGCTCAAACAGAGTATTATAAATGATAGTGTTGGCATGAGAGAATGTGTGAAGGTGCTTTTGTCCATAAGACCAAAAAATATTGCAGGAAATTGATCAAGTGGCATAACATCCATCTACAACAGAGTAAAAAACATCCACCTCCAACTATTTAAACCTCAAAGCAAACAGGAAAATCCTTCGGCCATGTTGGGGTTTTATTGCAAGTATTTTCTTTGGAGGATATCTCATTTCCGTTAACTTTGTGGTTTCCCTAATACTGTCTGTACCTACACAGGGTATGTGAGTGAAGCTGAGTTTAGCTGCATTCCACATGGAAATTGTCATTTATATCCAAAAGAATATTGGCTTTTTAAGCCCTAGCAGCTTTTGTTGTTTAAGAGGAAGCCAGTGTGTCTCCAGAACTGTTTAGCCTTGCAGGTCATTGTTAGAGCTATTTCAAAAGTTAGTCTTATTCCAGATCAGATCAGTCAGTAATGCAGACCTGTATCACACTGTTGATAGAGTTGTCTGCCAGTTTGCTTTTTTCTCCTGTCCTAAATTTTAACACTGCTTCTGCAGTAGTATAGAGGTTGATGGAAAGAAAAAGAGTCTAGGGGAAATACTGGCTCACTTGGGCATTCTCTTGGTGGTAAAAATTACTTTTATTTGGCGAATTGCAATGGAAGTGAAATATAATTTGTGGCTACCTACAGTGTCCACATTTGTTTTCCACTTAAAACTTGGGATGATAAAGGTGATGGCTAGACCTATTTAACCTTCATTCTAGTCATAGTCAGGTGGATCTAGAAATAAAACTCTCAGACTTCAGGTTTTTTTAGCATAGGAATTTATTTATCATTACTGATGCTTTTAATCTACCTTACTAAATCTTCTTCTGGACTATGCAATAGACATATCTCCCCTTTTATAGGTATATACCAAACTTCTAGTTCTTCTAATTGTGTAAAGTAAGAGAAGTTTAATGGCTTCTTTTGGCTTGCTTAGATGATTTATTTAGCAACAGCTTAATACCACTACTATGAATGTTTTTTTTCTATGTGTTGTGTATGTATTTTTGTATTGCTGGTTGCAAAAGTAAACGTATATTGGAATTTATTTACAGGCAAAGGAATGGACTGGAAATTTAGGCAAGCCGAAGAAGGAGAAACCTCCTGAAAAGTTCTACTCTGAATCAGAAGAGGAGGAAGATGAGTCCGCCAGTACCAGTTCATCAGGTAAGTGTTTGGAAAGCAACTTGTATTGTCGTTGCCTGGAAAACTGTATCTTCAGAACTGTCTGGTACATAAAAAGAAAAAAAAAATTGCAAACAAAGCCAGAGCTGTGTATAAACTCAGTGAATCAGGGGAAGATTTTACATTCACTGTATTAAATAAGTTAGCCTTTGATTCACTTCCCGGGTAAAAAAACCTGGCATGCTATTTTTCATCCTCCTTGGAGTCTAGTATGAG
The DNA here is from genome assembly GCA_013397975.1 of Machaerirhynchus nigripectus. Lineage (NCBI taxonomy): Eukaryota > Metazoa > Chordata > Aves > Passeriformes > Dicruridae > Machaerirhynchus > Machaerirhynchus nigripectus. The sequence continues at coordinate 95,129 of VZRQ01001295.1, forward strand.
TTGGGAGAGTTTGTAACTCCAGTTAAAACAGAAGGCACATAGCTGTTTGCAGGAAAAGTATCAAGATGCTTGGTTGTTGGGACCCTTAAGTCTTAGATGTTTTTTGGAATTTGCTAGTGGTGAAGAATTATTTTGATAGCGTGTGCTGCTGAGCTGATAAATAACCAGATTTGTTTATTGTGTAGTCTTTCATGAGATTTATTCAGCAAATTGTATTTCTCTGAAGTTCTACATGGTATTTTCTGTTTATTTTAATGGGGGTGTTGATGAAGAGGGTAACAGCTGCCTATCAAGTTCATTAAGTACAGGTGCTTTTAACTGTTCCCCCATATATTGCCAGATAAGCAGTTGCCCAAGACAGCCGTTTCAGAAAATGTTGGTGTATTTCAGATGTGGTAAAGATCATAATTCTCCCAGGTCCAGACCTTAGATACAGAAAATGTTTAGCATTAGAGACTTGAAAGAATTATCGTTATCTAGTTGAATGGAAGAGGGTCATCTTAAAATCTGAACATGGAGCTGCTTCCTTCCAGTTCATAAACTGAGGAAATATGCAAAAATGTTTAAGAACTGTATCACTGAAATTAGTGCTTTCTGAAGCAATAGAAGCATATACTCACTTCAGATATTTGAATATTTGGTAACTGTATGATTAATTAGAGGATTAATAATTTGTTTAAATCAGTGATTCAATCATAGTCACTATGGGTATTTAAGAACAGATTATCTAATTAAGCAACTGTTTGAGAAGATAATTTTGCAGCTAAGCAAATGTAAAGACTAGAAAATTTGAGGTCATCTTCAGCTTCTAATAGGGTTATGTAACTCTGAAGAATCTACATGCAATTAATTTATTATTTGACTTTCTAATTTGAAAAAATAGAATACTGTAGGCTGAAGGGGATGGGTTTTTAACTAAAACTATTTTAAAATTTTTGTAGATGTAAGGGGAAAATAATTCTCTTGCCTGCTTTTGGCACAGGGTAAATAATACTAAAGCTTGCGAGTGGATCTTAAAATACTAAACCATTGTTTAATTTAAAACAAAGTTGGATTTCTAAAATACTAAGTATTTAAGATATTTAGAACAAAATTGTAAGGGCTGTTTTCATTTCAGGGAGCGGGTCTGACAGTGAAAGTGAGAAGGAAGATAAAGAGGAAGGCAGAACTGATGAGAGTAGTGGGAGTTCCTCTCCCAGTGAAGAATCAACTGACAGTGAATCAGACAGCAAAGAAAGTGATGCAAAGAAAACATGTAGAGCTGTCGATGAAAGGTGGGTATATGTTTGTATGGTTTCAATTTTTTGTGATACTAGTGTTAAAGCACTCCTCCTGTTAACGGTCTGCCAAGCCCTTAATTAGGCTATTTTGGGGGTGTATTGACCAAGGAGTGATGTCAGTGTATACTAGTAATAGTCAGTGTATGAACTTGGTTCATATTTTCATTAATCAGACTACTCTTACATTTGGAATTAATTTCTGACTTCAGTAAAATCTTGGGTGGCTTGTTGAAAATTGATGTAACCTTGGGAGGCTGAATAAGTGATCAAATAGTTGTGTGAAACACTTAATTACCTTTTGCCGCAATTTTGCTGAGAGCTAAAATTAAGTCCTTCAACACTTTGCCATTATGTAACTAAGACAATTGATTTTTCTAAATAATGTTATATTAAAAAGATTATGATCCAAATATTAGAGGCAATGGCTGTGAAGGGAAACGGTCATAAGATATTTAAGTGTTAGCGCTTTTAAGATTGCCTATTATCAACAGCATTATCATGTATTAAAGTATCATTAAAATTTTGAGTAATTGGGGCTAATACCTTGGATTGTATGAATCTGTTTCTTCCACTGCTGTCAGCAAGTGGCCTCTGCAGACATGATCGCCCTTAACTCTGTAGTCTGCTGCCAGCTCACTTGATGAGTTTGCAGCTCAGCTCAGTCGTGGCTGACAGCACTGATTGGGGCGCAGTACACACTCTGCTCCTTTTATTACAGACAGTAATTAAAGCAGCTCGCCTTGCCACTTCCATAACAAACACAGCATAATGCCCTAATTATGACTTTATTAATTTAAGTCAGGATTTAATGATTTTAAAAGTGATTTATATTGTTTTTCCTGTTCAGAACAAATGAAATCTGTAGGTTAAATTAATACAGGCTTTTCATCATCGCAAAGTTAAAAAGCTAGTTACCAGTAAATTCTTCTCATTAGAATAACATCTGAAATTTTAAGCAGTAAGATAAACAATTATTACCCATCAAAACTGGCTGATGTGCAGTAAAGTAACATTTTTAATCTTCAAATCTACTTTTAAAGCTAAGCTAAAGATAAATTATTGAACAACAATTTCATTTATATAATGGGTTCACAACAACTTATTTGTTAATGCAACTACAGCTTCTGATAAATGGCAGTGAGTGAAATGTAGATAATTTTGTTGTCATGAAGAAACTTTAAACACTATATGCTAGTGAATTTTTGTTTAAGTCATTGACCTCAAACAAGCTTTTAGGTGTTGTCATATTGAAACATAATTTTGATAGTACCTATTTTCCACCATGATTTTAACAATCAGATACGGTACTTTAGACTGGTTTTGTGAAGTGTACTATTGTTCCATTTTTAGCTTTGCAGGCTTCAAATTTGCTGCTTTATGCTTTTGACTAAAATCTGGGGAGGTAGTTTTGGTTTCAGTTTCATGGGCAGGCATGGCCTAAATGTTATTGATTTTAAATAATTTTGATTAAATTTTATTTAGGCAATTCAGTCATAGGAAGTTCTTGAGAGGAGGAAGATTTGACCCTGACTGTTTTGATCTCTGTCATGTTAGATTCTCCGTTCTTCTTCTGTGTATTTGTTTCATCTAAAAACGTTGTGATCTCAAACAGTGATGCAGCATAGTGCATTCTTTTGTACTGCTTCTAAAGCTAAGCAAAAATGTGTAACAATTTAATATAATTCCAAAGGGACTCCTAATAGTTGAGTGGTCTAGATTTGTTTAATTATTGTTGACCTTGTTACCCTTCAAGCACTTCAATAGCCAATTTATTATCTTGGGAAGGAAGCTGAATCAGGTAGTGTATGAAACACCTGATTTGGAAGTATAAAATGGTTCTTTGCGGATCCAAGAACAGAGGGGTTTTGTTCTATATGCAATATTAATTTTGCTGCTCCATGATAACTATTAGAAAATAATTTTCGTTTCCTGTGGTAGTAACTCCCCCTGAGACAAAAGGGTAATCTACTAATTGGTAGTTAAAGTATTATTAAATGTGAACAGGGCAGATAATATTCAGTAGCTGTTAACACAGATCAACAGAATCCAACATTGGCAGGGGGAACAGAACTTCACTGTTTGAAGAACAGTATCTCTGAAGCTGTAAGGCATTCAATGTGACCAAAGGTGTAGGAATATAACAGCTCTTGTGTATAAACTCTTTATTGGGTTGAACTATTTGTAGATGTTATAGGTCTTATTTCTAAGTGGTGCAGTTTCATTTAGAAGAATTAACAAAGGAATAAACTAAATTCATTGATTTCTTTTTTTTAAGCAGTATTACTTTGCAAAAACACAATACACCATCATTCTATCATAGGTGGAATAGTATGAAAGCATCTTTATTTAAAAGGGTGTCTGCATTTCCTTTTGTAACGTCACAGACTTGACGCATGCAAACAATTTTAATATTTAAGATGTTCATATTTTGTTTGGCTGTTTCGCTGATTTAGACTACATGTGATGGTGTATTGTGTGGTGTAATAGAACAATTTTGTGTACCCCTAAATAAACTACTTCATTCATAGCTGAGTTTTTTATTGTGGAGAAATAATGACTTAAACTCTTTCAGTAAAAGTTTGAAAAGCTGGTATAAGATGTTGCTTAAGCAAATTCCTTTGATGGTTTTACATGTCTCTCAACATTTTTTTAAAATTTATAGTGATTCAGAGGATATGAAAAAGAAAGCAAAGGGTATTTCCAAAAAGAGAAGCACATCCAGTTCCTCTGATACAGAGTACACTTCATCAGAAGAATGTTCTTCAGGCTCCAAGTCAGAATCTGACTCTAAAAGTGACTCTGAGTCTGAAAAATCTAGAAATGCTACCTCTAATAAGGTTAGTATGGTAAAATATGTTTTTTTAAAACCTCTATAAAATATGAAAATATGTATCTAACCATCCATCCATGTTTCCTTCTATGGGAATGAAGTTGGGTAGTAGTCTTATGTATGTCTGAAAAGATCCAGAATTTATGAAAAAGAGATTACTTTTGATAGAGCGACCAGTCCAGAAGTAGTTTGATAGTTTAAGCTAGTAAGAGTATTTTTAAAACAAAACCCCATATTTCAGGTTATAATTTCATGTTATTTTTACTCCGTATAGATGAAGAAGAGTAATAGAATCTAATTATTTTTTTATACACAGAACATAATATTTTTTTCTACTAATCTATTATTCTTTTATAATAAAATAAGTATTTCTTAATTTAATTTCTTTAGGTTACTGTTAAACTGGTGAAACTTAATACATGGATGCTGATGGTTATTTTATTAAACTGGAATCTTAAAGTATAGTTGTAGTACCTGGGTCTGAGAGGAAAGAAAACTAAGAAACAAATGTTAGTACATTGTTTCTTAAGCATTTGTAGATGTTCTAATAGAACTACTAGTTTAGTTTTAAAATTTTCTTTTAAAATTGAGATTAGTGCAGTTAATGAATATATAATTGAAGTGTATCTGTAAACTAGCAGGATTAATATTCCTAATGAGCAATCAACTTTTATTTGCTGTCTGTGTTTGATAGGAATAAAGAGTTTTGTTACTTCAAATTCTATGAGCTTTCTTAAAACATGTATGAAATAGCAAGCTTTCAAATACATTTTTTAGTTGGTTTCAAAAATATGTGAGGATGCAAAAATGTGCAACAGAGCCATTCATGTGCCAGTTAAGATTTAATTGCTTACTTTAGTGAAGAAAATACACTGAAAAGTTCATTATACTCAAACTAGCATTATAGAACTAACTATTAATGCTATTAGCATGAATTGGTTACTGTTTACCTACCTATCTTGCATGTAAAAATAAGTTAGGAACTTTTTGCTGAATCTGTTTGGGAAGAAGAGTAAAAGAATTTCTGACAATTATCTTTCTGTTGTCAAATACTTCCTGTGCATTTCTTTCCACATAGTTATTAAAAATTTTTGAAGGATAGAATTGTTGCTCAGAAGTTTCCATTTTAATACTGATACGCAGTATTGAAAATTAAGTGAAACTCTGATGCATCTTAAGTTAAGCCAAGACATTTCAGTCAGGACTCCTATATAGATGGCAGAATAGTCAAAATAGACATCCTTCGTTGCATTTCTTGAAATTTTTGAAGCTGGTGGGTGGGTGTGTTTTGACCAATTAAGAGGGAAGGCCATTACTTTACTAAGCTGTTAAAGTGTGCATTTCTTTTAGTTAAGCGGGTAAGGCTCTCTGTTTCTCTAGATCTTGAACTCACATTGTACATGAACTTATATTGTACATGATCTTTGTTTTGTAACTTTATGGATCTGCCTAAGATTGTAACCTTAACTTTTAATTTTGATTTGTAACCTTAACTTTTAATCTATTCCCTTCTTCAACCAAGTAGAACAAAAGATGAAGTGAGGCTGTATTATTTGAGAAATGGAGATGTGTTGCCATGGTTTGATCATTGTTTCCTGCTCAAATAACACATTGGGTAACACATCTGTGTCAAAGTTTTTTCCTTCTAGAGTAGCCAAAAGATCTTGCCAAAAATGGTAGCACAAAAAATACAACCAAAATCCTCTCAGAATAAACTCCTTTTTTACTAGATGGGACATGAATTAACTGTAACAAGACTGCAGCTTTTCATATCAGCATGGTATTTTTTCACCTGAAAGTAATACCTACTCTGATGTGCTTAGTTCTAAGCAGCCACTGAAAAACTATATTCAAACAATACAATGTCTCTGATGTGTTTTCCCATTTGTCTCAGGATATCAACAGCATGTTCATAATTTCTTTCACTACAGTTCTCTAAATTGTTTGGTTCTTTCACAGGATATGTGGGGACTACTAGCATAAAGAAGCTTTTTGTATTTTAAAACAGCAGAATATGTGAAGTCAAATACACTGAATATGAGATCTGAAATGTCCAAGAAGCTTGGGATTGAATTGTTGAAGTCAATGGAAAGTTGTTGAGGCCTTGGATTTTAAGAGAAGAGAAAGAATGTTGCATTAGTTCTGAAGTCTTACTTGATTAAGAAGCATAGAAGAAGATTCTAAAAAGAAATGTGTTAGGAACAAGAAGTATTTTTAAACAGTTGACAGAAGACTTGATGAGAGTAGAGTCAAAGGATAGAGGGGAAAAATTGCAAAGCTTTTAAACATCACAAAAGACATTAAAACAAATAGCAGTGGGTTTATATACGTGGCAGCAAGACAAGTAGCAAGAAGATTATTGAAAAGAAAAGATAGCATAGAGCTCACTGTGCAGAAGTTAAATGTTCATTAAATTCTCTTTCATTTAGAAATTAGCTTATTTAATATAGGGGCAACAAGCTATGGCTGATGAACTGTAAACAGCAATGGTCATATGTGAAGGGGCAGGGGGTAGTTAATTTAATGTCCTTGAACAAGGAGGACTGTTTCAGTGTATGATATTAATCCCTGGAACCTCGAAGTTAGTTTCCATTTAAACCCCGTGTTCAATGCCTGCATTTATACTTCAGGTGTTTCTGGTACTTCTTTATTTTTAGACATGTAATTAGATGAGGGGGTGGGGAAAGAGAATCACAGGTATTTTTTGTTAATGGTGATTGCTATGCTAACTAGCTTAATAGATTCCTTTGAGGGAAGCCTGATTTGAGCCCTGTAATGATAGATGAAGGTAACTGATGATAACCTAGATAACCCCTTCCAAGCTGGAAAGAAAAAAACCGGTATTTAACAAATATTTAAGAATATTATAGTTAAAGTCTTGTATATAGATCCCCTTATATGTTAAGGTACATTTTACAAGAACTGCACATACATATTTTTCTGTGTCCTTTCTGATTTATTTTTCATACCACCCAGGAAGCAGATGGTTTCTGCCAGGCTCTCAGAAATGCATGTTTTATTCTGATAGTTTGTCATTGGACAAGACATTGCTTATTTTATTCTGCTGGAATGTTTTCTTAATTTGGACAGTATATATGGGGAGATTGTTAATTAGTATTTCCTTTTCAGTAAAACTGAAAAATATTTTCTGAAATACACATTAATAAAAGAAATTGTGGTTAGTGAACTGTATTTTCATGGTTTCTCAGTTTGCCGCACATTATGAAGTATGTTACATTGCTGATGTGTTGGGTTTTGTTTACCATTGGAGATATATATATATATATATATATATATATGTATAGTGTTGGGTGCCATTGCCATGTTCCACAAAATTTTCTTAATAAAAAAGGTTTGGTGATATTCACACTGGAGCTTAATTTCTACATACATGCATGCACTTACTGGCATTAAAATACACTACAAAACCTTCAGATTGTTTTCCTGAATATGTTGTTAATGGTTTAGTATTTTTTCTCCTGACAAAACGTTTTGAAAAAGCTTTTGTGTTCACTGTTATTGAGCTGCAGTGAAAAGAAAAGCCGGTCTCTTGTACTGCAGTCTTTTATATCATTTTGAAATACGGATAGTTTGAGGTGTTCAGATACATATTATACTGTAAGCATAAATACTGTAGAGCTAAAATGCAGATTTGAGGATGATGCATGTATAAGTAGGTGTCTCTACAGTGGGATTTTAAAATCAGCTACTGTTGACCTCCTTATACAAGTATAATACAGTCACTCAGCTGTTAAAAACCTGATCCACTATTTAAAAAATATACAAAAACAAATTGTCTATCTTTCTGCCTGATCTCCTTTCAAGTGCTAACACAATGGAAACAGTGGGTGATCTGTCAATGCATTTGGATTGTCAGTGATGGTTTTGTATAAATATTGGGAGGATAAGAAATAAAATTCGCACAGCAGAATATGATTTCATCTGCCTTTTCTCTGCAGCTCCATGGCTCATGCTGCGGTGTGAAATTCTCATTTTACACACTTTGCAGGCGGAGCACATGAATTATGCATTGAGCAAGAGAAATCTCCTGCTTCAAGTCCTATATGCATTTACCAGGTTCTATCTCTATTACCAAGATGAATTGCAAATGGAGAAATGTTTGATGGAATATACCTTAACTTCTTTGTTTAGTATTCTGCTTTTCCCATAGTGGGCTTTCTTGGTAGAACACTGTTTGGGTTATATTGTAGGCTTAGTTTTAAGAAAAAAAAGATGAAAAATTGTGTTACAGAGAAATGTCAGACACTTCAGAACCTTTTTATTGTCTTAATTTCAAATGCAAACCTTTTTTTACTCAATAGAAATATCTGCAGTCATTGGCTATTTATTGTTCATAATAGCCAATCAATTTTCTTTTCTTGGAAAAAACAAATTAAAAAATAATATAGTTTGTAATAGGCAGGACTCACACAAATAGATTTCTTTGGTGTTTTGTACAGAATTGCACACAGTTAATGTACATACCCATATATAGAAATACATGATAGCATGAAAATATTTGTATGTGTATATATAGCACAAAAACACTTATATGAGTAGCCCAGTATTTTCTTAAGCTTGCACACTCGACTGAAGTTGGAAATAAGACATGATCATACTTTAAGATTAGCTTTATCTTGATCTAATCAGCTCTTGATTTTATGTTTCCCAGATGGTAGGGTCAGGTTTGTGGCTTTTTTGTTTTCTGTTTGGTGGAGTTGTTTGCTTGCTTGTTCTTTATAGTAAACTGATACACTTAAATGCAGTTTTCTGATAAAGTGTGCAGTGAAAAGTTTTCCTTGCCATCCCTTGGTTCAAGGATTTTTTACTTGAGCCTTATTTTAGGACCGTTTTATTTTGTTTTGAAATATAAGAAGTAAATTTTCTTGAAGGATTTTTTCCCCATTTTTAAAGATGTATTATGTAGTAGGTTCAAATAGTATCAGTGCAGGAATGGATTTCACCTTATAAAAGTACACATTAAGCTTTGTGTACTTTCTGTACTTGTGACAAGAAAAGCAAACTGAAGCATGCTATTGGTATTATTTGTGACTTAGAATGCCCATCTTAGTTGTCTTCAGTAAACAGTAAGAGGATTCTTTGGCTGTGACTCCTAATTTTTTAGAAACTTGTACTGAAGCATATAGAATTCTCATTGTTGTGTGGCTCTTGTGTGGGTTGAGCCACTTTTTAGAGACTTTTAATTGGCTGCATAATAAAAGGAGAGGGAGACATCCCATCTCTATGGAAATATTTATCAAATATAAAGCTGTAGCTTTGAACCTTAATCATAGCTGAAAGTAGAACTGTATCTTATGGATAAGATAGAACAGAGAGTGAAAGACTTTGGAAATTGAGGGTATTTTTAATATATTTGCCTTTTGTTTAACTGAGTTCTCCTTTAGTCTGTTTTGGTTTCTGAAGAATTTCTAGTTTAGAAAAGAAGTTGTGATGCATAATTTTTACTGAAAGTGCTGGAGATAACAGCCAAACCCAAGATTCAGGGCTAAATATTCACCAAATGATGCTATAAAATGGCTTGGAATTAATGAGAAGGGTTGTCACAAAATTGTCTCTGACATAAGTCAAGTAGAACTTGTAGCTTATGAAGTACACTATTTGTCCTTATTTCACAGATTTAAAAGAAAAATAGCCAAAACA
>VZRQ01001295.1:105322-159441 GCA_013397975.1 Machaerirhynchus nigripectus
GGATTTAGAGGAAGAACATGATAAGTGATGTCATCATGGCTGAGGTCAAGCCTGGTAGTCATTAACATAAGTGGCTTCAAATAGTGAGAACATTGGCTAGTTTCTTTCACATTCTTTGAAGGGAATAATTGAATTTCTCCCAAAATCGGAAAAAAATGAACACATTATTTGTTTGCAACTGACTATGAAGCTGAGAGACCAGAAGAAAGAGAATGCACCTTGAGAAAAGAGGTGTCATTTAATTCTATGGTGCCAGTTAAAGAAAGTGGTACTAGCTGCTGTGTTGACTCCAAGCCCTTCTAGAAATTTGTATCCTGAGTGCCTGGAATGCTCAAGAAATGACAGCCTGGATGGACATAAGGAGATTTACTGATTTACCTAGACCTGTAATTTATTAGAAGTGGTAAATAATTATATGTGCATTTGGCTGTCATGTACTGTTAAAGAAGAAACTGGTAAACTAGAAAATGTGACTCCAGGAAAGACTACATTTAAATTACTTGCAATAGCTTGGATAGTGACCAATGTCCTAAGGTCTAAAGGTAGTTAATATATTGTTCTAAAAGAATGGCAAAGCCTTCTGTTTGGTAAGTGAGCCAGACTGGATGAAGGTAGAAGGAATTCTTTAGCTAACACAAATGAAGGATGCTTTAGAGTGGATAGGAACAATGTGATGACAAATCTGTTTGATACACAAGGTTCTGGCTACATCCAAAGATCAATCCTTTATACTAAACCACCCTCTTGGCAGTCTGTTACCGAGCTGTAACACTCTAAATTCTGTCCTGAATCACCACTGTCTAGACATGCTCTGTAGGTATAGCCAACACTCAATGAGATTTGTTCAGGACTTTTTACTTAGGTATTGAAACAAATTTTGTGGAAATACTCTGTTTGTCAAGGTACTGGGATTATTACTTCTCTAGTCTTTACTTTAAGTAGTGCCAATTTTATTGTTGGAACTAATTTTAAGGCTTAAAACTGAAACTTTTTTTGGTGACAAAAATCAACTTCCTGTTTTTTTCCGGCAATTAAGTAAATACCAGTCGATAATTGGACAGAATTCCATGCTCCTAGATAAGTGCAAGTAACACTATATTTCTTACTGAATAGATTTCAACCTGTTTTTCATAGGAAGATAGAAGCATTAAATCTTTTGTCTTAAAAAAAGAAAGCTACTATCTCTTTTAATGGTCTCAACAGAAGTATCTGATCTGTCACCAACTGTTTTCTGTGTAGCAACAGTGATTAATAAGAAATTAATACATGGGCTTCAGAAATTCAGTTGTAGAATTGAGGTTCAGTTTAATCATATAAAGAAGTCTTTCTCAGTAGGTGAATTCTCTGGATGCCAAGCCCTGAAAATGGATACATTTTGCTTTATGAAAGTAGTAAAAAAATATGCACTTGCTTTATAAAAGTATTAAATGCTTTTCTTTTCCTGATATGGTGAAAGAATTAATATTCATGTATTTTGACAGAAAGAAGAAAAACCAGCACAAGAAAGAAAGACTCCAAAAAAACAAGATGTGTTCCTCTTAGATTTAGATGATTGTAAGTATCTTGATTAAAGCCTCATTTTTCCCAAGGTATATGTTCAATTAAGTTAATTCAATGAATTTTAAATGTCTGAAACATTGATTCTCTTCTTTTATTGTACCAGTTCCCTAAAAAAATAAATGCTTGGACTGCCAGATTATTTTTAAGCACCATTATTACAGGATTTTGTTTTATAATTGACGAATTGTTTCAAAATTTAGAACGTACCACCACATAAAACATTTACTTTGAGAATTTGTATGTGTCTGGACTTGTTTTCTGTTAAAGTGGGCTTATTTTCTCAGGTAATAATGGATATTACTTGTACAACATCTGTGCAATCTATGAGCCAGTTAGGATATTATAGTAAGATGCTAAAAATCACATTTCTGAAGAACACTGAAATGATAGTCTTGGAAGGGTAAGATAGAGCTGGCACTGTTTTTTGGCTGTGCTTGTAGTACCCTTCTTAAAGTTTACTTCTATAGGTGCAGCATGTAAGAATTGCATTAACATGTACTTTGCATGTAGCCTGTAAATGAAAAAGTGCTGCATAGTATGCACTATCAAACTGAAGGGTAAAATAGAGGAAATACGGGAAAGGATTAAAAGTAAATCACATGGTCAATAAATGTATGAGTTGTATTTGTATTTTCATTGCTTATTCTGAGTATTGGGGTTATAGGTCTGAAAAAGTAATATTCTACTTAGAAACATATATACAAGAATATAATAATTAGATGAGGATGTAAAACCTTTTTTTGTGCAATAAAAAAACTTACTGTCTTTCCCAGTATTTTAAATTGTTTTTCAATTTAAGTATCTCTTGCCCTTTTACTTCTAGTTTGTCCTGTGACAACTCCTGTGGCAGTTCCTACAGCATCTGTTTTGTCCCCAACTTTAGCAGCAGACCTAGAGGGATTAAGTCTGTCGAGTTCATCAGTCATTGATGTAAGTAAGCCTTTAAAAAGTGGGAGGGTGTGTGTCAGTTTAAGCATTTCACATGTTTTGAGGCCATCATTAAAGTGGTTTTGTTTAAAGTTCTTTCACCTATAAAAGTCTTCTATGAAATTATTGTTTACATGCAAGTCTGGCAGCATTTTTTGATCTGTAATTGCATTCTGAAATGTGAAGAAAAGTATGAATATTGCATGTGTGAGAAGGATGCCTTCAAAGAGTTTTAACTTTCTCTTTCAAGTTGTCTTTTTTTTCCTCAGGGAAACTTGAATTCAGAAATTAAGTATCCAAACTGTAGGAGTCTTTCAAATAGTTGATTTGCTGCACTATCAAAAATATGCTACAAGAACATCACATATTTGCTAGTACTCAGTCTGTTTGTTTACCATATATGCCTCCAATCATGATATTTTACTACTTGGAAGTAATTCTTCATGAGTATATGAAACATAGCCCCTGTGTGCAAATAAAAAGGGTATAGATTTACAATCAGTGGTGTATCAGTATGTGTCATGATTCATTCTGGTAGTGCTTTATAGCACTTTCCAGTAGGGAATCTCAAAACTATAGGTATAATTAAGGTTAGCAAAATCACGGAGGTAGAGGGTGTTCTTTGGTGTGGGAAAGGTTAGTAGTTTGTTCTCTTTCACTTCGGGTTTTTTTAGTATTTTTTGTGTGTCCAATTTATATTTGCAATTTAAATAGAAGTTGCAGTTGTTTAACATAGACTACATATCCTTGTGAAAATGGATGGAAGTGACCAGACAAAATGCCAGAGTCAGAGTCAGAGGTATTTTTTAGCCTTGCCTTGTTTCTAGTGAGGCTGGTATCTAGAACCTACACTGCAACTTTAATAATTGCTGGTAACCTACTTTGTATTGCCTTTGGAAGCAGTAGTTTGCAACATCAAATATTTGTTAAGTAAAGGAGCTACATGAGTGATATGACTCAAGAAATAGTAGACCTTTGCTTATGATTCAGTTTCATGTTTACAGGATTCAAGATTTGGTGTTGAAATGGGAGATTTTCAGATGATTCCTTGTGTTTTAGCCTTATCTAAGGAAATTGGCATGTAATGTAAATTTCAAGCAGCCTAGTAACAGTCCATGGACATGTAGTCACTACACCTGATGTGTAGTTGCTGATGTTTCACACAGTCTGAAGATGCCAGAAATTCTCTTCCATGTTATTTTTTAGTGCAGCTTACAGTGTTAGGTGGCAAGTCTGTGTTTAACAACAACTGTGTTGTTATTCTCTGATTGCACACCACAGTTGCCTCTTTGCCATATTTTATGGCTTTGACAGCTCAAAACACAAGCTGTCATATGTTTCCATGGCTCTAGGTTAGCTTAAGAATGACTCTGGTATCTTTGCTTTACTTCAGAATTACTGCCTTGGAGGATAAATTATAGATAGCAATTAGTAATGCCAGAGGCTTGAGCACCCCTGCTTGCCTTTGTCTTTATTCCTTTCATTGTCTGCAGTACATGAACACATATTCTACTCCCATATTCATGCTTGCTTTCCTCATGATTGCCACTGTTCATCTGCTAAATTGCTTCTCCCCATGCTTCTGAAGGCAGCTACAAAGAAATACAGCTGTTGGATAGACAGAGCTAGAAGGTGGAGGCTGAAGAGTAGTTGTTTTTCTGTATGATGATGGTGCAAAGTGCCTCCTTAGTATTACTGAGGTCTGGGAACCAGCAAAGAAGCTGGAACATTTCCTCATTCTCCCTGCTCTGGAAAGAACCCAGATCATGTAAGAACTAATTGTTTCTGCCTGGATAGCAATTACATGTTTTGGTCTGTATTCTGTTTCCAGATCTAAACTCAGCTCTCATTGCCATTGATAGTTGCAGATGTACATGAGGTCCTTTGCTGAGTTTTCTGCATCAGGAAGCAACAGAAATTAAATACTAAGGTTAAAACTCATTCTTTCAAATTATATCTATCTACTGTAAAAAGTCTTATGTGTGTGCAAGTAGTTAAATAACTATTATCCCATGTTGTTCAGAACCATCATGTAGTTTTCTAAAAATAAAATTATAAAACTGGCTTGTAAGACTTTATGTGGGAATGTCCCTCTTAAAATAGTATTTTTTATTTAATCTGTGATGGCTAATTCTAAAAATACTTTAGAAAACTACTTCTTCCTTCAGTGGGAGAGAAAATGAGTATAACTGTAGGGCACATGCCAAACTAACAGTGAGAAATTAATTTATTACTAGGCAAAGGAGAGCATGGAGTAAAAATAGATAAGTACAGTGTATGACCCTAATACCAAAGAAATGTAGCAGCCACTTATCTTGGAATGTGTCAAGCCATCTATTATTCAAATCATTCAGCACTGTAATTGGATACAGCTTTTCGAAAACTTTTAACTTCCAAATTCGTAGCTGCTGAATGTTACAGAAAGCATAAATACAAGAATGGTTTTACAGTAATGGCAAAACCTACAAAACCAAAATATTCTTGAATAGAAACTGCACAATCTAATGCTTTGTCCTGTGGCTCATTTGTTTTTATCATCATGTTTACATACAGTACATTTCCTCCTCATATAAACGCGTGCATGCCTATTATAGTTTGTTCCAGGAAAAACAAAATTCTCTTGTAATTCATGGATAACCTTCTTCCAGCTGAATGCAAAATGTAGTAAATCTGTGTGCATGCTTCTGCCTTGGAACATATGGGTCATCTTCAGGTTTAAGTGAACCAGGTAACTGAGGTCACCAGAGGTTTCTATGGGGATTCTCATGGTGTGCAGACAAGTGACGTCAGAACCAAGTGCTTGAGGAAACTGCAATTGGTGTCGATTGAGTTTCAGATGGATAATCTGCAGGCTTGAAAAATTTGTGAAGATGCAGTGCAAATGAAAAACAGGAGGCAAGAGAAAACTGCAGGCTGTCAGTGTGAAGCAGTTATTGGAAAACACTGGAAATGGGTGTTGTCCCCAAAAGAGGGGTTATAAAGTGAAAAAGGAGGAATGGGAAGCAAAACTCATGACTGACATAAGGACAGGGAGGGTTATAGTCTGCTGCAGTAAATAATATTTTGAGCAGTAGTGGTGAGAGGAGAGCTATAGTAATGGAGAGAAGCCGAAGAGGGGAGTGATCATCTGTTCCTACCTGTCACACAGCTGATGAGGAAAAAAAAGGTAAACCACCTTTTCTTTTCTCATTAGGATTTTAGATAATAAAAGTGTACAGGCAACTACTCTCCTCAATGTGGAGAGCCCTTAGTATGCTGCATAGGATAATTAACTGGTAAAAATGACACATGCTTTTATGAATTAAATTAGTGAGAAGGAAATATTTTTCTGGTAGCAAGAAATTTGTTATGGTTCAGAACAGTGTTAGTGCAAGGGAGAACTAACAGGTCAGGATAAGCTCTGGTGAGAGAAGTTGGATGAGGAAAAAAGTGTGTGGCCATATGGGCTGAGTTGAGTAGTATTTGAGGGGAGATTTTTTCCCTGCCCCAAATAGGATAGCTTGGGGAAAAGGTCACGGGTGACTACGAAAATCTCATGAAAAATGCATGTACCAAATGAGGGAAAAACTCTTGTTGTAGTGGGGAAATACTTACGAAAATATTTGATGCAGCAATATAGACTTGCTATTTATTATTGTGCATATGGAATCAAGGTATAATTGTAGAAGTGGTAATGCTTTACTTACTAAGGTTCTCTTCAGTATGTTCAATGCTTTTTCGTGATAGTAGCTACCAATGGTATGTTTTATTGTTCCCTACTATTTGGCTTCCAGAGAAACTGTTTAGGAAGTGAGGAGTAAATCATCTTGTTTTCTGTTTTGTGTCTTCTAAAGCACTTTTGACCAAGATACACTTTGAGAACTTCTTTGGAGTGGTGATGCATGAAGAAGAAATAATAGCTTTTGTCAAAAGTCAAGGTCAAGCTGCAGACCTGGCATATCAGGGGATAAATACATTTAATTTTAAATTGAGCACAGACTTAGAGAATTCCTTGAGAAACAGTAAGCATGAACTCCCTCAGTAGTTAACTAAAGATATTTTCAGACTAGGAGAACACCTTAAATGGTATTTGATTTCTAAGTTGTTAACACAGTCTTTAGAGAGGAAAACTTTCTTATGATTTAGGTGGCTTTGTCCATTTAGGCTGTGTGTAGTTTCACTCTAACAAGTCTTAAGCCTGACTCTGAAGTATATTCTTTTCCTCTTTGAAACATCTCTGCTTAGAAGTACCGGGGACAGGAAGGTTGCAATAATGGGTTGTATAATGGCTCTAGTCTGGTATGCAGTTTGCAGGAAAGGTTAGCATGAGGTGTTTTAAGAATTTTCAAAATCTTACAGTAGAGAAATAAATAGTAGTTCTTCCAAATAGTTATTGGCATGCACTTAACTTCATGGGGTTTTTTTTTCCGAGCTTTGCTAGCAGCAATTATTCTTTATATACATTTGTCATTCATATGAGCTCTGCTCTGAGTGCTTACTTCAGGAATGGCTGCATCAGAAGAAACATTAACTTGTTATTGTCATGAAAGAGACGTAGTGCAGCCACTTATGATAGCAGCAGATTGTGGGCAATGGTGGTCTTCTGCCCATTGTTCTCAGGCAGATTTTGATCAACTACCACTGTTTTTCAAGTAATTAGCTTTACATTTCTGTAAGTATATCCATACCCTCTTAAGGACGCTTATAAAATTTTTTACTCTATGCTTTTAAATCAGCTTTCAATGTTAGGCACATCTTCTCTTCTATCATATGTTTTCGCAGTTTTGTGTTAAGATAACACAAGCATATGACAATGTTTTATTTTTATAGCTTACAATCTGCCCTCTTGTTGTTTAGCGTCCTATAAGAAATGTCTTATCCCTTTGCTGTTTCATCACAAGAGAACTTTTTCCTATGCATTCAGTGTTCTCATTATACTTTTGAAGCCCATGTTTTTAAATACAGATTGAATTTGGGAAGGTTTGTTGTGGGGAGGTGAAGGGAGAAAGTGTGCCATAAAACAGTCTACATGTGTCCTATTCCGGTGCGTGCTTATAGCTTTGCTTGTGTTGTTGACCACAATTGCATATTAGGCATATTTTTGCAGTTCTGCAGTTTTCTCTTCAGCTTAATTGTGAAGATGGGGGTTTTTTCCATGTGGAACAGTCTCTGCTGTGCCCTACAAGGTTTATAACTGGCATAAGGCATAATTGAAACCACAATATATGTTAGTAGGGTGCCCAGAAAAGTTTGTACATATGGAGCAAGTGAAAAGGCTTAGTATTAAATTTAGGAGTTAAAAAATAACTTGGTCTTAGTGCCGCCCAAAACTCAGCTGTGTGGCTGATTAGGTGTGACTGATGCTTGTGGGAAGGCAGCGTGGTCCAGTGGATACAGAACTGGGTGTTACATATGGAAAATGAGTTCTATTTTTGGCTTCCTATTTGCTGTGTGATCTGGAGGGAGTATCTTAATCTTTTCGTTTTCCATTTGAAAAATGACGATAATGATGCTTACTCACCTTGGGAAAGCACTTGGAAATCTACAAATGAATGTAGCTGCTCATCAGCAGATATTAACTATTGCCAAGCTAGAAGAATAAACGAAAAAAAGACTCACTTATTTTTATTTTTTTGTTCATGTAAAATTGCTGTATAGGAGGGTGTTCTTAAATTGGTTACACAGAATATGTGTTGCATCAGATGTTTGAAAGCTATACTGTCCTTTCAGAAATTGCTTCCACATCTAAAAATGTTAGCTTGAAAGAAAAGAAACACCTGCCTTGACACTACTTTGTCATTTCTCCTCTATTCTTTACTTATAAACCCATTTTCAATTATTTTTGATATTTAATTATGTTTAAGCCTTAAAAACACACATCTCATGTTTATTAAATACATTCATTCTTAACAAAATCTGCACTTTAAAATCTCCAGCTTATTTTCTTCAAATAAATTAGAGAATTTTATTTGGAAGTTCAAATGAGATGTTTGTTCTGAATGAGGAATAAATTTCTGATACAAGACATTGGATGAAATAATTTTATGCTCAGTCTTAGAGGTATATATGTATAATATAATTTATTTAGTTGATTACTGTGTGGTTCAATACTAGATATTCTCCAGAATGATGTGTCCTTTATTTTTGCTTATATATATATATATATATGCTATAAAAGAGATACTATTTGCAATTATATAAATGTAATGTAAAAGTAGGTAGCAACTTTTTTATTAATATAATTGTATTCTGAATAACCAGGTCACTGATTAACAGTAATGCTCTTGATTCAGTGTTATTTTGCTGTTTTATTACCGTTGAGTTACAAAGAATAACTCAGCATTCAAATGTTGTATTTAAAAATAAAATGCCAAAGTAGCAAAGTAAAGTGCAATTGCAATATTAAAGTCTTACTTATAAAATAGAAATTAAACTGTGGGGATATTGCAGAAAAGCAGCTTGATTAAATAAGTTACTTTGAGGTGACCTTTGATCATTTTTTGCCTTCCATAAAAAGTCAGTACTGTCCTTGAAACTAATCCAACTTTTTTTTTTTTAATATAATTACATGCTTAGACCTATGGCAGAGTTTAAAATAATACTTCTTCTTTTTTCCACCATAAAAAATACATAAATTGTGCTCCTTAAAATAGGGCTGATGTAAACAGGGTTGGTGCCAGGTGTTTAAAAAAAATTCATGTGTGATGCATGAGGATGATTCCGTAAGTTATTCTTTAAATGTGTATTGTGGTAGTGTGTGTAAAACAGAGTATGTCTGTATGCATGTTATGCTATGTAACTCAGAAGAGAGAGGTAACCTAAGCTGTATTTTTCTTTTATTTTGTCAATAAATGTAGCCCTTAAAAATTTCAACCACATCTTTCTAAGGTAACATTTACCTCCTCACATCTTTAGCATCTATCAGACATGACATGGGACATATTCATTGACCCTAAAAATTTTCATCAGTCTCATGCACTGGAAGGGGGCAGCCCCAGCCAGACAAGAGGCTCATTTCAATTTTAACGGCTGTAATTAAAGGTTAATTCACTGAGTCAGGATTAACGAGGAAAGTACAAATGATAGGCAAGCAGCTGCCTTTATAATAGAGGATTAGAACAATGCAATTACAATAAGAATTAGAAAAAATCAACTTCCTGAAAAGGTTCTGTAATGAATGAACTGCATTTCCCTGTTCTTATTTGTGGTGCTTTAACATGAAGACTCTGTGCAACACAGTTTTTGTTGTTGTTGTTGTTGCAATAACAGTTGATCAACAGTGTGTCTAATAAGATGGTGTGCAGCCACAGTGGCAGCAACTGTTATATTGATAAATTTAGTACTGTGCTCTTCTGAAAGCCTTCAGACTTACTTTTGTATTGCAGCTATATATGCTAGACACATAGATGACTGCTTTGAATATTGTCGCAAGATCTATTTCTCTTATTCTTTTGCAGTTGCTTATTTTAGACAATTTCTTTAAATAAGCTTAAAAATAAGTTGAATTTTACAAAACACTTACTGAAAAGTTTCTATACATTATTCCTACTAGAATTTGTGAGAAATTCTAAACATCTGACAGATAATTCTAGTTTATAAATCAGTATATATCAGATGCACTCTGACTTTAGCATCCTGTTGTAACTATGAGTATGCTGTCATTGCATTAATTGGTATAATTTAGAAGTTGGTATAATTCATGGTTTGAGACAGTCCCATCTTGTGCAGTGCCAAGTGTATGGGTACATTGCAAATGTAAAAAATATTTTGCCAAGTTCTGATCACCTCTAGAAGTTTCCTTTAAGATTTCTGACTTGTAAGTAAACATATCAAATAGAAACAGCTTTGTAATAAAGGGAAAACAAGTAGCATTTCGAACCAAAATATTAAACTACGCTCTCATTTCTTAAATTTGAAGCAGTGAATAATTTTGCCCAAATAAATTATAAAAATTATATGCAAATAAGTAGTCTGGAATTTCTCAGACACTCCTGTTCTGAAGTGCTATTTTAAAGTCTATTTGCTTCTATTTTCCCTTGAGTTCAAAGATCCACCTTCTCTTCGTGTATTTAATGATTTCTATGTTTACTGCTTATTTAAAACTTTTCAAGTATATGCTACCATATATTCTTGAATATTCAAAAGATAATATATTGAAAAGGCAGTCAGGACTCTACTTTGAAAACTGAAGTTTTGTGAATGAACTATGCATTTTTAGCAGTCACTTTAGAGTTATGCTGAAATATCATTCTGAAATATACCTAGATACTGTTACTTTGGACCTAAAAGTCCAGCAATATTTTCTTGGAAATTAATATTAACATGGAAATATTTGAAAGTTATGTGGTTTATGTAACCAAAACTATAAGCACAGTATCTTTTGATAGTGAACAGTAATACTGATATGGATTTTCTTTATGAAACTTACTTATGTGTTAAACAGTAGTTAAAGAATGTTTTATTTCTATACTGTAGGTTGAAAGTATATTGTATAACAATGGTATTTAGTTTATTCTAGGCATTGTTTGGCTAAAAAGCTGGGCCAGCATGCATTTCCAACAATATTTTGACATTAAAAGCTCCAAGAAAGCTCTTTTTGGTGAGGGCAGTTGATAACTTTTCATTCATAATTAGCTCATAGAGAACCGAGAGACATTTCAGGGAAATTGAACTGTCAGTGGGTAGAAACAAGCATTTGACCTCATCACATTGAGTGGGGCCCATCATAATTTGTTCATTTGGTGCCCATCAGCCCAGCCTCATCTCTCATACGGCACCTCGCTGACCTTCCCTCTCCAATTCCACTCAGTTCAGCTTTAATTATGACTCTGCAGACCCGAAGAAATATTGCAGCTTGCTCTCAAAAACCCTGAACTGCCACTCACCAAAAGATTGGTTTTTAACAGGTAATAAATGCCCAAAGGAAATGGTGCTGTGTCCCACACAGAGTAAAATTGGAGTGGGGGGAGCACTGTTGTTATTTTTTTGAGGTATTCCTGCCTCTTAGTTGTCACTTTCCCAGTGAAAATTTTGTTTCGTACAGAGAGCAGAAGACCATCTCCAGTACTATAGGAATGGTTTGGGTTTGGCATTTTTAATCTTCTTTTTGAGACTAAAAGGAAGTTTTACTTGATCTGCTAACCCAGAATTGTATTAAAGTAGCCAAATATTATTAAAAAACTGAAAATAACCATTAAAGAAAAAGTGGTTTGTGTGGGAGGGTTTTGTTTGGTTGGTTTTGTTTTTAAGTTATGGTTACTGGAAAGCTCTAAAACTTAGTCGGACACCTGGAAACTGATTTTCTTCTGTGATACTAAATTAACTAAGATTCTCCTGTCACCATTGGAAAATTTTATTGTAAAAGTGATTATAATGTGAACGATTTAAATGTGTGACAATTGCAGGGGAGCTATGGTTGGCCAGTTTACTGGCAAGTATTATTTAACAGTTTTGCCAAATAAACTGTTAGAAAGCACAAGATCTGTGAGAAGAAAATGCAAATTGCTACTGATTTTAAATGTGCAGTTCCATCTTAAAAGGATGTTCCCATGAATTTCTGAGCAAATAAAAATATTCAAAACTACAGTAGTAGAGAGTGTATCCTTGTGGTGAATGTTAAACTGTCAGCAGGATTTTCAGGTCATTTGACAAAAAGGATACAGGTGCTGTAGCTAGCAGTGAAGGTGACTGCTAGTTTCATCAATCACTTTGCCTTTCTTTAAGTTGATACATAATGGACCCCTTCAATCAGCTTCCTTGTTCTTTGTCACTTGTTTAGGAAGAAGAAAAAAGAGGGTGGAAGGGCTGGACTTTAAAGTCAAGGTTATAAAATGAATCGTTACTTATTTACACAGGATAAGGAGGATAAGTCAGTGTGAGAAGGGGCTCTTCATAAAATGTCGAGTTTGTCAATGGGTGATAATATGCAGTTTGAAGCTTCATGCAGACCTTGAGCAGTGACAGTAGTTGTCAAAGCAGTGATTCTGAACCAGAATTTAAAATTAAGACATTGTTTAGTGACAGAGACACGGCATGTGCCAGAAAATGTGCTAATCGGTGTTCACTTTATTTTCAGAGGGTCACAGTAAATGATAATCCAATGACAAAGTTTGTTTAACTGCAAAACCAGAATTATAATAGAAATAGAATGTGAATTTATATATCACCTAGAATGCTGTCAACGTAAGTTTATGTAACCCACATTAAATATACGTAAGTCAATTCAGCTTCATTACAACTGTATGCCTAACACATTACATTTTTGAAGTGTGCAGAAAGACTTATTTTTTAAACTATCTATGCAATAGCTGTTCAGCAAGTTATAATATTTCAATTTCACTATATCATACATAAAATTGATAAACATAGAAAACTGAGTTTGCCAATGTTAACACTTCTTACACTTCGTCTGCAGAACAGCATTGTGAGATTATGATGAGTATTTTGAGGACTATACAATAGAATAGGAGGGAAAATTTTGAGCTTTTAGGTGGAAATTATTAAAAATAGAACTTCCCATAGTCTCTGCATTCAAAGAGTCCTGCCATTATAGCAAATATTCTTTAGAAGCCTTCTTCCTTCATCTACATCTACGAATTGTGTGTGGGCTTTTTTTATATGACTGCTTATAGTTTCGGATTTCTGTACTGAGGAATGATGCTCAAAACCTATAGGGGTCCTTTATAATTCCAGTTCCACATATATTTAACTATCCAGAGAGTCCATAAGCCTTGAAATTAAATTCTACTTGTTAAACATAGATGGAAATAGAAGTAAATGCTTTTTAACTAACAAAATGCCTTGATCTCTGAAATTTTGAAATTTTTTTAGCTTGGCATACTTGAAAAACTAAATAACCAGGTTTTGGTTGATGCATTTAGACTGCATCTTGTCACTCTTACTTGAAGAGTCACCATGACATGGAATGAAACACATGGTGTTCAAATTATAGTACTGAGATTTTTGTCCAAAAATGTGAAGAATAAAACTTGTTTCAGAAAACAAGTATTTGGTCATTGAAAGTAAAAGCTAAGCATGGGGCTAACTCAACCAGTGGAGAGATGTTACTACTGCTAGGCCCTGTCTTCCCTGTTGTGCACTAGTTAGTATGTGGCCGTATGACTTGTAAGCTAGCAGTACAAAGTAAGTGAAATGCAAGGACATTGCAGTTGTTAAAATAGGGTGACTTGGAATCTCAAATTATGTCAATGCAGATGCATTTTAATGTGCTCTAAAAGCTCTTGCTAACAGTTGCAGGAAGGGGATACCCTCTATTACCCACCTCCAAACATGTGTTGAGGTTGTTTTCAAAAAGGCTGGGAAGTGATGTGCCATTGTGTTCTCAAATCAGAATAATTTGAAAATGGTTTCAGCCTTCTTGTGCCATAGACTCTAGAGGATATTGGAGAGACAGAACACTCTTTAAAAGGCTGTTGAACAGTGTATCATTAAACACTGTATCATCAGAGAGATGAGTTTCTAAAATCTTGCCTTAGTCCAGACTTTCACCTTATTTTTACATGCTTGTCTCCTAATGGCTTGGTGAACAGGGCCTTGACATACTAAGACTAAAGAAAGTAGTTCTAGAATGTTCATACCTAATATTGGTTTCTAATATTAAACCAATAAAATTGGTTTTCTAATATTGGTGCAGTTGATAAAAATTTTCATTTTTAACTTTTGGTCAGGTGGGTTAAGAAACATTTCCAGCTTTATATGGTTGCAAGTGTTGCTTGTTTCTAGTCTCTGGCATCTATGTTCTTGATTTGAAGATGACAGAAAGGTACATTTGTAAGAATTCTAAAACAGATCTTTTAGTTGCAAAGTGCAATTTAGGAATTCATGACTGCAAAAGGAGGTTTGTGTAAAATTTCACTGTAATTGCTTTGGAATATTTTATGAAAAAAAGTACAAAAATCATTCTACTGTTTACACTGAAGGACCTTTGTAGCACCAGCAGCATTAGAATATATGCTTGCTACATGAATCATAAATTTGAAGTACTATGAAATACATTTGTATACTAAAAGATGTTTTAAAATGGACTAAGTTTTAATAAATGGTCATTGTCACAGTCTTCCTGCTGCTGCTTTTATGCTCGGTAAGCTAGCAATCTGTGGCAGTCTTAGACAATAGTAGCAGTAATAGTCAACATTAGTCATACCAGGATAATTTCAAAAGGAGATGGGAAAAAGTTACTTACCTAATTTGCTGTCAGTCATCAACATAGTTAAGGGTCTTAACCATGGCCACAGCTACTGGATATGTTCAGTGTCTGTGTCTGTATAGTGGAGCCTTCATTAGAGACATCCATAGAGTAAGGTTTTTGACATCAGCGTGCTGTGCTTGGTGTTGTTTGCATTGCTCTGAGCAGTAGATGGGATTGAGTGGTGTTTCTTCTTAGGAGTGTGAAAAGAAAGGTCCTCGTGAAGGATGAATATGTCATTTGACACCACAGATTTTGTTTCTGAGTCAAAAAAATAGAAATGTGCTTTTAAATTTAAACAAATAAACTGAAGGCAATTGGTTATAAATAAACGTCTCGGTTGCTTAACAGACTACTAACTGTAGTGCATGATTTTTTTTCCTTGCTTTTTAAGAATGAGAAACAAAGCTTAAGGAAAAATGAAACAGAAAAACTGTATGTTAGCAAAGCCTCGGGTCAGCTGTAATTTTTTGCAGTCTAAGGACGATGGGTTTGTTTAGGTTAAAATATTATGTGTGTAATTAAATAAAACCTGAAGAAAATTGGCACATCAATATCATGTATAAGAGATGTAGTGTGGTACACACAGAGATTCTTCTGCATTGAGAAAGTGCTGATACAGATGTCTACGTGCAGTGAGTTCAGTGCTTATTTCAGGTTTTTGTCCTTGTGAGTGGTCTACTGTGCATTAGGATCATCCTGATAGAAGCCAAAATAATGTGTTGCATTCCTCAACAACAATGTAGTGAGCGAGATTCAAATATAGTTGTATGAAGGTGGCAAAGATGCAGTTTACATTTTGGCATTCATAAATACCTGTACTAGATTTTGAATATAGTGTAGTAAAGGCAGAATTCACTTTGACTTGTGGGTAATACTGTGTAGAAGTGTTTCAATCATATTATACAGTTATCCTGACACATGATGTCCTTTTCTGGGGAAAATTTTGAGTTAGATGTTTCTGTTGAAAGGAACCAATATTCAGGAGTTGTCATAGTATAAACCTAACTGTAAGGTTATACATTATGGCCAGTAGGGTTCAGTATGTTTTCACTTTAGAGGTCTGTGGAGTACTGGCTGTATGCCAAAATTCAAAATACTGTACTAGAAACCATTTGTAGGAACTTCTGTGAAGTCATTTAGACTCAATGCCAAAATCTATATTAATCCCTCTCAGCAATGTCCACTATTTCAAATTCATAATTAGGATGCAAGGTGAGGCTGACACCTTACTCTGTTTTTCTAACTCCTAAACTACTTCAGGTAATCATAGAATCAAAGAATCATTGAGGTTGAAAAAGATCATTGAGTCCAACTGCAAACCTAACACTGCTGAGGCCACCACTAAAGCATGTCCTGAAGTGCAGTCCTCAGACGTTGCAGTTTAGTGGTCAGTGGGAGAATGGAATCACAAAATTGAAGTAAGTTACTTGGTTTTGTATTGGAAGAATGCCTTTTCCTTGAAACACCTAATGACTAAGTGTTTCATGCTGCTTCATGAAAGTCTCATATATGCATCAGCCACCAGACCATCTGCTTTTCACCTCATAGAAACATACACAGGACAAAAGGATAGAAAATGTTGAGGTCTGCCATGCACAGATACAAATTTCACCAGTTTAAGTGCAGGAATTTTCTGTTAGTATTATTACAAAAAAAAAATTTCCTTGGTATCTGTTTAAGCCCTTTTTATAGTCCACTAATGATCCCAGCAGACCTTCTGTGGGAGAGTGTATACTTCTGATTTTATACCACGGTTTGTATCCCATAATTATGTGACTGACTTTAGCCCTTTTCTTCATGCTTGTTTAAAAGCTCTGACATAATCATGAGAATATTCCCATTTTGTTGCTACTGAACTTCTTTCTTATGTGCTGTTTTAAAAGATTTTACTAATATTTTCATTGGATTATTCATGTGATTCATTATGCTCAGCAGAAGAAAAAGGCAAAGATGCCAAATCTCAAATAAAACCAGGTGTTATTGTAATACAAAGCTTTAGGCTCTATTATTTATGCAAAATGCAAGCTGTCTCACTGGCCCCCAGTTACACAGAACAGGTGCACACTCCATTTTGAAAGTTCTTGATTAGTCTGATATGGAACTACTGGAGTTTTCTGCTGTTCGTGAACTCCAAGATTAAGGCCCAAATCTGGTTCCTTTATATCATACAGTCATTTCTATGCTCGAAGAGCAACACTTTTTATTGATACAGAGTAACTGCAATTCTGTCTAGTTGATTCTGTTTTAAGAAAACCATAGAAAAATCTAAGGGTTATAAAAGTTAGAAAATGGATAATTTAGGACTAGTGAAGATTTTGATCATCTGTAGATTCACAGCTTATGTCTGTGAGCAGGTGGAAAGCCTGTGGGTAGGAGTCAGAGACCGAGGCAGCAAAGGGAACCTTGTGGCTTGGGGGCTGCTACAGCCGCCTGACCAAGGGCAGCCCACTGACAAAACCTCAGCTCCAGCCACAGGAGCCGTTGTGCCCGCAGGGTCTTGTCCTGCAGGGGGAACTCAGCCACCCCAGCAGCTGTTGGGAAAGTGGCTCGGAGGGCTGGAGGCAATCCAGGAGACTCCTGAATGCATGGAGGATACCTTCCTGACCAGGTGATAGACAGCCCTGCCAGAGGGAATGTGTTACAGGATCTGTTGGTCACCAGTGCAGGTGAGCTAACTGGGACACCAAGACTGGAGGCAGCCTGGGCTGCAGGGATCATGCACTGGCGGAGTGTGCAGTCCGGAGGGGTGTGGGTCGGGTAAGGAGTAAAAGTCTGGCTCTTGAACTTTAGGAAAGCAGACTTGTAGTTCTTTGGAACCAAGTCAGTGGGATCCCCTGACAGGCTGCTCTCAGGGACGAGGGAGTAGAAGAGAGCAGGCAGATCTTTAAGGAGCTCTGCCATAGAGTGTAAGAGCTGGCAGTCCCCAGGAGCAAGGAATCAGACCAGGAGGGCAAGAGACAGGCATGGCTGAACAGGAACTTGCTGGTGAAAATGAAGGGAAAGAAGCAAATGCACAGGCAGTGGAAACTGGGACAGTGGTGACTTAGGAAGAGCTTAGAGATGAAGCACAGGTGTGTAGGGAGGGGGTGAGAAAGGCCAAGGCAGCAAAACTGGAACTGAAGCTGGCAAGGGACACAAAGAATAATGGGAAGGGCTTCTACAGGTGTGTTAACCAGGAAAGGAAGGTCAAAGAAGGGGTACCCCCTCTGATAAACAACAGTGGAAAACTGGAAAAATGGTAACAACAGACAAAGAGAAGGCTGAGGTACTGAACAGCTTTTGCCTCAGTCTTCAATGGGAAACTCTTCCCACACCTCTTGACTGAATGGATAACAGGGTGAGGACTGGGAGAGCAAAGTCCCTCCCACTGTAAGAGAAGATAAGGTTTGTGACTGCCTGAGAAACCTGAATGTACCCAAGGAGATGCATCCCAGAGTCCTGAGGGAACTGGCTGATGTAGTTGCCAATTCAGTCTCTATGACATTTGAAAAGTCACGGCAGTCAGGGCAAGTCCCAGGTGACTGAAAAATGGAAAACGTGGTATCCATCTTTAAGAAGGGAAGAAAGGAGGACCCTGGTAACTACTGACCTGTCAGCCTCACCTCTGTGCCTGGGAGGATGATGGAACAGATCCTCCTGGAGGCTGTGCTAAGGCACATGGGGGATAGGAAGGTGATTTGGAACAGCCAGCACGGTTGCAGGAATGGCAAATCCTGTCTGACCAAGCCAGTGGTTTTCTATGATGAAGTGATACATTTGTGGACAAGGGAAGGGTTACAGATGTCATTTTTCTGGACTTCTGTAAAGCCTTTGACACAATCTACCACAAGTGGGAGAAGCTGGGATAAGGGGAGGAGACTGGGCAATATCATCATAAAGGGGCAGACTGGGATGAAGTGCAGTTGGGGATCAGATGGGATCCAGGGGTGAAATGGGGTAAGGGAACAGATGGGATTCCCCTGCCTTTTTGGGCCCCCTTCATCCTGCCCTCCTGCTCTCCCTGTTTTGCTTCCCCCTCTAATTAGAGAGATGGATTTGATGGATAAAATGTTAGATGGATAAGAAAGTGTTTGGATGGCCACATCCAGAGGGTGGTGTTCAGCTTCTCAGAGTCCTGATGGGCATCAGTGACAAAGTGGTGTCCCTCAGGGACCAGTGTTTTTTAATTCCTTCATTAATGACATAGACAAAGGGATCAAATGCACCCTCAGTGAATTTGCAAATGACACGAAGTGAAGTGGTACAGTTGCCACACCTGAAGAACAGGATGCCATCCAGAGGCACATGGGCAAGTTCTAGGAGGGAGCCCATGGGAATCTCATGCAGTTTACCAAGGCAAAGTGCAAGGTGCTGCACCTGGGTCAGAGCAACCCTGGTATCAGCACAGGCTGGGGATGGATAGATCAGAGCAGCCCTGCCCAGAAGGACTTGGGGGTGCTGGTGGGTGAGAGGCTGGACATGACCCAGCCATGGGCACTCACAGTTTGGCCAGAAAGCCAAACGTGTCCTGGGCTGCATCCAAAGCAGCGCGGCCAGCAGGGCCTGGGAGGGGATTCTGGCCCTCTGCTCTGCTCTGCTCTGCTGAGACCCCAGCTGCAGTGCTGCATCCAGCTCTGGGGTCCCAGCACTGGAAGGACATGGACCAAGTCCAGAGGAGGCCAGCAAGAGGAATAGAGAAGGATGGAACACCTCCCATATGAGGAAAGGTTGGAAAAGGGAGAGCTTTGGAGTGACCTAATTGCAGCCTTCTGGTACCTGAAGGGGCCTACAAGAAAGATGGAGAGGGACTTTTTACAAGAGCACGTAGGGACAGGATAAAGGGCATGGATTCAAACTGAAAGAGGGCAGGTTTAGATTAGATATTGGGAAGAAATTCTGTCCTGTGAGGGTGCTGAGGCACTGCAGCAGGTTGTCCAGTCAAGTTGTGAATACCCCATCTCTGGCAGTGTTCAAGGCCAGGTTGGATGAAGCTCTGAGCAACCTGATCCACTGAAAGGTGTGTCTGCCTATGGCAGAGGATGTTGAAACTTGGTGATCTTTATGGTTCCTTCCAACCCAAGCCATTTGATGAGCACATGGTTCTTCTTGAAAGGATGATTTGAGACCGTACAAATACTACAGTAAAAAAAAAGGCAGAGAAACAATTTTGGCAGCTTTACAGAGGCATACTATGGGCAGCATAATAAAGGTGGTCTTTTGCTTAAGTTTCATCTCTGATGATTTAAAAATCAGTGGAAGCTATTTGAGCAGTTTGGGGTTTTATTTCTTTTGGTTTTATATTCCTGAGGAGGTTTTGGAGGCAAAATTATTAATCTATCAATATCAAAATCAAGTAAGAATTTTGGAACTCATTTTATAATGTCTGAAATTGTCTAAAATCGCTAACAGTTTAAAGATACGATCATTAATATGGTAATTT
The DNA here is from genome assembly GCA_013397975.1 of Machaerirhynchus nigripectus. Classification (NCBI taxonomy): domain Eukaryota; kingdom Metazoa; phylum Chordata; class Aves; order Passeriformes; family Dicruridae; genus Machaerirhynchus; species Machaerirhynchus nigripectus. Next base: position 125,416 of record VZRQ01001295.1, read on the forward strand.
TCAATTAGCCTCATTGACATGTTAATAATTAAGGGAAGTGTAGGGCCTAAAAGTTGGTGACAAAGCAAAAAGAAGGGAGTTAGGATGTATTAGAAATTGAAGGTGTTCCTAACAGACATGGCTTTTAGAAGGTATGTAGTAAATGTAGAACAGTTAAACGTACCTTTGGTGGAAAGTGTTTTTCAGAATTCAACATGATGTCCTTGAGTGTCTGTATGTCTAGATAAATTAGCCCAAATTGAATGATGGCATCCAGTTGCTTTTCTTAGATTGTACAAAATAGGAGCTACTTTGCTTGTTTGGTTTCCTTGCTCCCTGTCAGAGGGGTTCTATCATTACTTTGGCAATCCACAGTATTGTGACTTAGAGATGCTGTAATGTTCATATTGCCAACAGCCTCTCGAAATAATGCAGACTAAGATGCTGACATTCTTTGCGTGCATTTTATTTTACCTTTTTGTGAATTATTAATTATTTTTGTAAGAGCTGTATGAGGGAGACAATCCCTTGTGACTGTGAGTAATATATAACTGTTAATTGAGCAAAAGATCATGTTTCCTGCCGGTAGTTGACTTTTGTTTTTCTGGTTTTCCATCTTTCTCCTAATAGTATAAAATTATAGACAAGTTGTTCTCATTGCTTCAGTTGAAAGATCATGTAAATGTGGCTGGGCTATCTGATAGCCCTTCTCCTCTTAGCTGTTGCAGAGTTACTGGAGCATAGCCTCACCATGAGTGTGAGAGAGGCTATAGCTCTCACAGCTCAGTAGGTAGTTCTTGGATTATGTCATGAATATTGCCAGTAGGAGGATTACTTAGATTAAATGATGTAGTCCACTGCTTTAACAGAAGGTAAATTAGAGGAATAGAATTATAATTTTCATCATCCTTAGAAGCAAGTATTTTTTTCCAGTAATATATGTTTTATCCAAACATATATACGTTTATGAATTACGATCAAGAATTAATCTATGTTCATTATTGCAGGATTTTTAAACTAAGGAACAAATACAAAAGAAAACAAATAGAATTTTGTGTCTGTAGTAATAGTAGTATTGATAATAACAATGCTTCTTTAAGGTCCCTCCCAGCCCAAACCATTCTGATTCTGTGGTGATTCCATGGTACTTCGCACAGGGATGTATATCCTCCTCTGTTTTCTGTAGCAGGTTTAATAAACCATGTAGTGCTTTTTATTTTAAATCATTATGGAAAGTAGGTTTTTGTGTCGATGTAAGCTTAATTAATAAGGACTTACTGAGCTTGCAAAATGAAACATGTTCATTTTGGGAGGATTCAGTGGTTTGTAACTAGTCAGCTCAGTTATGATAAAAAAGCCAGAACTACTATTGTCAGTGATTTTACACTTTTCCCCTTTTTTTTCCCCCATGATTAAAAGTGGTGGGGGCAGAATCCTAATGTTGCTCTTGCTCTTATACAAGAACTAGTTTAAAAATACTTGCAGTTCTTTTAGGGTGATGGATTATCTTTCAATATGTGCAGTCAGGCTTTTGGCCGGTCTGACTGGTACCAAGACAGTGTAACCATATGATATTTCTGTGAAGTTCCTACATGTGGTTGCTTTCGGTCAAAATGGGGTGGGAGGGCAGTCAATATTTTAATTTTTTTTACTGTCTTTCTAAACAGTTGTATAAAAAAAAGTTTTGCAAGTTTAATCTTAATAATCTAAGCCCCAAAAAGCAGACACGCTCTGTCATAAAATAACTATTAGTGACTAGTTTGTATCCTATAAATCTAACTTGAGTTGATAATATGGTCCATTACCAGCTAACTGCACAGAGTATTTTTCATTTTACACTCTTCAGTTACTTTTTAGTGAAGTGTTAAAAAATATGAAGCTTTTCTCCTCTCTAAAATTGCACACTGTCTGTCTGTTATTAGGGAGATAACAGCTCTTATAAATGTTTCAGTAAGCGTTAAGTAGACAGTTATGTGCACTCTCATTCCACGCTTATTTGCTTACTGTAATAAACTGATAAAATATGTGTAGTTTGTCTCTGTGTATCTGCAGGCATCATGAGTCACATAGATTTCCTTTAGAAATAATGTTGTGTCTGCAGAATTGATTGGTTATTTTCATAAACCATCCAAAGGTACACAAACGACTTCTATTATTTAAACATATGCTGTGTAAGATTTGTAGGAGATTATCTCCTGGTTAGTAGATGCTTCTTGTTCTGTTAACTCTGTGTGGTTTTATTTTAACCCCAGAGTGATTGCAGGTATCTGCCCCATGGGTTTTATTGCATCTGCACTAAAAATTTTAGAATTAAAACAAAAAACCATTTACCAGACTGATGCAGCTGTTAAATACATGACTTTACAGTCACATCAGCCTTTGTCAGCTCAAAATCCTTGCTAGCAAGTAGAGGCTTTGAAAACTCCTATTTTCCAGAATTAAATTGCTTTGTTCAACATACATATGTTTTATTTATTTCTAGTACTGCCACACTAAATTCAAGTGAAAATTAATGTTCTGTAGGAAGAAAGATGACTTAAACATAATGTCATTATTCTGAGTGTCCTTTGCGTTTTTGTTGCTATGTATAGTATGATGTTTAAAATAAAAGTGAATGGGCTCACAAGTGAAATTATTACTGAAACAAGAAGTAACGCTGAAGGTAGCATAGATTAAAATGTCTAAAAATCACAGAAAGAATTCAGTAAAACTTGAATTGGTGTTACAATTTAAGTATAGTGAAAGTTTTTTCTCTATGTGTATGCATTTTGGAGCAGCTCATCCTGGGTGCCATCATGCAGAACACCCAGGGGATCTGGCCCAGCCAGCGCAGGTTTTTAAAAGGCAAAGGTCCAAAAGGCTGAGGCCAGTGGTGTGAGGTTCAACAAGGTCCAGTGCCAGGTCCTGCCCTTGGGTCACAACAACCCCAGGCAGCTCCACAGGCTGGGGTAGAGCGGCTGCAAAGCTGCCCACAGGAAAAGGACCTGGGGGTGCTGGTGACAGTGACTGAACATGAGCCAGGGTGTGCCCAGGTGGCCAAGAAGGCCAATGGCATCCTGGCCTGGCTCAGCAACAGTGTGGCCACCAGGACCAGGACAGGGATTGTTCCTGTCTCACCCCAAGACAGTCTCCCTGTACTCAGCACTGCTGAGGCCACACCTCGAATCCTGTGTTCATTTTTGGGCCCCACAGTTCAGAAAGGTCATTTTCGTGTTTCGGAGAAGGGCAGTGGAGCTAGTGAAGGGTCTGGAGTGCACTACGAGGAACAGCTGAGGGAGCTGGGGGTTTTTATCTTGGAGAAAAGGAGGCTCAGGAGTGACCTTATCACTCTCTACAACTGCTTGAAAGGAGGATGTAGCCAGGTGGGGTCAGCCTCTTCTCCCAGGTAAATAACAGAACAAGAGGAAATGGCCTCAAGTTGTGCCAGGGGAGGTTTAGCTTGGGTATTAGGAAAAAATTCCTTCACTGAAAGAATTACCAAGCATTGGAATGGGCTGCCCAGGGAAGCGGTAGAAAGCATGTGAGTGTGACACCTGGGAACATGGTTTACTGAAGATGTCAGGGCTGGCATAACAGTTGGATACAGATCTTAGAGATCTTTTCCAAACGTAATGGTTCTATAATTCTGTGTATCTACCTGATGGACTTCTGACTACTAACTTTCTATATTTTTATTCCTATTAATAAATATTATTTATAAAGCCAGCCATAAGTAAACACAAAGAAGCTAGTGTACTTCAAAATACTTGTGTTAACATGAATTAAACATATATCCTAAACTTGTTAATGTAAAATGGGAGAACCATTTCATGAAATAATTTTTCTATTATGCATGTCCTGCTCAAATTGAATTAAATATTAAAAGTTAGAGGCTAAGCTTAAAAATAAGGTTTGAATTCCATCTTAAAATTTGAGTTTTGTTTATTATTTGAGCAATGGTTTAACTAACATGCTAGTTTGACTGCAAATAACCTCTTACTGTTATTATTTCTTTCTGCGTACCAATAAGATATTCATTATTCAAAGTACTTACTTTATTGTTTCTTGACAGCCGAGTTTATTTTTGAGAGTTTGACCTTGTCAGTTATTTCTAGAGAACTAAGCAGACTATTAACCTGTGAAAGTTTGGGACTTCTATTCAAAGATGTTTTGAATTTTCAGTAACTGTGAAGGTCCATACAAATAACACCTTTTCCATTCATTTTGCATTAGCTGTAAGTCTGGTCATGTGATGTCACAGAGGTTATTATTTTATAAATATAATTTAAAGAAACCCTAATCTTGCCTTAAAACTTGTGTAAAGAATTCGATTTCACTTGTCTGCATGTTTCTGCATATGCCTGGCTTTTGTACTTTTGAGCTCATGATTTCCTTGTCAGTAGTATCTGGTAATTTGTTTGCACACTGAATGTCTTTTTTTCATGCTACTTCTGCTGGATAGAATGGACCCAAACATCCTTGGGGTTTCTCTTACAACTTTTAGCAGCAAAAAGTGTCAGCATCCTTCTGCTCTATATAACTATGTTTTTACTCTTTCACCAGTGTAATTGTTAGGCAACATTTTTTGTGGTTTTAACAAGAGAAGCAGAAGACAATTTCTCACTATACTTTCACATTACACAATAAGTTTGGGAATACCCTTGAGTTGTGATTGATTCCAGAATGTTTCTTGCTGGAAAAAACATAACTATTTAACTGTAACTTAAAAAAATATTGTTAGTTTAATAGCTAACTGCAAAGCTAAAAAATTGAAAACAGATTTGTAGTGGAAAGTGAGATGGCTACAACAAATGTTTTTTCAGCTCCAGAAATGTTTTTGGCTCTGTTATCTGGTATCTATTACTGCAATTTGTTTGTGCATTTGAATATGTCCTTACAAGTTTCTGGTTCACTAAAATTCCAACTCAAAAGCGGGTGCTCTAGCTGGGTAAATAGTGCAATATTCAATTGTTGTTTTTACTGTTCTTGACTTACAGCATTTGCCAACTGTTGTGTTGTACTTAACAGGTCACTACGCAAGTCTCTGTGCCAACAAAAACACATGAACTGCTTCATCGAATGAGTGGGAAAGGATTAGCTGCTCATTATCATTTCTCAAGACAGCCAGGCATTTTTGGTGATCGTATGGTACCTGTGCAAGTGACAGTAACAAACACAACTGATCAGAAGATAGAGAATATTCACATTGGGGAGAAGAAATTACCTCCAGGCATGAGGATGCATGAGTTTAATCCAATAGGTAACCATATCCTATGTTAAAAAAAAACTAGGCCCTTAATCTTCAGCAAAATTTCAAACACAGGAAAGTGGTTTTGCACAGTTACATGTATACTCATGTATGTGTGTGTGGTGGGTGGGGGGTAGGTATACATACACACACACGTTCATGCAACTATTCACTTGATAGGATAAAATCTTTCTGCATCCCTAGAAACTTTGATTCTCCTACTGTCTTAGTTGAGACTGGCTATTATGGGCTACTATTAAGAATGAGGTTTTTATTTTTATAGTCACAATTATTTTCTTACCAACGTTTTAGTAGATCTGTGTATAAATCTGTAGATATAGTATTTATATCGGTGGCTCGGAGCACTGTCTTTTTTTCCCATGTGAGCTTATGGCATTAAAGTGGAAGTGCATGGTTTAGTTTATCTTGTGTGTACCATAGTTCCACAAAGGGTGTTTCCTTAAACTAGATATAAAGCAGTGTGTAGTCAGACCTGACCTAATTTTACTTTCTACCTTCTGATCAGGATGGTTTTTGGCTAAATTTCTGTTCATGGAAAAGAGTATAAAACCTGAGAGAGAACAAGTTTTTTTCAAGAGTAGTACCTGTGTACACAGCCTGCTTTCTTTTCTCAGCAGTTCTTTATTTTAGGATATTGTGGTGTAGTCAGAAGGAACAAAAGTGTTTCTATTTCATAATACAAATTTTTCTCCTTCCATGAGCTACATTATTATGGGGACATGTATCATGATAGAAGAATACAGGAACATGTTTTTAAAGCACAACAGTGAAATAAAGGGTATTCTTTGTTGTAAGTAGTTAAGATGTTTGTATTAAATGGCTCTAAGCTATTGAAATACTTTTTTTTAACACTGTAAAAGTTATACAGATTTATACCAAATAGCTACATAAGCAATTGTCCAGTGCTATAGTTTATTTCAGAGTTAAAATTAATAACTGTTTGCATCTTGGTAATGATACATATTTTAACAAGGCAATTACTTTTAAAACTCAATTGGTTTTTGTTTTTTAAGTGAACTTTTTGCTGCTTATTCCTCAAAGTAAGTCCAGCTCAGAGTTGTGAAGTCAAATTAGTTTTGCCCATGAGCTTTGTTTTATATCCCTGCCTGTAAACATTTGAAGAAATAAAGCACAAAGGCTTACAAGTAGAAATCTAGTAATACTATAAATGAGATTGGGAGATACTGTAGCCACAATAACAGTCAATTAACAGTAGCATTCACTCGTCTCATGTGAAAACATGGGAAAAAAGAAGTGGAATTAATAAGTTATCCACTTCAGGTTCCTTGAGCTCCACAAAATAATCCTACCCTTTCAAGTATTTATTTCCCCAAGATAGACGTTGTGGTATCTGTCCTGGAAAGCTGTTGGTTTCTTCTGCAGAAAGTAAGATATCCATCATCTGTAGTTCTTCCAAAAATGTTATTTTTCTTACTTGAATGCAAATTTTCTGTATTCTTTCTCACTTTATCTAGAACTAAGCCTATGTACCCTGTTCTGGCTACATTTTATGTTTCCAGCATTTGGAAAACACATCCTATAATTTACCCAGCAGACCCAACAGAAGTGTCAGTGTAGACAGGTATTCCTGCTGGAGTATAAGTCTAGTCTTGCCTCAGTCACTGAAATTACTCTTGGCAATTGGCCTGATTCTTCCAGTAGAAATGGTTCAAATTATTTCACCCAGGTCCCTGTGCACAACATTTCTTGTTGATAAGTGTGTTTGAAACCCCCTTTGAAAACATTAAGCTCAAAGACTTTGGTAAAGTTTATTCTGAATTTGAGCGGGAGCCTGTAATCTTTCAGTGCTTTACACAGACTCCTTGGAATATTTTGTTTCCTGTTCACTTCCTAGTGTTAGTTTAGACTTTCGCCAGTGGCATCAACTCCATGTTTTCTGTATTTTTACAAACTTAACCTTGATTTAGTTAAATTTTGTTACATTTTGTAATGTAGCAGCTGTCTACTTTCAGTTTCTGAAAAGTATCAGATACATTATGAATAATCTGGAAATTAGATATTTTTCTGCCTGCACAGTCCTTTTTATTTGAATTCTGCTCTTTTAACTGTGCTTGCACGTCTTTGTTGTAATCTTGAGAGGACAAATTCTGCTTCAGTGCTTGTTTTTACTTAGGTAAAGAAAGAGCTTTCAAGGAAAAGCCTTTAAAAAAAGCTTTATTGCTACAACATTAAGGAAACAGTGTAGTGATTTGGCCCAGAATCTGAGTATATCTCTTGATACACTATCAAGAGTGTCTCAGTCTGCACTGCTTGTATAGCACAAAGTGATCTTCCTTTTAGTGTTCGTACTCTTTCTTCTCCCTTCCAGCTAATGCAAGTGGAATAGTGAGAGATGAGTAAACCACAGTAATTATGAAATAGTTTAAGTTCAGCTTATTTTCCATTACTGTGTGTATTAATACTAATAATGTAGATTTTATTAATATTTGTTATGTTTTGCTATTTACTAACTAAATCTGCAAACCACTGTTATTGAAAATGAAATCTCAGTGCTGGATCTGTACACAATTAAAAGGATGTCACTTCAATATATTTTTTTCTGTAAATAATTTTCCTCACTTTTCTGATACAAAGTCTTATGTAGTTGATGGGGCTGTAAGACTGAAATGGCAACATTTCATGTGCATTTACTGAGTGAGGGATGGGATTCAGGACACTTAACACATGCAGTTGTGACATTTGGGTGATACCTACTTGTAATAAAACTACAACTATTGGATTTTTTTTTTACAGACATTTTTGGGGATTTTAATTATGTGAAGTTTGAGGGGTTGCACCTGAGGTCTTCTGTTGCCTTGCATGCGTACTTCACCTGTTAAAAATCTCTTCATACAGAGTGCCTTGAGCCTGGAGGATCCATTACTGCTTCAATGGGTATTGACTTCTGTGATTCTACCCAGACAGCCAGTTTCCAGTTATGGTAAGTTCTTGGGGGAGATGGGAGGGGGGAAGGGTAATTTTTTGCTCCTGGAAGGCAAAAGTAGTGTTTATTGGAAGTCTCCTTGGCAGTAGCAGACTTTCTGTTTTATTAAATATTGAAAGAATTAAACAAAACTTACAGGATGATGTATATCCAAGATGTTTTTTAGAGAAATAACACATTACTAGTGTTCATTTTTACTTTTAGAAGCTTCATTTTTTTGTCCCACTCTTCTTGGGATTCTTCTTATTAATATCATCTTGAAAGGAGCAGTCATGTCTGACTGTTCTTCTGTAGTGTTTTGTGTGTTCTTCTTTGTCAGAAATGGCAGTTCAAAATGGCACATAGTGTGAGCAGTTTTACTATCCTGAATGGCTATGGCTGTTTGTGGTTGTTGTAACATGACTGCCTGAAAACCCCAAAATTTCCTGGCCAAAAAAGTTTATTCTTCATGCTGTAGATTCTTTTAAATGAGGAGTGAGAATGAAACCAAGTAACTGGCTGGCCAACTAAATCCTGTCTAACATGCCTGATTTGCACTTTTTGTGCTCATTATTGGTGGTTCAAGGTCCTCCTTCTGCACTCCAGGCTAGCAGGAAACCCATTCACCCAGTGAGAATTCTGTTACAAACTAGCATTTGAAACCTGGGTAATTTACAGTGGCAATATCCCAACACTGGGAAAGAGTGGATGAGAGAAAACTCTATGGCTTGTTTTAGGAGCTTTTCAGGTTTACATAGTCTTTGAAACTGTGCAAAAGCACTATACAGATCTGCACATTTTTTTCTTTTTAACATATTTTGAAATAATGGGTTTTTTACATGTTTTGTTGCAAGAAGCAATGCTTCCAATATTCAGCCCAAAAAAAGGGATATTGAATAGACATTCACATTGCTGCATTTCACTTTAAGGGAAGATCTTTGTGAAAGTTCTGTGCTTCTTCCTTTGGAAAATTTCTGTAGCAATTTTAGCATACTGCTACTGAGCACAGCTTGGTCAACTTACAGGTTGTTGAAGATGAAAATCATAGCATCTTCAAAATCCTAATAATAGAGATGCATCCAAGTGACTCCTAAAGTACCACTGCTAAAATAAAGTTTTTTGTTTTAGGGGCAAGGAGGTTTTACTATTGGATTTTTTCTGTCCATTTCTCAAACCTTTTCCTGTACAGTGGGTGCTCCTGCACAGTCAGCTTACACATATTTGTACTCCAGGCAAAATGTCTGCAGCATGTACTTTATACACATCACGTTGTTATAGCTGGTCTGTGTGCTGTTTGCTGGAATCCCGAAACAGATTTGAACTGTTGCCTGATGTTTGTTTGGGAAGGAAGTTCCCTTGTAGGCAGTACAATTTCAAAATTGCTTCAAAATTATAGACTCTCTTTTCCTAGTTTTGAGCTTTGTAAAATAGAATAGGCTCAGTTTATCAAGCAGGAACATTAATTTTTAAATTAAGCAGATATTTTTCTTTCAAGTACGTATTTTCAGTCTGCCAATGATTTGATTTTTAACTTACACCATTTATTGCTAAGAATCTTAACAGTGATGAGGCTAAGCAATGTAGCATAACACATTGATTTTATGCAGATCATCACCTTTATGTTTTGGGAGGTCTGCTGTATTAGTGATATATAAAAACTGATTACTTTCTCCAACATTGCCTAGTAATTGTTTATTATTTTCCTATTAGACAAACAAGACAGATCAATATTCCTGAACACCAACCAGACTATGAGTAACATCACTGTAAATAGATTTGCCTCAGACCTCAGTGGTGTATTCATTTTAATGATTTAGACAATGTGAGTCCAATGACAAAGCACTCGAGCTAAGTTTAAAATTAAATTAAGAATAGGAATTGCTTACTTGGTTCCTTTGCTAATTGATAGGGCCTTGTTTCTTTGCCATTAGTTCCTAGAAAATAGTATAAAAATAGGTAAAATGTTCTTTGCATTAAATTTGCTATTTTACTCTGAAAACATATTTTGTTCAAAATCCTACTAATCATCAGTATCACTGAAGAGATTGTGCAGTGTGATGTTTTGGGAGCAATGTCTCAAAGAACTCAGCTGCAGTCTTTGTAACTTGTCGTACTTTTAAAAAAGCTTTTATCCAAAACAAGGAATGACTTCTAGAAGTTCGTCAAAATGTAGTTGAAATACTGTGCACACAAAGGTGTCGATATTCTCGTATTTCCTATTAACATATCCCTATGAAAGATGTTGTCAGTTATTTTGTATTTTTGCTAGAAGCATGTTCAGCAGTAAAGTGTTCCTGATCATAACAATTTTCTTTACGTTGTTCTAAGAGGAATACTTTATCTTGCATCAAATGTAATTGATCCTGAAGCAGTGTAATCACAATTACTCACTTTCTTAATTGGCCTGCCCAAAATCAGAAAATGGAAACCGATCGGCAGTGTTTAAATCAATAGCTTTGTAGTAAAGCTTGTGGGGGTAGGGACATAGTGGTAATGGGTAGATCAATTGGTCTTACATGCCAATCATGGACTGTGTGTTTTGCATAGCAAACACAAACCTTTCTGCTTAGGGATGTGCTGTTATACTAGTGGTTCGATAAATACAAACTGTATAAAGAAAAAAAACTAACGTGAGTCATATAATATTTAGATCTTTTTCTGAATTTGTTGTACAAGTCAAGGGCAATGAAGGAGAAGCTGCATTATAGAGGTTTGAAGGAATGAGCTTTGAAAGACCTCCCTTGCAAATACTATTTTTGGCAAGCAAACCTTACCAAGATCACACATCTAATTAAAATGAGGTGAAACGCCTTAACTTGAAAACTGTGCCTAATGCATTTATTTAGAATGTGTATTAGGATGTTCACAGCGTGTACTTGTAAGGAGAACATCTCTTCATTGTTATTTTTCTTGTGCTACCTCCTTGCAGAGGCAGCTATTTCAGCCACACTGGTGTTCTGCATGATAATGCCTCTCAAGCAGAAAGTTAAAGAGGAATAAATGGAGGAACTTGGTCTTTTAAAAGATTTTTTGAGTGTTACTCTTTGTTTTTGTGTTACTTTGTTCTCATTTTGGAAGCAGGATATACACAGCTTAGAAGTTTAAAGCAATTTTTTATTGGCTAACTCACCTGCAATGTAGGTTGCTAGCTTGTTGAATTCTAGTTAAGTTTTAGTATATTCACTATCCGAGTAAGAGACCTGGGCCTTACCTAAGCAGGTAGGCATCAGTTGAGCAGAGGAAAGGTTGGAATGGATCCTTGATATAGCAGACTATCTGCAATATTCCACTGACTGTGGAATTACCTTTTTTTTCCCCATCTCAGATTTTAAAGATTTCCATATCAGTGTGTTTTTTCTTGAATCCTTGAGCTCCTAGTGTTCACCATTTCAACAGTCCTACCACTGTTTCTTGTGTTATCTTTATTGTCTTGCATGTCTCTACTTTTCAGATATTCTCAAGTCTTTCTCTCAGCTTTTTTTGTGATTTTTTTTTTTCTCTCAGTTTTTTGTGATGTCTGAACAAAGATCTGGGAGCTTTGTCGTGTCAGAATTTGGCCATGGATCCTTGGAATGAAAATATTTGAATCCCTTGAGATAGAAGACAAGGAAGGTTATAGAGACAGAGAGTTACAGCATATACATGCCCTTGTTCTATTTTGTGTATATGTATTTAGCCTTATGAATTTCTGTCTGTGTTTGTAAAACTCAATAGGCAAATCTCCAGTTTCTTGTGGGTGTCTGACGAATAACTAAAGGTGAAGGGGAGATGTCCTTTTACAGCATTGAAAGCTGGAGAAGAAAGCTTGTCTTTACTTCTTTCTTATTCTTTTCATCCCCTCTTTCCAAATTATCTTGGCTGTTCCCAAAACCATGAAAGAACCACACTTCTAAACATAAAATTAATTTATGGAGAACCTGTTCTCTTCCTTTTTCTGTTCTTTTGAAAAGTATGCTGGGAGTTGTTTAGTTCTTTTTGAAACTGGTGTAGGGGCGATGTCCAAGCCATCTCTCCCTAGTTTTCTCAAGGTTAAAGTACAAGGAATACAATCAGAGCTCCCAAGAAGAAAGAGAAATCAAATGAAAGGCACAGCTTCTGTGCCTTCCATTCTTTTTCAGAATAATTAGGTAATTGGAAAATAGCATGACATGTGACAGAGGTTTTCAGCTGTTTATCTTGCACTGGCATTTCTTATACCCCAGTGTCATCAGAAGGACCCTCTCCGTCTGATGAGGAGGAAGTTCTTCTACAGTTGTTATGCTGACAGAAAAGACTCTTCACTTCATCTGTCCTGTAGTATATAAAGAAAACATTTTGCTGATTACTCCAGAAGTTTGCTATAGCTGAAACAATCTAGCAATTTCTTAAATTAAGTAAATTCCGTAAATGAGATTTGAAAACTTTGTTCAGTCTGTTCTCTGCAGGTTCCATCTTTTTGTAGAAGCTTTTGCTCTAAATTTTGTTTTCAAAGGAAGAGATTTTTTGCAGCATGAAATTCACTTACTTCACTCTGTGTTGATGTAGAAATCTTCCCAAGCAGAACGTCTACCTGCAAAGCGGAGTAAATGAAGAGGGTCGGTTGGGTAGCAGTCAGTATTTCTATTGAGTGCAAGCATGCATTCAGGTGAAGATGCTTGCACAAAAGCATCTGATTAAAATTATGTAGTGGGGTATGTTATGGTATATATTAAAAGCTAATGTTAGAGATGCAGGACTGTCTTCACATCACTGTCACTTGCATTTTCACTATTTTCGTGCTGTTTCCTTCCCTAGTGCTTTGTCAGCAGATCACCAAGTTGCTTATAGATGTAAGACAAGCAATCTGGTACTCTTCTCTTTATTTCATTACTCTAAAGTAGTCAGTTGGCCCTGTTCCAGAACACAGTTATGCCAAGATAAATAACTGACCTGGAAAAAACAAGGCTGGACATGAACAACTGCTTTCATTTGTTCTATTGCTTTGGACTTTTTCTCTCATAAAAGCAGGATGCAGTCCTTTCCTTTCTTCAGCAAGACTAGGAATCATCTCCTATGCTTCTTCATTCCATGTTCTATTTTGCAGAAACTTAATTCTCTTAATGTTGCTCTTCCTCTTATGTTCTTCTTTTGATCATTTATGGAGATCTTTGTGAATACAGGAAAAAAATAGTAAGCTGGTTTGGGGTAGATACCTTCTGTGACAAGCTGCTGCTGGGAGTAAAACAAAAAATGATAGAATAAAGAGCAAGAATAATAATCCTCAGTCTGATTAGAATAATAATTTATTAAAAGCCTTGGAAATTAAGACTTTAACGACTGCTGTTGTGGAATTTTAAAAGAACTCGTTTGCAAGTGTTAGTGTTATTTACTTTAGTTTTAAAGAAGATTTTGCCATCACTGTTCTCAAGTCTTTTGTTATGGTAGAAAACTTCTTTACCAGCAACCCTTCAGAGCCAATTCTTTAAAAAAAACCACCAAACTGAGAGAAGAGAGAGGGAATAGCCAAGGGTTTCAAATGACAGGTACTAGCTGCTCCCACTCCATCTGCAGACATCTACAGAAAACTTTAAACCGTGTCTTCTAAAGGGTTGAATGTTAGTCTTGCAGTGTCATTTATCATGGAGCTAGTAAGTCTCCCTTTGTTCCTGTGGGAGCTTTATTGTGTCTCACTTGTTCATCTTGATGTGTGCATCAGAAGATAAATTCATGTGATCCTTGAAATTGAATCATGAAGGTAATGTAAGTCTTAAAAATAAATATGTACAGTTTAATAGTTTTTAAGGAATAAATAAGAGTAACAATGTCTAATATTATTTGCCCATAAGTTTATGATTAAATACATAACAGATTTTGCAAGCTACTGTTGGCAAGGTACTGTTGTCAGACATCCCCAACTGTTTGATCCTTTTAGAGCTTCCTTTTAAGGACTTCTTGTTAAGTATTCATGCTCCTCTAAGGCTGTAACTTACCAGCTGCACTTGCTAGTTCCAGAAAATGCAGTCTTTCATTTTTGAAACCTAAAAACACATTCTGTTGGCCTGAGAAACTTTGGGTATTTTTTCCAGTTAGCTTCTTCACCTTGATCTTCCAGGAAAGTTAAAGCAACACCACCTGAGAGATGCTTCAGTGCAGCTTGAACCAGTTCTCCAGCAGATTTTTAGAGGTTAATGTAGTTTTTTCTTAAAGCATCATTTATACTAATTATAGGCTTGAAAATATAAAGGAATAAGTTAAATACACTGAAATTGAGTTCCCTAGGTATTGGGGGAAATTAAGTAGTTGTCTTGCAAGCCTCAGTTTTATTCTCAAACTTCTCCATTCGATATCTGATGAAATCTCAATCTTTGGAGATACTCCTAGCTCAAGTGGACAAGGCCACGACCAAAGTGAGCTAAAGTGACCCTTGCTTAGGCGGGAGGTAGAACCAGGTGACTTCCTAAAGCCCCTTCTGAATTGTATTGTGGTTCTATGGAATTATGAAGTAACTTTCGTTAAATTAGACATTATGAGCTCTCTAATATAAAGATGTAATAAAAGAGATGCAGGTCAATAGACAAAAGCTGTATATTTAATCTGTGAAGTGTCTGATAAAGAGAATTTATAAAGAAGGATGATTTTCACTAGCTGAGAAAGAAATTTACGGAAGCACATGGAATTAAAGTAATACAAACTAACCCAGATGCTGACTAAAGTGAAATTAAAAACAAAGTGGTTTTGAAGAACAACTAGCAATCAGAATTTCTGTTTGCAGACTAAGAGGAGTTCATGTTTTATCAAAGAATATATATTAGCTATCTATTCACTAAAAGAAGTGGAAGTGGAATATTTGTTAACAGCAGAAGTGTCAGGTGGTCCTCTTCAGCAGTTACAGACACAAAAAACCCAAGCTGTACTCATGCTTTTATTCCTTCTTATTGTGAAAATATTGTTATAAGCATTTAAGCAATCTAATAATTGATGTTATCAGTCAAGTTTATGTACAAATGGCATCTCCAGTCAATGTAGGATGTAAATCATTGTACACAAAATGGTTTATCTGTTTCATGCTGAACTATGTAGAGCACATCTTGATTAAATATGAAACATAACGTTGGTTGAACAATCAGTTGAGCAGTGTCAGTGAAGGTATTGTTGAAAGTATTAGTCTTATAGTCCATGTTGTAGGTATGAACAGCAAAAAATTAATGAGGCAGTTGATTAAAGACCCTTCCATCAGCTCTTAAGCTGATTGAGTTCTTAATCACTTTTCAAAGGAAAAATTAAGGAAAAAAATACTTCTTGCTTATTTTACTGTGCACTTAATCAGGCTAGCCAGTCAAACAATCACTGGTCTTTTATTATAATAATGACTTTAGAGATGGATGTCATTTGAAGTAGTACAGGGGGGAAAAGTAATACTGGGGAAAAAAAGGTTTGAATTTCTTAGCTCTTAAAAGTAGCACTTAATAAATGATTCTTTATAGAGGAAGTACTAGCAAGTTTGAAGGGTTGTTCCCCCATATGTTTACTAAATAGCAGTTCTCAAAAAAGTTAGCATAAATATCTGGTTTTATTTGAACAGCCCATACTTTAGACTGCACCCATAAGCATAATTAAAACACCTCAGAACCTAGAAAATAGGAGTGTACTACTTCCTAAGCATTTCCTTCTAAAAATGGGTAATTATGATAAGTATTAGAATTTTGAGTAGTAGGACTGTAAAATGCTTTTCTGTTTCCAGGTGGCTTGTCTTACATCTTTAGGAGGGAGACACACATGGTTTTTATACTATTGGCCTATAGTGCTGTTTGTTTTTCATCAGTCTATATTGTTTCAGAACTTTGAAGTTGCAGAGTTATAAAAAATCAGTAACACATGTTCTAGGTTAATTTAAATAACATGGATGCTAATTGATGAAATGTATTTTCTGTTCTAATGGTTGTATCATTATATTAAGGTAAGATATCTGAGGCATATCACCAATCAATATATATTGGCTGTGTAGTACTCCAGGAAAAAAAAAAAAAAGAAAAAAAAAGAAAAGTGTTCTTTTCTAAAAATTTCTCAGGCCTTAAAGCATTAACAACGATTCTGACTGGATGTACTGATCCTGAATTGCTAGGCAAATCCCTTATGGTACAGTTAGTCAATGAAACATAGCAGAGTGAATGTATCTTGAGTTTCTGTAGCCTTGAAGAAGGCTAAGACAAAATAGTTGGAAACTTAGAGAATTGAATGGATAGGCAGAGGAAGTTCACTTTATGAAATTTATTTCTTAAGGAAAAATGCATAACATTTGATAGTATTATGTTTCTAGTGATAATATTATTTAACTCTGCCATTAAGAAAACAGCCTCAAGTTCTACAGTTTTCCAGCATGCTTTTACTTTAATCAGTATGCTGTGTGGTTTTGTTTAAATATACCAAATACTGTAAAATTGAAGTTATCAAAAATATTCCTTCTTTACGACTCTATTTATTGTTTGGCATGTTTGTGGTTTTTTTTCAGACAGTATCATCCTTTTTTCTGAATTATAGCTTTCCTATATTTAGCCGTATTTCTAGGACAGCTGTAGCTGATGACAGGACATGTAACAGTTCTTTTAAAGGATTTGTAAAATTCACAATAATTTGTCCTTTGCAAGCATTTAGTTTGAGTTTGATGCTTTGTAGATTATGAATAAACATTGATATGAGTAAAAGTTACATTTTCAGAAATGCAGGACGATGCATACCACATTTGTGCTGGAGAAAATTGGTCAGCTTTACTAATGTAAGAAGTTAGATGGCTTTCAGATTAATAAGGTGGAAATCATACAGGTAGTTCTTACACTTTTTTAAGATCTCGCAGAAAATTTGGAGCTGATATGTATATATTAATCTGTGTTGAAGCACTTGGTTGATTCTCTGTAATTTCTCTTTCTAGCACAAAGGATGATCATTTCAATGTTACCATTCAACCCCCAGTTGGAGAGCTGCTCTTGCCTGTCACGATGTCAGAGAAAGATTTTAAGAAGGAGCAAGGTGAGAAATACTTCAGCAGCTTCAGTAAATGTGTTTGGATGGGAAGAGGGCTGCATGCCTTTCAATGTCCAAGCATACAGCAAGTGCTTCCAGTTGATGTTGGTTGAATTAGCCACTTTTATTATTCAGTCTGACAATAATTAGTTTAACAATATCTTTAAAAGGATGTGCAGTGATATGATGCAGTCTTTAAAGGGTCAAAGCTCACCCTTTACCCTGAAATGGTCTTTTGGCTCAAAGAGTTTTTGCTTCCTCTCATGAAGTGTGAATGCCTTTCCTACTAGCAGTAAAGCAGAAACTTGGGACACCAGCTCAAGGAAATAAACCGTTTATACATTGGTATTGCATTGGTTTTTACTGTTCTTTATTCCAATACTAATTTTAAGTTCTATTAGTGTACCTGTTCCTCAGCTACTTTGAAGATAATTTTGATCTTTTCACTTTCAAACACGTTATATATTAAAAAATACTCCTGTTGGAATACTGTTTTAGAATGGTGACATGGTTTTTATACTTCTACATTCTACTAATATTGTATTTTTAAAGATTGTGAGTCTCTGATGCTAGTCCAGACACAAACCCCCCATTAGAGCTTTTAGTGACCTGAATATTTTATTCAAAATAATTACAGAAAATTTTGCTTAGGTTTGACCATATGTTAAATGGAATAGGCAATACTGCTGTCCTTAATTTGGATATGATTCTTGGGTTTTTTAAAATATAAGTGGTTACATTTTGGATGCACTCAAATGTAGAAGTGTTTACTCATCTATCTCAATGTATGGGGATTTACATGTGTATGTCTCTTCACCCTGAGATGAGAATATGCCCATGGGATCCTGTCTCATTGCTGTATAAGGCTCAGAAACTCACTATATCCATCAAGCAGTCAAGAACACCAATGAGTAATGTTATGTATTATTAGTTATTGCTTTTGAGCATTTCTTGCTATTGTGTTTTTGAATTATTAAGAAAGTACTTTAAATACTGTCTAGATCATTTGCAGTTAAGCTTATGGATGCAGTGAAAAATTAGGATTGTGCTTTGTTTTCGTAACCAATTGATACTTACTTGCTGTTCTTACTCTTTGCTGGCTAAAGCCTGCCTCTCTGCTTTATACCTGCTCAGCAAACCAAGGTGAGTGATTGAACGAGGCTGTGGCACATTTATTTTAAACTGTTCCCGTCTAAAAATTGTAGCTGAGGTTGTAGTGAAAAGAAGGCAGGTTACTGTGCTTCTTCCCTCCCTGTTTTTATGTTTGCTTGCTTTGTGATATTTTGATAGAGTTTTTGTATGCTTTACTGTGACTGAGAGCTTTTTTTCCTCCTGACTGGCCATACAGAACCATGAGCACATAGAAGAAGTGTACTTGGAGAATAGCTGTGGTCCTCTGTGGAGTTGTTGCCAAAATTCCTTTTTCTTCTGCCATTTTACTTCTATGGTTGTTGATTATTTGTCTGAATAAATCTGGCAGCTGTTTGCTATGTTTAATAGAGCAGAAAGGCTACTCTGAATAAAGCTATTTGAAAATTTGTTTATATGAAGTATTTGTAAATCCATGAAGGTCTCTTGGCATTTCTGTATCGCTCGCTCTGTCTTCCTGAATTCATTCTTTGACGCAGGACTTTGCAGGCTGGCAAATTTACCAGAGGTTTAAAAACCTTTCCTACTGCATCTTTTTTCTCACGGATATCAGCTGTATCAGAATATTCTTGGTAACAGAGGTCTCAGTTCTACATTTTGCTTAAGTATTTATTACAAAGATCTAGGAACAGGCAGAATATGGGAAGAATTACTTCATGTTCTTGCTAAATGAAAAATCCCAATTACAATAATAAAAGTGCAGCAGTTTAGAAGTTGGTATATATTATTTTATTTTGTGTTTAACTTCAATTTGCCTGTATTCTCCAAATGAATCTGATTTCTATAACTTGCTTTTCGCTTGTCATACTTTTACTTCCCCCCGCCTTTTTTTTTGTGGTTGGTTTTGAACATGTTTCAAGTCCTGTATCTGGAGATGCCTGGTTTTATTTGTGACCGAAACAGGTAAAAAATAGTGAAGGAATGAGAGGAATATTAGAAATGCAAGGTCCCACTGGGAGAGAATGAACATATGTATGGGTTTTAAGGATTTTTACATCTAAATTGCATGTGTAACCTAATAAGAACACTAAAGAGGAAATAGCTGGTATTACACTGCTGTGTAGAAAACAGTTCATTGCTACACATCTTTACTCAATTACACTCTGCTGTTTTGCATTGTCTGTTACATTTGTATATGTCCATTTTCTTCCTGGTAGCACAAAGACAGAGGAGCAGACAGTTTATTGAATATTCATGGCTGTGAAAGCTATCTGGTGATAGTGGCAGAACCTCAAAAGCTGCTTTTGTCCACATGCTGTGCGTGATATCCTTAGCTCTGCTACACCATCTCCCCTTTCCTTCCCTCCTGAGCTTGGGAATCCTCTGGTGAAGTAGGTCCCCAGAGCAGCAGCTGAGTTAGTGGTTGTTGGGACTGACAATTTGGAATGAGTGGATAAAAATGGTATTGCGAAACACTCTTTACCTTTCTGCTCAAAGATGTCTTCTGATCCTTCAGGCCTCAGAATTTTATACCCTGTTTTACATCACATCCGCATAAAAAGTCAAGTTGCCATAGCAGGAATTCTGCATGAGTGGAACATTTTTATTGGGAACTCTGTATGCAAATTTCAACTTGTCTGTTGTTTTTAAAAATCAGTAGCAAAACTCTCCTTCCCTAGTTCAGAATAGGACTAGTCTGCTGGCTAACATACCTTGTTACTCATCACTGTAATTTTTCCAATTTAATTTTCTTTTATTATTTAAAATACGTAGAGTTATTTCATCATATCAGGTAGTTAACCCAGACTAATTGCTGCTTTGTGCTCGGGCTAGAGTGTTCTTAGATTCTCATGTTTCAAGCAATATTAAGCGTGTCGTGATTGTTACACCTGGATATTAATCAGAATTTTTATGATGGTGTTTTTAAAATAGGCAGTTAAAACTACTTTAGGATTTTTTCTCTCAAGAGACATGTTTTAAAATAATTTTGTCAACTTTTTTTTAGAAGTGTATACCTGAATCACATTTAGGCAAAACCAACCCAATCTTGGTTAAGTAAACAGATAGTTTCCCTAATTTTATTAAAATTATATATATAAAATTTGTTTTCCTAACAAGCAAGATGCTAATTCTTTAAATGGTTGGACATTTACTATTTTCTGGCCATTGACTACCCCAAGCAATCATATTTGATGCTCCTTAATTAGAGTACCCTTTTTTATTTCCAGGTTCTTTTCCACCTCAGCAATCGAGACAATACATTTGCTTACCACGCTGCTCTCCTAAGTGTTCTTTTGCATGTAAATTAATCTTGATTCAGTTTACACTGTCATGCTGAGTGGTACAAATTGCCTATAACAATAAAACAGCATGAGTTAAAAATAAAGGGGGGTGAAAAAGCAGATTGAATGTGTGCCTTACTTGATAGGATGTTACTTTGCTTTATGCCAATACATTAGTCAAAGATAATGAATCTTCTGTTCTGAAAAGCATGGTTTAGTTGATTTTTTTAATTTTACTTCAATGGAGCAGTACCTTGTCTTTTATAGAACAAGTTAGACAAACCATTAATGACAAGAGTGTTAAGGTTAAATATGAAGCAATGCATTCACTTCTCTGAGTGCTATCCATCTTTCCATTTACAGGAGCTTGACAAAAGTACTGGCTTTGTACAACATTTCCTTTAATTACATGCTGCGGGAAACAGGCTTTTAACATAAACATAGTTGCATTCATTTATTCAGCATTTGCTCTTCAATAGAGCTTAATGGAGAAGGTTTAAATCCTAAATAAGTACACACATCTCTCAGCAGTGTTATGTCAGTCCCTGCGCTCTTCTTAAAAGCAGTTTTAGTCTGTGTAGGTAGTTTGTAAAGCTTTTGCCTAATAGTTAAACAATTTGAAACAGAATGTTCTACTCCCAAGATAAATCTGATCATTATAAAAGTTGTGTGCTTATTTTTGTTCTCTTCAAAAATATCCTATTATTTACTTATCAGCTGTTCCATTTTTACTTTCATAATTCTTATTCTGTGACAGCAGCACATTCCGGGGCATTAAAATGTTGGATTTATTGTTTTAATTGCTCTATTAAGCATCTTGGTACTACTGTTTCCTCTGGGTTCAAGCTGTATGTGCAGCCCTAAAACATTAGCCTCTTGAGACTTTTCCATTGTTTTCATTGTTAGTGTTGCTTCACGTGCTTCATATTTCTGCCTGAAGTACTGTGCTCCTTTGTTTGTCTGCATTTTCAGCTTCTGAACATACTGTAAAAAGGCTCGCACAGTGTTAGCTGTAGTTACTGTTGTGTTTTAATCAACATGAGCATCCAACAAATCATTCTTCTAAACAATGGATATTGATAGAAAAGTGTGAGTTTTGTTAAAATGTCCTTGAATGGCATATCCTTCTTTACTTTTTCTTCGTCATATATTTGGATATAATCCTGACATTTCTGTTCCATTTCATAGTGATATTCAAATTATATTACTCAAATAGTTTAACTTGATATTTTAGAGAGGTGGATACTAACTGTATTTCCCAGTTTCTAATGTGCTGACTTTCTCTTAAATAACTAAATTGAACCAATTACTATCTGAATTTCAAGATCATTTTTAGCAAATAGATATGGAATTATAATTAAATGTATGATTAAAGATTATAAGGGGTCTTTGTATATAATCTTACTTAAGATAGACCTTTCCAAATCAGTCTTACTTAATATTTAATTTCTGCATTTGCATTCTTCTTTTAAGTTAAGCTTTTTATGAGAAAAAACTACCTTGGTTTCACAGTTGCATTAGTATCACACATATCATTGTTCAGGTATTCCTAGTTTGTTTCTGATAATAGGTCATTGCAAGTAAGACATTAAACTAAGGTAATTATGTGAGTTCTTACAAAATTGTTTTCTGAATAAATTATTTCACTTTTAATGCTTTTTTTTTTTTTTTTTTGTTTAGATGTCTGCTATTTTGGTTTAATGCTTAATAAGCAAGCAAATCTTAAAGTATTCATAATGAAATACTTAATGTTTCAGGAATGCTGACAGGAATGAATGAGACATC
This sequence comes from Machaerirhynchus nigripectus, assembly GCA_013397975.1. Lineage (NCBI taxonomy): Eukaryota > Metazoa > Chordata > Aves > Passeriformes > Dicruridae > Machaerirhynchus > Machaerirhynchus nigripectus. The sequence continues at coordinate 147,698 of VZRQ01001295.1, forward strand.
TGCTACAATAGCTGTTGCTCCACAGAACTCTACTAGACTTGTAATAACTGAGAGGGTAGTGAAAGCAGCAAACCTGGGTGTAGTCCCTTCTGGTCAAGATAACATACACAGGTAAGATTATATGTTATTCAAAGTAGGACCATCTTTTAATATGAATTTGTTAGTCCAAAATTCATCAACCTTTGATAGTATTAGGGAGGATTTTATTATCCATACCTTTAAGGGAGAAGGTACCCAATTATACTGTAGTATATAATCCTAAGCAGATAGTAACTTGAGCCAAGGTACTCTGCAGCTCATTATTTGAGTGTATATAGAAATGTCTAGGCTTTACTGTACACAGAGGATACTGTCCTTCCCTTGTTTCGTTTCAAAGGGAAGAGGTAGCCTTTTAAAGCACAGTACTTGAAAGAAGGTTGAGGGGGGGTTAACTTTTCTCTCTGTTTCCCATAATAAGTAGCCTGCTCCAGTTATATAATCTGTGAGAAGCAACTTGTTTTCTTACATTATTTTCTGACGTTCCTGTATATATATCAGCAAGCAAAACCAATTATCAGCCAAAAAAGTCATTGGCCCTGTCAAATTTCCAGTTGTTACTTGTAGATTAATCCGTTTCACCCAAATGCTGTGATACAGAATGTCAGTGGAATTGATGCAATTGTTGGTTAATGACAGCTTTTAATGTAAATGACTCAAAAGAGTTAGTCCTGTGAATCTGTATGGCTTCTCACTTGTGACAGGAACAAACAGGTTGACCTGGTCTTGAAATAAGAAAATGAATACATCTTTCCTACCATCTACTAAAACTGTTCACTAAATTCTGAACTACCTCTAGTTCCCTGAATTTTGCTATTCAGTTAGAGCAAAGTATCTTCTTTTAAAGAACAGGACAATGCTTTTCTTTGAAGTTTTGCTGACTGAGATGGCTGTTTGAAATGGTGAGAATGCTGTAGCCTGCACAAGACTAATAACCTGATATTTCTCTTTGTTGGATGTAGTCTCTTTTGCATTGCTGGGCATGTGTATTGCATTGCATTAACATTAACCCAGCTGGATCTTCCTATGTATTTGATACGGTTAATGATAAAATTCTGTTTCACCATAAAAACATGGCACAGCTAGTGCAATTGCACTGAAATGATTGCCACTGTTGACACCTGATCCTCCATGAAAGAGTCCTCATTTGTTGCGTCCCTGAGGGATCTGTATAGCCTGTGTTCTCAGCATCAATTCAAAGACTAGGTGAGAGTGTCAATCAAGAGAGACTGAAGTGCCTGCAGTATACAGGTGCTCTCCATCTTTACCCTATCACATGAGACTTATCACATAGGGATGGATTGTTTTGTTGACTGAGGCTCCCTAAAATAGTAGCTTAGTTCCTAGCTCAGCCACAGGTTTCCTGGTTGTAGATAAGTTTCTAATTTGATGTTGTTTTCTTTTGCTCTTTTGGTTTCTTTTAAAGGAAGTTTTCTACAACAGGGTCTATAACCAACAATGCGCATACTGTTGGGTACACTCCTTCAGGGACAGTGGTTAAAGGCATGTTCGGGTCAAGCTGAAGTATTCAGAGTGCTTCAGAGCAGCCTGAAATCTTCTTTGATTATTTAGTTTCAAAATACAGTGTTTTCAGTCTACGGCAATAGTTATAGAATAGACTATAGAATAATCCATCAAGCAAAAAAAAATCATAACAACTTAAGTGGCCTATGAGAAATGCCCAGCAGTTGATAAGCATTTAGAAAATAGTCCTTTGTTTGCTTCACCATAACTAACTTCACAGATACCATGTAGTCATAATTCCACCTAGATTTTACTGAGAACAGAAGCAGGAACATTACGTAGTTGATACTGTGATGAACCTGTTCATCTTTTAAACAGTAATGCTTTATCATTAAAGTAAAGCCTAGATTCACATGAATGAATATTTGAGATAGATATTAGGGAATTAATCCTTTCAAAATGCTGAAAACATTACTGAAATAGTTTATATATATATGTATATATATGTATCTAAAGTATATATGTGTTTGGATTAAATGAACTCTGCCATGAGAGGAAACAAAAATGAAATCACTTCTGGCTGAAGTCTCATGGATGCAAGAATTGTTACTTTTATTTATGTGACACACAATTTCAGGATAATAAAATAAACAGTCACCTGTTGTCTAAACAGGCATGGATTCAATAAAAATACATTAAAAGTGAATTTTCTAAGTTTTTTATAGGATTGGCATTTGTCTTGTTTTATTGCAAGCGATATTGGAGAAAAAAATTACATCCAAAAACTTTTAGCTCATCATGCTGTTCTGTGACAACTACTTCAGCTGACTTTCTGGAAGAGCCTAATACATACCTTTTTACACAGAAAAAGAAGTACTGTTTTTTAACTGGCGTTCTGCACTGTGCAGCATAAATTACATTAACTTATTAGTTGGTCATCCCCAACTTGAGTATTACTGCTTAATGACAGCTAATGCCAAAAAATTTGTATTGCCTGGTAATGCAATATACTCATTCAAAATGAAATTGTACAGTTTAATACAAGTGCAAGAGTATCTAATGGACATGAACAGGTGGGTTTCGTGGTTTCTTTCAGTCTAAACACATTCACATTCATGCTGAAGATATTGTCATGCTGGTGGAACCCAGTTACTGGCCCTTAAATTAATAACCCTATTACGATTTTATTTTTGCACCAAGTAAAAACACTTAGGCAAATATAATGAAGATTTGAAAGTAAACACTTGAAATAAATATCAACAGAGTAGCATACAGTCACCAAAGAAAAATGAAATAAGTGAAAACAAATGTCAACTACATTAGCTATATATCTGAGCATATCACAATATAGCAGCATTTTCTTACATGCATTTATTTTCTTTCTTTACCGTGGCTACTAAATTTGTATACCTAGTTACAATGTAATAATATAACTGTTAAAGGAGAGTAGTACAAAACGCCAGGTGACATAGTTGATTCTACTTTAAACTCCCTTTTCTTACCTGTTTTATTTGAAGTGATAGCTGCAAAAATTTTGAACTCAATAGCCCATCTATATCATCTGTATCTATATCTATATCCATGTATCAGAGCACAGAGTTGCAGGTTAATATTTATATATTTGAAAAATAAATTTGCTATACTATTTTACTTCCTTTAGAATAGTTACCTGATCTTCAACAGAGTTTATTCAGGGGCTTAGATTATGGGGCCATGTGAGACAACATGAAATGCATTTGCATGTTCTTGATAGAATTTAACTATTTTATGTATTGATCTCTCTTGCTTTTGCTATTAAGTGGAAACATTATGTAAATTTTAAAAGGCTTCTACTAGAAGCAAGAGTGTGAAATGCATTTCAAAAGAGAAATTTTCTTGAATAGGAAATGTGTCTTCTTAAATATGAAAACTTCAGAAAAAAGGGTCCTTTTTTTTTCTTAAAATACTTTTTCACAAGAGTGATTAGAGTAATTGTTGCAATATCCATAGCTATTTTTTACTGTTCTGAGAACTGTTACTTGGTTTTGATAAAGTGATTTCAGAAAGAATCAGCTAAGACACCAAGCTTTTGTCTTTTGGTTCGGACCACATCTGAGGGCACCATTTGAATATCTGTAGGCAAAGACACTGAAAAAAAAATATTTGTTCCTGCAGGGAATGAAATCACTCTGAATAACTACCTTCAGGGACCAAGTACTTTTCAGCTGAAATATGCCTGTTGTCAGTGGGGAAAGTCTACTAGGAATTTTTCCATCTTCAAGATAAGAGGGTACATAATGGAGGACATTTATTCCCTCAAAGTTGATGCTTCTATGGACCATTACTTGAGCTTCTGTTCTCTACTTGGGCAGTAACATTCATTGCTTTAGATACAGCAACAACAACAAAGTCCAGGCTATTGTATTTCAAAATGTGATGGGATGAAGACATTATTCAAGATTTTCAGTGATATTCTATTTACGGATACAAGCCTTATTTACCCAGAAATGCCCTTCATGCTAGTGTTACTTTCAAGATACGTTGCTTATTCTTCTCAGATGAATATTCTAAAAGTTCCTCTGGTCTCTTCCTCCTTTATTCATTTTCAGCTCCTACAAGGATGGGTAGTCATCATCTGCTTCACTTTGAATACAGCAAAAGATAACAGATGGTGATAGAATGAAAAGGCTAGTTGCAGACTTTAATCTTGCAAAGACCTGAATGCTCTTATAATCCTCTAGAAAGTGTCAAAATATTGTGTACTATTACATAAGACCCTATGCATGGAGAGGTGTTTCAGACTAAACTGGCTTAGGAAAAAAAGTGATGGAAATACACATAGAAAGCATTTTTTTCCACTACCAACAAAATATGGTGCAAAGCTTTTAAAGTGTTGGCAAGTAGCATACGGCAGAAAAATCTGTTCAGAGCTGTGATCACAAACTGGATTTACTTCTTCACTCTCATTTTGTTTCATACTTGTGTGCTTCCATTGATGTCAGAGTATAATGTGTAATGGGATGGAGAATCAGGCTGTCTTCAACTCCCTACCTTTCTACCTTCTACTTCCCAAATTATTTCTTAAATGGGATGCTTTGTACTACAGAATATTATTTCCCTCAATGACTGTGGCTCTAAAAACGATGCAAAATAGATCATCTTTTCCACTTTTTTCATTCTTGAAGACCTGTGCATTGCCCAATCAGTCAGTGAGATAAAACTCTGAAGCCAGCAGGGTGGATATGAAGAATGAAGTTTAGTCAGCCTCAAATTATTTAATAGTCCACTGCACTAGTCTGTTGCTGCTGTTGTATTCTGGAAAGAATCCACAATTGCAAACAGAAAGTAGCAGGATTAGAAAGTGAGCATGGTGTCATATACATATCTCCATTTTCCAGTTCATCAGGATGGCTGTAACCATTGACCTGCACTCTGAGACACACGACAGCATTAATTTCAGTCCTCACATGGTCAGTTCTGTAATTTCAACAACCCAGTATGGGACAATCTGAGCTTTCGGAGAAAATCAAATCTCTTTCAACAACAAAGCTCTAAAGTGCTTCAGAACAGCCATTTCACATTTTAAAGTGGGGATTTTAACATCCTCTCCATTACAGTCATGGAAGTGGTGATACTAATAGTCATCTCTTCTTTCTAGACATCACCAGGACTTGCAGAGGGAGTACTCTCATCTCTTAGTGTGTTGTCATCGTAGACACCTAAATTAGCAGCAAGGAAGCTAAGTTTTTAACAAGAAGCATGAAACAGCACTTCTGCTCATTACTGGGACAAGTCTAACCAGCTCAAGCACAGCAGTACATGCAGAGACTGTGCAGCTTCTGAGACCTACATTTTTAAGGACACTTCACGTAGATATGGTAGTTTGTTCAGAGTTTCCTGTATGTAGTACGCCATTGCTTAGTGTACCCTTAACTATCTGATTTCATGAATAAGCAATTAGGGAACAAAATGTAAAATACTGTCCACCTGTCATGTGGAGGCTTGTATTGCTATCCTTTAGCAAAATCAGAGACATACTGTGTAAATCATGTATTATGACAGTAAACACACTGCAATGGGTGAGAATTCATATTCTGAATAATATGAAAACAAGACCAAATATAGAAACTTGCATTAAATGCTTAAAATACAGAAAATACAGAAATCCAAGGACCTGTGTTTCACTAACCTTTATTTCTCACCCCATGCATCAGCCTGACAGTCTGGTTGTATTCACCCCTTTTTATCATTTTGCAACCTGTCATGTCCCATTTATAGTATATTGGCGGACTGATTCTCAAAGGAAAGAGGGTTTTGTTTACAGACAGTTTTGATTATCAGAGAATGTCGTGCTTAGTAATCAGTTATCCTCCCCGTATCTTTTTAATCCAGCAACACGAAATGTGGGGTGAAAAGATACGCAATTGTGCATGTGTGTAGGTACATTTGCATTGAACCAAACTCCATCTAAAGGGGTCCACCTGAAAATTCTTCCTGTGTATGTCATCTTCCAATTTGCAATAAATTTGGAAGAACTCTCAGGCAAAAAGTTAGTGATCAGACCTCATCAGCTTAACATAACTAACAACTGCATCTGCTTCCAGCATGTCTGCTGGAAAGGAAAATACCCATCTATTGAGGATAAACACTGTGTATAAATTTCTGAGAAACATAAATTCTTTATAGTTATTCACTTGAATCCAAAAATATGTTCTCAGTAGCTGATAAACAGGTCTATAAATCCACAAAGACTTTTTTAAGGCCTTTTCTGTTCTGTGTGCAAACACGCCTGTTCTAAGGTTTTTTACTAAGCAATTAGCCTGTTGGAGAGCTCCAAGGAGGTGAAATCAACCTCTGCTCTTGCAAAGTAGCTCCTTTGATGCAGTTACCCAGACTCTTTTGCTTCTGTAGTTCCTTGGCTGTGGGGCTCAGTCTTCCTTTTCTACTCTTCTAGAAAGCTTCAGTGGGTAGCTGAGTAAATAAACTTGTAATAGACATGCAGCTTTGATTTTGCTTCCTAATTTCTCAAGTAGGAATTAATTAGAGAGCTAAATACCCTAGGCAAAACAGCTTCTCTGGTAGTCTTTACCTGCAGGAGACAGATTTTTAAATGGAATAGTATATCCATGTCCACAGTTATTTTAGCCTTCATTTTAGCCAGAGTTGTATACTCTTAAAGTTTTCTTGATGTATGATGGAAGTAATACTAGCTTTCTGATTTGAGTGCTTTGGTTTCGTTTTCTTAAAAAAAAAAATAGCCGAGCTAGGCTAACCATTTGTATTTCTTTAAACAGGCAGGACTAGAAGTCTTTCTGGTTAGTAATTATTCTTAGGTTAGTATTTTTATTAATAGAGGAAAAGAAAACTGAATTTTATAAATATGAAAGTACTCATTCCATAGTTCCTCATATTACTCTTCCTATTATAATTATTCCTTAATCAAATTCTAATCAAATCCTTAATCAAATCCTAATGTTCCAAAACCTTGAAATTTTCTGGCTGCTAACAGAAGGGCCCTGTATATACTAATACAGTTTTCATGTATTATCATCATAGGAAGATTTTGATTAACTGGTACAAAACACTTGATCAAGAGAATGCCTTCACACACAATCATTTCAATGCCCTTAATACTGTAGATATAGTATTGTATTTAAGGAGCTTACATGCAAATTGCAAAATTTTAAAATAACTTTAAGAAATTAAATTTGATGTTAACATTAAAAGGATATGAGGGAGTCATTTTAGATATGCGGTTAATCAAAATAGATTGTTCTAGCCTGGCTTATTTGCTGTCCACTAGAGGACAGCACTGCTTTTGTATCTGAATGCTGTAAAGTGATAAATATGTGCAGCATTTTCTTTGAAAAACAAACAGGAGCCTTTTGAGCCAGTTATTTAAACTGAAAATGCTTAACACTTAAAGAACTAACTGAGCAGAAGAATGTCTTTGATTGTAAAGATCTCTGAGCATTTTTAATATTTTAATATCTTTCTATAAGGTAGTCTACTTCCTTGGGATTAAATAATTTTCCTGCAAATTAAAATTTATAGCCTGTTTTAAAAATGGACTGAGTATAATTCTCAAGCACGTGTCATATTAAATGCCCAATTCTATAGAAAAAAAAAAGAGTAAAGTATATGAGAGAACAAAATAGATTGACTATTACAATTAGAATTTTCTAGGTGGGAGGACCAAATATTTTAACTCAAGCTTTTAGCTCACTGAAGTTCTGGGGAGGAGATATAAATACCTACATATAAAAATGCTGATATTTTTATACAACTGATAAATTTGGAAGATGATAAAAAGTTCATGCAGCATCTTTTTGAACATGTGGAATAGTGCTATGTATTGGACAGTAAGTTCAGATTAGTCTTGCATTTCTGCCTTTTTATTAGAGGTACAGTGCAGCTGCTTACTGGAAACTGAGGACAGACTCAAAATCTATTTTGGCAATACAAATAAACATGGCAAAAATATGTACATTTGATTGCGAATTATTTTACAATTTTATTATTTTATACCCCTGAAAAAATAGATGATGTTGGAAAATAATTACATTATTTTAATGAATTAGGTATTTTGAACAATTTATTCAAAGATAGTGTTAAAATTGCATTAAATATACTGGAAAAAAAAGTCAAATTATCATAATACGATTTTTAAGGTAAATAATAATAAAATTTTTTAAGTAGTAATCAGTGTTAAAATTACCAGATTAGAACCTACTTTTTGTGTGTATATTTGTACTTTCAGTTTTATTACTAAGCTGCCTCTATCCCCAGGTCAGAACTAATACCAAATACTTCCTTTTCGTGTTCTAAGGTTTACCCGGAGAATCAATACAAGTAAATTAGTAATTCAGCCAATTTTTAGATGAAATTTTAATTTTAAAGTCAAATCTGTACATAGCAGAGCAAGAGGAAGATTTAGAGTACTGAAACTATAAGTGTAAGTATCTTTGTTGTCCAGTTGACATGCTGGAAGATCCTTTGTAGTTACTCGTTCTTATATTTACAAATTGAAGACTAACTCACAGTAGTATTTTTTTTTCCCCTTTGAATATATTCATTGCATAACTTGGTCACACATTTGTCTGCTTTGGACTAATTATTTCTCTATGGCTAGGGTAGGGCATTGCATCTTCTGATTGTCTTCCTTACTAATAGGATTCTGTCTGCTTCAGCAGGCAGTAATTGAAGGCTTCATGTACAAGATTTAAAGAAAGACTGGAGGAAAAAAAAAGTTTTAGCCTCCATGGGCCATTGTCACTGTTTGTGGTAAGCAGTAGAACAGAAAAAGAAGAAAATTTAGCTTGAATAGAAAAGTCAAAGAGGAAGAAAAGCAGACAGGAGAGAGTGTATTTTAATGCTGTTGAATTATGCATAACAAACCCTGCTCTGCTATATATATCCCGATAGTGAGTGTTCAGGTGTAAATTTACTTTCTCGAATGTTGAATTTTAAAGAGCAGATTTTAAGTCAGTTAGTCTGCTGCTGTGTGTTCACTGCCAGGAAATTTTCATAACCTTTCCCCGTAAAAAGGCATCTCCCTATAGTGTAGCTATAAACTGTCTACAAAAAAAGAGAAAATTACTGCCAGTCTGTATTTAGGCTAGTCATCATTACAAAGTCAGTGTTTGGCAAATGCTGTCACATTGTAGTACCTGATACTCTGTGTTTTCTCAACTACAGATCAAATTTTTCTCTATGGTTATCATGAAAAAATCTTATTTTCATGGAAAGTGTCCAAGACTACATACTTGATTTTTAACTCTTGAAAGACCAAGTTACTTTCTAAAAATATACAGTACTTTATTGATGTTGAATTTTATTCTTAATATATATTTCCTTACCCACTGACAGGTACTATATTTATGTAAAAATAATGTATGAACTCCTCCTATTTTTTTTGCATGTCACATATGCTCAGAATATTTAACATTCTTTCTAAAAAAAAATTGTTAATGTTCAGAATATGCAAATATTTCTCACATTGTTTTGTTTCTAATCTGTCTTGATTTTATTAAATGGGAAAAAATATTAACAGCTGCAAGTGTTCCTGAATATTTTAATGATTTAAAATCAGGTTTAGAATCAATATTATCACAGAATTAAACACTCCATCATAGCAGAAACAGCTATCTTGAAACCATTAGTAAATATTTGGTTCTGTTTTCCAAATACGTATTCTCATTTGCTTTGTTTTGGGGAGGGTTTTGGGGGGTTTTGTTTTTTTTTTTTTATATTTACTGATGCATCCTTTGTTGTAACAGAACCATGCTCATAATATAGTGTCTTATGTTAAGAGTTGTCCACAGGACAAATTCTTTCTTTTGGACCTGCAATCAATCAATTTACATCCTTGATTTAAATGTACCACAGTGCAGTTTTCAAGGCTTATTCAAGTCAATGATTTCCTGTTGGTTTACTGTCTTTTTTGGGTTTGTTTGGTTTGGAGATTTTAGTTTGGTTTTAATTAAAATTCTAACCTTTAAGGCTTTAAGTATCAATTTTCAGAAAAAGTGAAAAATTATTATTGACCTCATGGGGAAAATCAAAGTTTCTCACTAAGAGTGAACACATGTTATTAGTGATTAATTTTTTGCTGCTGAGAGATTTTTCTAATGGCTTTCTAGGCTTTTCTAGGTATTTAGTTCAGCACAACACACATTTTAGAAAATCCACAAGGGTTTATGGTAAGAGTTAGCATATAAATGCAGTAGCATGTATTTAGTTGAAAAAACATCTATTAACCGAATCCTTCCGTGACAGTATATTAGAAACATCTAAATATCTGACAAATCAGTTTTACTGCTAGTGCCCATTGCTTCATCCTGTTAAAACTGTATTTGGTTTTACAGATTATACAAGTGTATTTGTAACTCCCCTTAGAAACTAGATTATATTCCCTATTCTAAAGGAGAGATTTTGGTCTCCAAAGTTCAAAAGCAGCTGTAAACCCACTATGTGGTTCTCTTCTATACATGCTTTTTTAATGGTGACGTAGTCTTCCTGTTGCGGTCCAATTCTGCCTTAGCCTAGCAATTCCAGATCCTATGTCAGTGACCATTGATAGAAGCTGATTAGCTGCTGCTAGTTACGTGTATTAACACTTTGTGTTAAATTGTCTGAGTATCAGGTCCTTTGCCTTTTGCAAACCACATGCAAACTCACATTTTATTGATTTTATGTGGTTTGTTCAGGGGTATGGAAAAGTACTATTGATCCCCCAAGTGATTTTGCAAAATCACATGTAAAAATATCAGCACAAAACTCATCTGTGGTGTTTTGGACCACCTTGGCTTTCCCAGAATGCTGACTTTGTATCACTTTCAGCTTTTGATAAAAGAGGGTAAAATCAAGCCTCGGGGCTATGAAGCACAGCAGGAGTGCCAACTAGCAACCTATTTATGTGCATACTCAGAGATAATCTGCTTCTGTGTTGTCCCAAGACACAACTGTTAAGTAAATAAAGTGACTAATAAGGCTATTGTTTCTATAATTATCCCCTTGTCGAAGTCAACAAGAGAAATAGTCATCTTCTACTTTGCAGCATAAATAGATGAAATCATTGATATAACTAGCTAAGTAGGTAATTTTTGTACTAGTAATATTGTTTTATAACCTCCTATTAAAAAGAGAGGTCTTTGAATGTATCTGTAATTCAGACAAAAGAAATAGATTGACCTGTGATGGGTGACATTAGAAAAGTGCCCCATGTTTCCTTAATTAGTATAATGTGTTATGAGATTTTGATATGCCTAGTTAAAAAGAAAAAAAAGACAGAAATTACTTCTCGTTTAAAGAGAACCTGCTTCCTGCTTAAGTGGCTAATATTTTAATTAAGTCTGGAGTGAAGTTTTTTGAGTATCTCCTGATAAACTCCCTCCTTTATGTTGATGGTAATTAAACAGATCCCCAAGGGCTTGGGTAGGCGCTTTGCAGGGCCCATGCTGATTGTCAGACAGGAGACACTGACCAGTTGGTTTGCTCTTGAATAGCCCACAGCGTGCTGTCAGCGCAGCAGTTTGATTTTTCTGTATTGTGAGCTGTTGTCAGGGCTAACTGGGTCCTTTTGTGACTGAAGATGTTGCGCAAATTGAGGCAGATGGCTCTGATTCAGACACGTGTCATTCAGAAAGAGGAGAGGAGATTGGCCCTGCAAAGTGGGGTCAGACGGGGTCACAGACCTGCTCCACACTTGTTAGTGTTTTCAAAAGCCCATGTGCAGCAACTTTGTTGTTGAGAAGTAACCGGGG
>VZRQ01001295.1:163238-187316 GCA_013397975.1 Machaerirhynchus nigripectus
TTTGGCTTTCTGGGCTGTGAGTGCCCATGGCTGGGTCATGTCCAGCCTCTCACCCACCAGCACCCCCACGTCCTTCTGGGCAGGGCTGCGCTGATCGGTCCATCCCCAGCCTGTGCTGATACCAGGGTTGCTCTGACCCAGGTGCAGCACCTTGCACTTGGTCTTGTTAAATCTCGTAAGATTCCCATGGGTTGACCCCTGGAGTTTGTCCAGGACCTTCTTGATGGCATCAGATGGGTACATTCAGGTTTCTCAGGCAGTCACAAACCTTATCTTCTCTTACAGTGGGAGGGACTTTCCTCTCCCAGTCCTCACCCTGTTATCCATTCAGTCAAGAGGTGTGGGAAGAGTTTCCCATTGAAGACTGAGGCAAAAGCTGTTCAGTACCTCAGCCTTCTCTTTGTCTGTTGTTACCATTTTTCCAGTTTTCCACTGTTGTTTATCAGAGGGGGTACCCCTTCTTTGACCTTCCTTTCCTGGTTAACACACCTGTAGAAGCCCTTCCCATTATTCTTTGTGTCCCTTGCCAGCTTCAGTTCCAGTTTTGCTGCCTTGGCCTTTCTCACCCCCTCCCTACACACCTGTGCTTCATCTCTAAACTCTTCCTAAGTCACCTGTCCCAGTTTCCACTGCCTGTGCATTTGCTTCTTTCCCTTCATTTTCACCAGCAAGTTCCTGTTCAGCCATGCCTGTCTCTTGCCCTCCTGGTCTGATTCCTTGCTCCTGGGGACTGCCAGCTCTTACACTCTATGGCAGAGCTCCTTAAAGATCTGCCTGCTCTCTTCTACTCCCTCGTCCCTGAGAGCAGCCTGTCAGGGGATCCCACTGACTTGGTTCCAAAGAACTACAAGTCTGCTTTCCTAAAGTTCAAGAGCCAGACTTTTACTCCTTACCCGACCCACACCCCTCCGGACTGCACACTCCGCCAGTGCATGATCCCTGCAGCCCAGGCTGCCTCCAGTCTTGGTGTCCCAGTTAGCTCACCTGCACTGGTGACCAACAGATCCTGTAACACATTCCCTCTGGCAGGGCTGTCTATCACCTGGTCAGGAAGGTATCCTCCATGCATTCAGGAGTCTCCTGGATTGCCTCCAGCCCTCCGAGCCACTTTCCCAACAGCTGCTGGGGTGGCTGAGTTCCCCCTGCAGGACAAGACCCTGCGGGCACAACGGCTCCTGTGGCTGGAGCTGAGGTTTTGTCAGTGGGCCGGCCTTTGTCAGGCGGCTGTAGCAGCCCCCAAGCCACAAGGTTCCCTTTGCTGCCTCGGTCTCTGACTCCTACCCACAGGCTTTCCACCTGCTCATGGGTGATCTTCAGGGACAGCTCTTCACACTGCCTATTTTTTGGCTTGTGGAATCATTTGTACCCACACGGGAAAGAAACAGTGGGTAATGGTCCATGCTTTTGACAAGTTGGGGTACCCTCTTGGCGGCATCACGGGTCTTAGTCACTGGTAGACAGCATACCTCTTGGGACTCTGTCAGGCCAGCATGATGTTGTGATTTGAAAATTTATGCTGACTACCCTAATAGTAGTTTGAAGATAAAGTTTATTTAAGGATAGATATTTAAATAGCAATGTATTTCTGCATGTACTAAAACTCAGTCTTGAATAATCTAAACAAAAGCATGTGTACCTGTCTTACATTAACAGTGGAAGTTGCACTCTGTCATAATTCAACCACTAGCAGTAGTTAATTTAGGTTTGCTATATACCAATTTTACTCACTTCCATACTTTTCATCATTTGTAGAGGCATATTAAAGGTTGATGCCTAGTCTAAACTGCAATCTAAAATTCACTTTGGAGTGATTTGCATGTACCAGGTAGCAGCAGCTCCTGTCCCTGTGGGCAGGCTATTCAGTCAGGTGCTGCACACTGAGAGCCACCTGGCTTCAGCTAGTATCCAAGCCTGGGCACCGTTGGAACATACCTGCATGCACAGCTTGGGGCACAGGAGCAAGGCTAAAGCGTGGTACTGCAGGACTGGTGCAGTGGTTTTGCTAAGATGGTTAGCAATTTCATCAAGGTCTAGTTTAAGGAGTGGAAGGTGGGGGTTATCTATCTAAATTAGCAAGGTTTCAAATGCAGGAGAACATGCTGAAACATAGGAAGAACAATAACACCTCCCAACTCACATACGTTACCATAGAGAGGAAATTGGGGTTTAATTTTATTAACTTTAATCATGCTGAAGGTATTGAGCTTCAAAAAGACTACAAAATTTTTGCGGTCTAGTACAGGCTATAAGATCAGTACTGGCAACTCAGAATTGAAGAATTATTCAGCAAGAATAAGGACAAACAGATAAGAAAGTTTCTGCATAGTGAGAGATTGATAGTTTACCTTTGCTTTACTGCCTGGTTGTTTCTACAGAAACACACATATTCCCCTTAGTGAAGAGTAGGGGTTTGTTTAGTTTTTTTCTTTTTAATAACTAAACGTTCAAATTTGGTTACCCCAAAATAAACTGTTTTGAAAGAATAGGGTGCAAGAAAAAATTGTTTTGTTACTGTTCATGGCTGAATATAAACATAGGCTTGATGCTTGACAGTAAAAATAACGTAATTTTTTCTGCTTATTTTCCTTTGACATTTTATGATGTTGTATAAAAGGATAATGTATTTTTCCCTTCATACCCTGCTTTAATTCTAATAATTAATTTCTAAAGAAGAGTAGCAGAAATAAAAATTGGGTCTGGAGCTAGGGACAAAATAATGGAAGATATAAATGGAATAGTACATGAAAGGGTAGTGGAAATAATGGAAGCGTTTTTAGAACAGGGACATGATACAGTATAAGATATAATGAATTACATGGAAAAGATAAATTGAGCTTTCCTGATGATCTTTTCTACTAACTCAGGAACAAGGTGACATTTTGCAACATTTCCAAAGCAATATATTTAAGTTGGAAGAAGGCATTTACTTTTATTTCCCCCATTTTTTAAACACAACATGTACTTAAGTTCTGGTCATCCACTGTCACGAGACAGCATGATGTTTGCTAAAAGTGGAACAAAACTGCAAATGTACATTAGCAAAGAAACATACAGATATGCTTTGGATAGGATACAAAAACCCGAGGTCTCTAAGCCCGAGGTCTCTAAATTCCCTTCATCTGAGCCTTTGGACTAATCACTGATATTTGGTGATAGAATGAAATCCTTTTGCACACTTCGCTTTGCAATGGTCCATTGCCATAAGTAGTGTTAATTTTTTTTTAAAATATTCAATTACTGAACTGCCTAGTTTTGCATACAATACATTCAAACATGCTTGAATTAATTTTAACTTAGCACTTAAATGCCCTAACATGGATTCTGGTAAGCAATATACAGGTAAGTATAATCCTCCCAAGTCCTCCTCTGACTTTCAGTGTGTGCCTGTAACAAGCATATGAGGATTAGGCTCTCTTCCCTTCTTTTTCTGACAGTTTATTTTTCTCCCCTTCCACTCATTTTTGTTTGTTTTGACATAAAGTGCGCAGTTGTTTAACACTTACGTGTTGTATTAAATATTTTGTGGTGCAGAAGCCATGCTTTGCTATGTTTACACACGTAGTTTGATGGTTGATAGGAGCCTTTGCGCATGACCCTTTGTGATAAAAGCAGTAAGTCTGCTGTCTTCCTCATAGCTGGTATAGTTGTGCTTTTATGTAGCACAGTCCAGTGAATGTTTGGAAGAGAAAGGGATTGTGAATGCCACTGCATTTCCAATCCCACAGGTAACTGGTTTTGCCTCAGAAGGTGCAAGGTGAACTATTCTTCAATGACTGGAAGCTCTGAGCCCCTGCTGTGACTGCAGCACTGCAAATCCTGATCCACTTAAATTGTTGTGTACATTCTGGTGCATATATATTTTTATGGCCACAGAAGCAAGATTCATATTGCCCAGAGTGGCTGTGGATGCCCCATCCCTGGAAGTGTTCATGGGCTTGGGCTTCAGATTGGATAGTGAGTGACATTCCTGCCCTCAGCAGGGGGGTTGGAAGGTCTTTAAGGTCCCTTGCAACACAAAACATTCTATGATTTTCTGATCTTTACAAATTGTATTATTCTAAACTCCTTTTTTCCATCATACGTGTATAGGAGAGAGGGCAAAAGTGAGTTTTGCTGGCTTCCACCACAGCTTTTCCAGTCCTCTCCAGGTCTCAGCCTGCTCTCATCCTGCTCCTGGTGACTTGCCTCCTCCTTTGCCCACCTTCCCAGTCATGGCTTTCAGAGAAGTGGGAAGATGATTCTGCCCTTAGCACCATCTCATGGAGCATATGTGTTGTGAGTTGCCATCCACACCTTCATACACCTCTCTGGCTCAACCCAGACCGGCTGTTTTCTCCTTGATGGGAAGGATTTAGGCTAAGCCTTGCAAAACCAGCTTACAGGTCACACTTCTTGTTTAGGAAAGAGCAAGAGCTGTTGGCACAATGGTGTCCTGGACACCTTCCCATCCTGTGGAAACACTGGACTCTGGATATGTGGTAGGAAGGTGGCAAAAGGCCTTCTCTTGTAGTAGCCATGACTGGCAGGCATTCAGCCTCCAGCCACGGCAAATGGTAGGAGGGTGAGGCAGCACCCTGGTGCTTCCAGCCCCCTGCAGACCTTCAGCCGTGCCTTGGACCATGGGGCACTCATCAGCTCAGGCTCACAGCAGCACCCTAAGCCCGGCATCTGGAACAGAGCAGGCAAGGGAGGTGCAGGGAAGGCAGGATCCTTTGGAGAGGCAGCATTATCTCTTTTCCTTCTGTAACACATCTGCTGGGGACAGTTCCAGGCTTACGCCTGTCTGAGACCTCCCTGTTGTGACAGCTTCCACTCTTGGAGACCCTGACAGACCCCAGCTGCAGGTCCACAGCTGGCTCTGCCCTGGGTCGCTGCAGATCCTCTGATCTCCTAAATAGTGCCTGGGGAATTGCTTGTATGTAACAGGGTAGTTTGCTGCAGGGGGGCACTTCCGTCTCTTTGCAGATGGTGTTTACCACATGAAATAATTTGATCCTATAGTATCTATTATCTCCTATAATTTTCATTTTGGTTTTACCCAGTTTTGTATATTTGTGTGAGGACTTTTAGGCACCTAATTGCTCTCTGCATGCACTGGCAGTGCATAAGGTGCCAGCACTTACTGAAACCTGTTTGAAAAGTGAATGGTATGACACTGAAATGTCAGTTGTGAAGGATGTAGAAGACAAGAAGGAAACACCAGTTCAGTTATTTCTTTTGACTTTTTTTCAATACTGTCAAAAAACCAGGAACTCATCCCACTTGGTACCAAAATTCCTCCCTCAGCTCTCTTTATATATGTTTGCAGAAGTATCCCCTAAAGCAAAGCAGCAGGATCATTTGGGATTAAAAACCTCATAACCTTTTCTATGAGACAGCAGTGTTTTGGTGGGATGTGGGATTGATTTTGGTGGTCAGATAATTTTATTGATATGGTTTGGAGTGTAGCCCTACAGACATTTGGATTTGACACAGCTAGGAGGGAGTACACTGTGGGAAGGCAGAGTGTACTCCCTTTCTTTCCTCGTGCCCTTACTGCGTCTGTGTCAGCACAATGTTTGAACAGCACCAAGGTGGTTACTTTTATCAGAAAACAAAAAGGCACCTCTTTGATACTGAGTCCAAAAGTAACTGTTCTGCTTCATATGGGTCTGTGGGCCTCTGCCAGTGCCTGGGTTTGGGCAAAGTTAGTTGGTGGCTCAGCTTCATGTAATTGGAAGTCATTCTGATTTCTGCACTGTGGTGTAATTGCTCGAAAAAGCATGTTATTTGATGATTAAGATTCTGGAGTGAATTGTGTTCTTTTGGGTTCTTGCACTGTTTCTCCATCAGGGACTTGGTTTCAGTGGCGTGCAGCTGCTGGAGTTGATTTACAGTGCTGCGGCTGTGGCTAGTCATAAATAAATCCTCTTATATAGTTGTTATGAACACCTGTTAGATCATCTGTCAGCAAAGCGCTGTTCACATTTATCATGGTGCGGTAGTTATTTTACCTCAATCCATTTCCGACTGACTCGGCCTCCATCACTGGATTACTATTACCACACCATAATCGCTCGTTTCCACTCCATGTTACAACTTGCAGATAAAAGATTTCACTACTTGGCCAAATTTCATAAATAAAGGAGCAGTTCAGTGCAGTAAAAGTTTATTTTTGTCATCATTTGTCACCCCATTATTCTATAAATCAAATGGAATAGCACTATTGCTAGCTCAGGCGTTGCTGTCAGCCCTAGGCATAGAAATGGTCCGTTTCTTCTTTTTAGATGAGATGACATGTCTTTCAGACTTAACTGGCTTATGGCTTTGTTTCACCCATTTTATTTTATCAGCCCTTCAGAAAAATCCTTGGGGACCAGAGAGACTAAAGAAGTAAAATGGAATCAGAAAACACAGTAAAACATGCTGCTTTAGCTGTGTTACATACATTCCACTCCCCCACAATCATTCATTTACAAACTCCTCTGCAAAAATAATGTGTCTGGATATAAACAGCCCCTCAATGCATTCTCCAGCTTTACACAGACTTTATCGTTCATGTCAAATCCTGGGTATGAAAGGGCTCCGGAGAGGGTGCTACAAAGTCCTGCTAATACTTCTGCTCCTAAATGGACTTCCAAACTGCTCAGGGATTGCATTGCGGGATTTGCTTTTGTTTCAAAGCTCTGTGCTGATGACTTGCGTTTCGGGGCCTGAACCATCTAACAATGCTGTGCTGTGCCTGGCTACACAGCTTCACAACCAACACCTTCAGGGTTCAGGATGTTCCTCCATGCCTTCCCAGGCACAGCTGTCACAGAAATGTTGTTTGCTTTTTTTTGGTTTTTCAATCATTTCCTAACTCTAGCTATGAAATCTGTACCTGGGCCATTCCTTGATTTTTCGGTTCTGTGTCTGTTACAGATGCTTGGGGTTTTCTTGATTTATTGAGAAGATAGGAGATGGATCTCAGAGTAAATTTTGAAGAAAGCAATATTCCTTGGTTTAAAAAGAGCCAGATAGGATGATGATAAAGAGATGGGGTAATAGAAAAGGGTTTATAGTTGATATTATACTTCTGAGTTGGTTCTAATTCAAGTTACATTCTTCATAGTCATTATGTAGCTCATAAATTCAATAAAGTGTTTTACTATAACTATAAAAATGACAGGAGGGGGGTTTTATGTTGTAAGTTTCGTTAGTTGCTCTTCCTGTTTTATGTTGAAGTTCTCAGGCCATTATGTCATTAAACTCCTCGGAGTCTGAAGGGCTCAGGCCCCTCTGTTCCTTATCAGTGGTGCAGTGCCTGCTGTGGGGCAAATGTCTGTGTAACCAGTCTCTGTCCACCATCACTGTCGTTGTCAATGGCTCTCTTTGGTTCCATTTTGGGTTTGATTTTTATTCAGAAGTTCAGATACCTGCCTTTGTGAGGAGGCAATTGGAGTTTCAGGGTGGCTGTGGCCCCACTTTGGATTCTGAGCTCTGGACATCAATTCTCAACTCTGGCTGAGCCACTCGTGTGAAAATGGCCAAACCCTCTTATTGCAGTGGGTCTTGGATGGCTGTGGGAAGAGCCTGCTGACAAAGAGAAATGCTGCACTGTGGAAATAAAATTACTTCAGAGAGTTCACCCTCCCTTTTGCCTTCCCAGAGACACTTGCTGTGACTTTTCTCCAACCACTTTTGTTGTAAAATAAGGCACATGTCCAGGTTTGAGATTCTTGTTCAGTGTTTCTATGCGCAGATGCTTGCCAACATAGCCTTAAGCATTTGCTGTGGAGGTCTCTAAAGGCAAATCCAGGAAGGGTTTTCCTTTTTCACTGATGGGGGAGAGGAATTTTTTCAAAGGCACTGTAGAATTACTGTTATTTCTCCTTCATTAGGGGTAAGAAGCCTCAAATATCTGACCCTGGAGCCTTTGCTTTCCCCAGATGTTTGCTTTGCACACAAATAATCTGCATGAAAACAGCAACTGCTAATTCAGTGGCCAGAGTGCATCAGGCCCCTAATCTAAAACCTCCCAATCCATCCAGTTGTCTGGCATTTGCTATTATAGGGCACCAACAGAGAAATGAGGCTGTGGCTTTATCATTGCACCCTGGGTGACAACTTGATTTTCTGCTTTCACCGCAGGCAGCAGCAGCCCAACATGATGGGGCTGTTAATTTGTGCATTTCATGGTGTCTGTCAGGGGGCTGGGAGAGGAGGGTTTCAGGGGAAGGGAATGGAGCATGTCCCAGCCTCGGAAGCACCTGTCTGCATTGACGGCACAGAGCACTTCTTATTAGCGTGCAGGTCTCTAAATGCAGCCCCAGGATGACAGCCTGGCATTCCCAGCACCCACACAGTGTGACAGGCGCAGGCAGCCGGTCCCATTGTTTGCCCTTGATGAGCATGTCGTTAATGGAAATGGAAGAAAGTGAGGGCCACATCAGTATTCAAATAGCCTCCATCCTCTCTGCCATTCAACTGCCTGGCTCAGGCGGCTGCAGATTTCCTTCTGCAGCTCCACTTACACGTTTTCACAGATTTATTCCCATTGCATACAAATCCCCTCCATGTGGCTCTGGCCCCATGCCCCCCCATTCCCCTCACAAGCGCAAACATGTTCTGCAGCATCATCTGATCCACCAAAAATAAAGAGGGTGTTCTTTCCCTTCCTCCCTGTTTTGTGAATTGCTTAAGTACCATTACCAAATACTTGCTATTCACAATCCAGGAAATGGAAGGTGATATTTATTTAAACTCGAAGCATCAAGCAAGGGGCTGATATATTGTTTGTAATGCCCTTGTTTGCTCACAAGCAGCTATTGATGCTTGTCTGAGTGACCTCTTTCTCTACAGTATATTGCAATATATTCGGTTTCAGACATTTCACCTGGTAGGTATGAAGTAAGAGGATTGCAGGCAGAAGGAGAAATAACTAAAAAATCCATATCCCTCCTTGATGACAATATTACTGAAAACATCATTAAAGTCATGCTGTTCTCCCTCAAGACCTTTTTTCGAAGTTCTGTGCTTTAACAACAGCCAGACCATGGATACCTGGAGACATATCTCACTGGGGTACACCACCTTAGGCTGCCAGTACCCCTTTGATCTTGCATATACAGTGCATGATCTCTTTGGGACAGGTGGTGTGTTTGCCTTCTGTATTTTTATGCATGGACCACAGCAGAACACAGGTTGATGATTAGTGCTTCTGAGCAGTCCAGCAAAACAAATAACAAAATATCATACTGCTGGTATGAAGAATGTACCTTGAGCACACTGGCATCTGGCCAGATCTTAAATGTATGTTTTTGTGCTTTAGTTTTGTGTTAGTCTGTTTCTGTAATAATATAATTAGTGCTCACAGGGGAGGCTATTGACACTACCACCAGGATCAGTTTGCTCTTTGCAGTATTTCCAAATCATTCTCGTTACACATCCAGCTTGCAGGTTGGTTGTGGTACTCCTTGCCTTTTGTCTGCTCTTGTCCTCTCCAACCAGTAATGCAACCTCAAAACTAAAGTTCTCTGCCCCAATAAAACCTGGAGCCAAAAATGAATGAACATTGCTGGGTGATTTCCAAATCTTGGAACATTTTGTAGCCCTGTTTAACCCCAAGCAGCGTTGGAGAAAGTGAGCCCAGAGATTTTCCATTTGTGAGTTCCAAAACATTAGTTATTTCCAAAACTACGTAGCAGAAGCAGAGCTGTTACAAAACATTTTGATAAGCAAAACTGCTGCTTCCTTATGCTGTCCTTCATCACTCCTCCCAGCACTTCTCTGGACTCAGAAATCCTCCTGTGATGTAGATAGGGTTGGTGTTGGATGTGTTTGCCCTAATAGGTGCTTTTCTTCCACTGGTGACTGTGGGGACTGCCCCAGCACTCTTTGCCTGGAGCTTCGGTCCTGGAACAAGTGCAGTGGTGGCATCCATCTAGTTTTGGCTATGATCTCTGGGAGCAGGATGGTGAAATGTTTGTGTTGCCGATTAAGTGCAGAAGGCGCATCCCAGCATGATGACCTTTGTGAGCATGGACGCATTCTTTTGTCTTGGCTCCTACTGCTTCCCCTGCTCTTCCTTCTTTTGCTGACCAGATTGGATTGCAGAATAAGGTTGGGTCTCACCTTTCTGTACTTTGTGCAAGAGCAGTCTGATTTCAGTAGGAACCTCTAGGTGTTGCTGTGATATAAATAATAATTGTCTTTCGGCACTAATTCAAAGAGGGCAGTAAAAGTTGAGGGAGACCAAGAGAAGAAACCTGTAAGTTCTCTTGTTTAGAATGATTAATAATTTCTGCTTAGTTTAATAATTCCACAGATTGCAGAAACTGCATCTTATCAGGCTGCTTTCAGGTCAAATGAAAAGGGAAAAAAAGAAAGGCTTCTCCATTGTTTCCACTGGCAAGCACCCAAAGACCAGTCTTTCTTCACCAGAAATACATCTAGAAATGGCTGTAAGGATGTGCTAAAAACTTTAAAATTAAAGCCAACTGTGGTGTTATGGCACGTCAAGTGCCCTCTTCTTGGGTCACAGCCACAAGCAACATCCAAACCAAATTAGGGGGCAAGTAGCTCATCTAGAAAAAGCAGAAAATTTTCAAAACTGATATATCGAAACATTGTGTTCTAGAAACCAAAACGTTACCATCTTGGATATTAGTTTACGAAAATTTTATGTGGCAGCTATCCTAAAACAGCATGCACAATGTACATATCAGGGACAACAGAAACAAGCTAAGAAAAATACTAAATCCTATTATGGAGGAATTTACTGCTGTTCTGCTTTTAAAACTAAGACCCTATCATTTTAAAAATAATTTGGAAAATGTGATAGATACGCATCTAATGTGGCACCAGGAGGTAGAACTTAAAAATGGAGAACAGACCTCCATAGAAAAAGTTTATGGCGTACATTTTCAGAAACAATGAGTAATTTTTAATGCATCATACGTTACTGGAAACTACAGACAGCACCTGATTTTCTCAGTTCAATTCATAATCCTCTGAGAAGCAAATCCCTGGCCCATCTTCAGCTGGACACCATAAAAGCTGAAACAAATGAGA
Organism: Machaerirhynchus nigripectus; assembly: GCA_013397975.1. Lineage (NCBI taxonomy): Eukaryota > Metazoa > Chordata > Aves > Passeriformes > Dicruridae > Machaerirhynchus > Machaerirhynchus nigripectus. The sequence continues at coordinate 174,273 of VZRQ01001295.1, forward strand.
TGGATATGTCTATATCCATCTGTACCCAATCACTTGCAGGTAATGACAGTCATCTGATTGCAAGCTTGGTCAAGAATGTCATTATCTCAAGCAGACTTTGTCTACCTGAGGTAAGGTTGTGGCTCCTGCATTTTTAACACCGTGACTTGTCAAAGAGCTGTCCATATTGCGCTTCATTGCTTAGTCCTCCTATGAATTCAGTGGAGATCAGAAGTCATCAATACTTCTTTTCCTTTGGATTTGAACAAGTCAGAGGTAGATTTTATCTTTGGCAATGCAACTTAGAAATTTTGTGGATGATACCCAAAGGACAGGTCTGGATTTGTCATCTACAGAGCAGATCTGTGCACATACAACAGTGCACCATAAGCAGGAGGACAATTTCACAATCAGTATGTAATTTTTTAACTTACCAGGCTTGTACGCTTTATTCTTCAGGGAAGATATAATTTTCCTGTGTAAACTTTGTGATACCCAAGTTACACCACTCCTTCATGGAGGATAATGTAACAGCCTTTGGTAACATGAAAATTGTTAATGCAATACCTAAAAGACCGTTGGGAAGATCACTGAGTACTGTGTTCCCCATGCCCACGATGAATAGGAGGTAATGTAGCAGGCTGAGTTTAGGCACAGGAAAGTTATCTGACACTAGGGACAGTGCAGTCACAGAACAGGCCGGCTGGAGAGGTTGTGGAACTTCCAGGACTAGAAATCATTACAAGTTAAGTAAAGTGTCTGTCAGGATGACATACAGTACAGCTTTAGGACACACACAAGATGATTTCCATTTCCTTTTTTTTCTTTTTTCTGTGAATGTATAAGGAATATTTAAAATCCAGTTGGTCTTTCATCCTACATACTCCTTGATTAAGTTTATATACTTGGACTATATCCCTAGGAAACAAAAACCAGTTTGTTCAGTTGCCTTCTACTTCGCTCTTTTCTGTGCTCTCATCTCCTGGCCAAGTGCAGGAGTTCTTCTTCTTTTGTCTGTGAAGTGGTCAAACACACAATGATGAATATGTGGAGTTGCATAAATTATGAATTAAGATTACCTACTTTCTGATACTCAGATTATTGCTACTAAGTAATACACATCCATGACTGGTTCTAGTACCAATAAGTGCTGCCGGCTCCTGCCTTTCCAGAGGAGGAACATAATTCTGCACTGGTTCTCTGTAGAAAAATACCTGCCTATTTTGCTTGTCACAAACATACACTCCTTAAGAGGTATGAAAGTAAAAAGTAGCATAACACTGTCCCTACTGCTAATTTTCCTATTTCACCTATTTACTCTTGTTCCGTTCCATCATATCTCTCTTGACAACTTATCTGTGCTGCCTTCCTTTCCCAGGGCCCTATTATCAAAGCAGTTGTTCATAGCTTGCACCCATTTTGATTGCTTCAGCTTTTTTCTGCACTTTTCCATTCAAAATGTTGCAGTTTATTAACTAAGCATTGTATTTGGTATGTTTGAAGGAAAAACTAAGTAAAATTTTGTTCTTTTTTAAAGAATCATGCAGATAGCATCACTTACGTTGAGTTTTTCAAAGTACTTCTTTTAACCATGAAGAAATATTCAGGCTGAATTTCCAGTGACCCTTAAAAGTTGCTGATTTTTAATAGTGTATTTTCCTCAAGGACTTAATCTTTGCCCTTCAATTTCATAATATTTGGAGCACATTCATCCACCTTCTCTTACCCTTTTTTTCCTTCTGGAGTTCTAATAACTGTAAGCAGAGTTTTCCAGAAAGTCTCACTTCACTGCTCCGCATCTGAAGGCAACTCCTTGGACCAACTTGCAGAACACAAAGGAAAGGGAAAGATTAAAACTATTGCCAGTCCAACGCTTCCAGCATCCTCACGGGATGGCTTCTTCCCAGCCTGTGAAAGTAAAAACTATAGTGAGCACTGGTGAGACTGGTAGCATGCTGCAATATCTGGGTTCACCTTTCAAGGGGATGGTATAGTTGTATTAACTGAAAATTTGTCCTTTCTTTTCTCTTCACGTGCTTTGAAGTGAAAGTTGCTGTAAAGAGAAAGTTGCTTCTCCTTTGGTGCTTCATTTCAGCTGCAATTAGTTAATGGGTTTATGGTAAGTTGACACCAGGTGCCCACAAAGCAGCTCTGTCACTTCCCTCCTCATCTGGCAGGTGTTAGAGAATATAACAAAAGTCTCATGGGTTGAGATAAGGACAGGGAGAGATCACCCACTGCCATGGGCAAAACTGGTTTGATGGGGGAATTATTTTTTACTTATAAAATCAGAGCAGGATAGTGACACAATAAGAAATAAAACCAGCTCTTAAAAGACCTTCCCCCATCCCTCCCTTCTTTCTGGCTTCATCTTCATTCCCTTTCTTCTCTTTCTCCTCCCCAACAGCAGCATAGGGGAAGGAGAAATGGGGGCTACAGTGAGTTCAACACACTTCATCACTTCTTTCTCTTCACACTCTTCCCCTGCTCCAGTGTTGAATCACTCCCATGGGAGATGTTCCTTCACATACTTCTCCAATGTGGGTCCTTTCTATGTTCTGCTGTTCTTCATGAACTGCTCTAGTGTGGGTCCCTTCCATGGGGTACAGTTCTTCAGGAATAGGCTGTTCCAGCATGGGTGCCCATGGGATCACAAGTTCTGCTAGCAAACCTGCTCCAGCGTGAATCACTCCCATGGGAGATGTTCCTTCACATACTTCTCCAATGTGGGTCCTTTCTATGTTCTGCTGTTCTTCATGAACTGCTCTAGTGTGGGTCCCTTCCATGGGGTACAGTTCTTCAGGAATAGGCTGTTCCAGCATGGGTGCCCATGGGATCACAAGTTCTGCTAGCAAACCTGCTCCAGCGTGGGCTTCCCATGGGGTCACAGCCTCCTTTGGCACTGACCTGCCTCAAAAGACTGCCTGAGGTCTTCCAGGGGCTGAGGTGGATCTCTGCTCCACCATGGTCCTCCATGGGCTGCAGGGGCACAGCTACCTCTCTGTGGTATGCACCACAGGCTGCAGGGAATCTCGGCTTTGGTGCCTGCTCCTGTTTCTCCACTGATTTTGCATCTACAGAGTAGTTCCTCTCACATAATCTCACTCCTCTCTGGGGCTGCAGTTGCTCTTGTGCAGGCTTTTTCCCACTTTTTGAATACATTATCCCAGGGGTGCTGCCACCACTGCTGATGGGCTCGGCCCTGGGCAGCAACAGGTCCACCCTAGAGCCGCCTGGCACTGGCTCTTTTGGACATGCGTGAAGCCTCTGGCAGTTTCTCACAGAAGCCANGGCTTTGGTGCCTGCTCCTGTTTCTCCACTGATTTTGCATCTACAGAGTAGTTCCTCTCACATAATCTCACTCCTCTCTGGGGCTGCAGTTGCTCTTGTGCAGGCTTTTTCCCACTTTTTGAATACATTATCCCAGGGGTGCTGCCACCACTGCTGATGGGCTCGGCCCTGGGCAGCAACAGGTCCACCCTAGAGCCGCCTGGCACTGGCTCTTTTGGACATGCGTGAAGCCTCTGGCAGTTTCTCACAGAAGCCACCCCTGTAACCAAAAACTTGGCACACAAACCCAACACAGTTTGGCTGAAAATCTCTTGCTTTTTCTCATGCACAACTCCAAATTCATACGTTTTCTTTGTGTTTTCACGGAAATTCCATTCATGCTAGTACAGGTATGGAAGAGCCAAAGAGGCTGAGGTGACATCATTATGGCACAGTATCCAAATATGGCAAAGAAATAGGCAGTTTTAGGACCAATGGCAAAATTAGAAAAAATTTCAAAGTTATCACTAGATATATCTGAATCAGAAATGAAATGTCTTCACTGCCTTTACTTTTCAGAGAAAAATAGTATGTGTTATTTAGATGTTTGTGACATATGTAAGGTCTCTGTGTTTCCCATATGAGGACATATTACTCACAGGCCTAGGTGTGAGAAAGGATGTTTCTCCATTGGTATTTACAGTCAAGATGAGAAGTGTGATGTAAGTGTGACTTTGACATATTTGGATGTATGTGTACGTATTTTAGGGGTTTTTTAGTGCCTTTGTGGAATTTTAAATAAAAATTATTGTGCCTTATACGTGTTATACTGGCTCCTTTTACATTGTACCTCCCTTGTGTCATCTCATGGATGGGAGTGGTTTTGTCTTGAGTTGTGTGTAAAATTTACAGCTGGGGGCAGGCACAGTGGGTTTTTTAACACAGGGCAAAACAATAGGTTTCATAAGAAGGTGGAGGTCCTTTTTTTGTGTATACATATATCTCATCAAACTCATCTAGGTGCTTTGCTGTTTACTTCTTGAGAAGTAAACCAGAGAAAATTATAGACTTGTCAACACAATCTTGTAATGAAGAAGACTTCTTCTGGAAGCCCACCAGCAGAGATTGCTCATGTTGTGCTGCAGGTCATTTGGTACGATTTTCTTTGTTGTATCTTTGATACTTTGAATGTTTTGAGAATAAGTGAGCCACAGTTTTGGCCGTTTCTTCTGTATTTTTGCATTATTTAAATACTAAATGCATATGTAAACATCTTCCTTTTTTTAAAGAATAGTCTACATTTGAATGAAAACTAAACATATGATTTCTTAACTCATACACGGAATATTGCCTTCCTCATTACGCTGGTTTTGTTTCACTGACTGTAGTCCTGTATTCTGATTGTATACCCTGGTATACCCTGATATTTGTTTTTAATGAGATGCACTTCTGTTCTTTCACTGCTTACTAACACTTTAATTTGAGAAGCTGTTTTCGCCAGCCCTGCAAATATCCAATGTTCTTTGCAAAGTCAAGTCCATTTCCTGCAATAACCTTGCTTTGACCTATTATCAGTTATATCACGAATTATTCAGTCTCTAATTGGTTCATCTTTTAACTACAAATTCACATGACTTAGCTTTATTATATATCTCTATGACAAGCTTATGTGGATTAAAGTAGTATCACATTTTTAAGGAACTTCCTCTACCTGCTTGTACTTCCCTTCATTTCACTGCTAGGATATATTGTTATCCTTGTTAATATTAGGTTTTCAGATATACTGCTGTCATTCCTAAAGATCTCAACTGTGTTTTAGGCATTATGTGGAACTTTTTTCAAAATGTAGCAAGACTTTAGCATGTTAAGCATGAGTATGGCAGTATGGAGGATCTTCCCTTCTCTGGTTATTGCACTCTTTTTTTCAGGAATCCGAAGATGCTGTGGATTCTTACTCCTTTCAGCCAGATCTTAAACAAAGGGATGAAGTTTGCTTGGTATCTACCAAAAATAGAGTTTAACCCTGTAGCAAGTGGCTAGGACACAATATGCACATGGGTGGTAAAAGGCTAGGTGCTCACTCTCCGACCCCCTTGCTCTTTTAACATAAGACAAAGACACAGCACCTGTTTACACTACGAAATGGACATCTAAACTAGACAGAAGCCCTACAGAGGAAGAATTTCAGGACAGTTCACAACCCAGGCCAGTAGTCAAACATATCCATTTGCAGTAAACATGCACTGGAGCTGGACAGCTAGAAAGAACCTGCCTCTCTCCGACAATCTCTATAGAGAATTGTTTTTTTAAAATAAGCAAACTGAGGAGTTTTTATTTTTTCCATATAGAACATTATATTATCTGCCATACTAATGTTTTGCCTGTTGGTAAGATTCCTACCCTTTATTCAGATGCACGGCCCAGTCTCTAGTGGCTGCTCAGGATGCACCACAAAAAGGGAGAAAGAGTCTTATCCTTGATGCAGCCACCACCTAAAACAATGCTTGAAGGAGAATAGCTATTCAGTCAGCCCAAGCATCCATTCATATAGCATAGGGCTTGTTGTTCTGCAGTCTCTCATCTCTCCATTAATTAATGGTGAAAATGCATATAACTAGGAAAACAGCAAACATAAGCAGGGAATTAATTTATTTTTCATAAATAGAGATTGCCTCATCAGTAGAAAAGCAAAGACCTGAAGTGTCTCTTCATGTTCCAATTTTTGTCCTGAAGCTGCCTGTTTCGTTGCTTTCTCATCTCTTCTATTTAAACCAAACAACAATCAATTGATTATGACATTAAAAAAATATTGTGGCTGAGGAAGAAAGTACTTTTGAGAGAGATTCAGGTTCAGCAGCTGGAAATGAGGGGAAAAAATTGGGACTACACCAGTCTAATTGGTTCTGTTATAGAACAAAATTAGCTGAAGCCAAAGAGCAGTAAAATGCACTTACCTTTATTGTAAGCATTTGAAGCTGCACTAAATGGAATAGGGGAAAAAATCTGCTCTTTGCTCATGGCACAAGGCATATATTAGGAAAAAAAAATAATTAGTTGTAGAAACAACAATGAATTGTGCAAAGTGTTTTGCTTGGATTCCAGGAATGGTGGCTTTAATGAGGCTCTACACTTCACAAATGCTAAAGCTGTTCTTAAATGAGGTTTAATAGGATATTTTCACTTTCTTTCAGCTCTTTGTCCTCAACACACAGGTACCCCAGAATATGCACATGTTATTGAAGCAAGTTCTACGCAATTCATCTCCTCTACCTGATGAATATGCTACTAAACATACAACAGCTCCCTATCAGATCCTCACACAAGAAATCAGTGGCCTTCAAATCAAATCACAGGCCTATTTCCTTCTTCTGCTCTGCATTACAAAAAAAGATTTTAATTAGGCAAGAGACACAGTTCCCATTGCCCATGAAGTGAAACTGGAATCCTAATTTCTTAGCTACGCCTAAGAGTAATTAACTTCTGGGAAACAATGTTTAACAAGCCACTGATGCTGACTGGGGTTAGGAATATGACCTGTCACCATACAGGACCTATATGATGGGCTTTATACTTTGGGTTGTGAAGATAAAGGTTTGAATTCAAAGATGTGTCCCTTGAAAAGGAGGGAACAAATACAACTGTGCCAGAGAGATGTCTCTTTTGGAGATGCATTGAATCTTCAGGATTACTCTTCTTTGCTCGTCCTGAAGGACAATAGGGCAAATTTGAGGCACAGATGGGTCATCACCTCAACAGGTACCAAAAATGTGAAGTCTACCATGAGAGTAAGTGCTGTCATAACCCTAGTACCAGTATTGGGTCCTAATGCTTCAGGCCTCCTTGATCTTGTATAGGTAAGCAAAAATGTACAAAGAATAACCTCTGCTACATTTTGATCCACTTAGAAAGCATAATGGAAATAATTTTTTTAACACCTGAAGACAGAATGTGGGAAGAGGGATGTTGGTGTGGAATTATTCTTTCATTATTTCCTGCTTAACAATATTATTGGTTGTTTTTGTTCTTTCTAAAACAAGAGATGAGGATAAAATGGCAGGAAAATAGTTTCATGGTCTAATATCCTGTCAATTTCTGGAAGAGTTTGCCCTGAGCTGAAATCCAGGAGGATGTTCACACCTTTTTAAAAGATTGTTTCAAAAAGTGCATATGGATGTGTGTTTGTGTGTGTTGAGTTTTTGTTTGAAGTGGCTTGAGGGGTTTTGTGGTAAATTTTTAGATGCTTTACTTTTCCAGCACCATTACTGTCTTTTCTGTTTGGGGAAGAGAAAAAAAATCTTCCTTCCAGATGTCTTCTACCTTCTTGTTGTAATTATAGACAACTTTCTTAAACTCTTCCTAGCATTACTGGAATATTTCTGCTTGTCAGCACATCAGAACACAAACCCAGCAGAATGGAAGGTACACAATTTACACTTTTAAATTTTTTCAATGTTAAAGCTGCAGGCAAGGGGTGAAATACTCTGTGGGTTGAATTGAGAGCTCCAGAGAGTCCGTAGAATTTCCAGACTTCCAGCAGGCAACTGCTAGCCTTCTCTGCTGCTACCAACCCCGCAGCTGATAAGAGTGGTGGCCTCTTCCAAATTATTTTATGTACCATTTCAGTTTCCAGTGGAGCAATTGCCCACTCTGTAAGAAACAATTATCACACTGCATAGTAATTTAGAGAAGACACAGAATGGAAATGGAGACAGGGTGACGGAACAGAATGTGGCCTCCTTCAGCTCAGAGCTGAGGTCCATCAAGAGTGCTTATGTTACTGCAGTCCACTGTGCTTGTGAATACAAATAAGAATTTGATTTTGAAGGATCTAAAGATTTTGAATTGAAGGAACTTTTAGACTGGATAGGGCAAGGTAACTAACACCTTGGAAGTAGATTCTTGAACTGCCTGTTCTTTGACTCATACAAAAATGGTGTACAAACATCTCAACCACAACTTGTTATGGAAAGCATCATATAAGTCATGTATCTGAATAATAGATGAAACAAGCATATAAACATCCAGACAGAGTGTTCACTCAACATTGGCTGTCAGGAAAACCTACACAAAAATTGTAAAGGTAGCTGTTTATTCCTTTGGTAACTGAACCAAAAGGAAAAGTACATTCTCTTATTTTAGAGCCAATCTGTAAAACGGCTACATACTTCAATATACTGCCTAATGAAAACTCTTCTGGGTTCTGGTACAGATAGCATGTCACACACAGCAATGATGCCATAAAAAATGAAAATAAAAAATGTTTCACAATTGAATATCCAGAAAAATCATGTACCTGCATTCTGAGAGCAAAGATGCTTTGTTAGAATACTGTTGCTATTTTAAAGAAGAGGGGGAATTAAGATCTGAGGGGCAAAATAATTGTATTTCTTATATGGTCCATCTGATCTAAATCCAGATCAGCTGGTCAAATGTCAGTCAAGGCAACATGTGTCTTGTCCATATATTTACCTAGAATCAGAGAAGGGAAAAATACATAATTGGACCCCCAACAGAATCGCACTGTTACATTGATAATTGAATCCATAAATGAAATCTGAATGTTCTGTTACTCAAAGCTAAATATATAGTTACTGTTTTGCAAGTATCAATTATGATAAAAACAGGTTAAGAACTGAGACTGGATCTTAAATATATATCTAACAGTGTCAGAAATACATACCATTTAAATGCAGGTGTATTTTTATCAGGAGGCAACTGGAAAGCAGCACAGCAAAGGATGAAAGAACCGACAAGATAAACAGCCAAAACATGTTGTTGATTATGACATAAATACTCAAATGCAGTAATAAGATCTGGAAGTGAAATTATGTTTGTTTTCATTGGAGAACTGGAATAACAGTGAGAGGACTGTAGTAACATATTGCCTGTCTCTCCAGAGTGGCATGCACAGAATTTCTTATATGTGGGTAAAATAAAGGAAAGGTTAGGTACACTCAAATACTCTAAAACTATTGTATTTATCATATATGTCATACTTGTAAAAGACAAGAACAAGGCTAAAGAAGATTTCTTACATAGAGAGTAAATTAATAACTTAGTAATTATCCTTTGCAGAAGAAAGACATAATTTTATACAGAAGAACCTAAGGCTTTTATTTGTTGTCTCACTAAAACACTAAAATGTTGAGAACATGAAACATTGCACTTTCTATCTGCTAATGTACTAAGCTTTGTGATGAGCACACTATATATATTTTATGATATGGAGTTAGGGTCCACATGAAAACTTTGAGATTTACATTTTTATCCTGCATTGACCTTTTGGCTTCACTCCCTAATTAAGCAAGGCATGGTAAAGAAAGAGGTTATTATGAGGTGGCTGGGTCCCCAGGGTGTTATGAGGTACCACACACAGTTAAGCTATCTCAAGACAACCATGTTCTCTAGAGTTACTTTATTGCTATTATAAAAAATCTTTATTATGGGGAAAAATATGTATTTTTATGCTAGAAGAAGATGAAGATGACAGTTTAGGATGTTGAATGGTAGTTTCAGCTGAGCTTTGTGCCCACAGAGACTGTAAAACATTGAAGACTGGGCAGCCTTTGATTGGCTCCTTTGGATCCTAAAGGGGTAGATTAATCTTTGTAAAATTCATAGTTGGAACATTGTACCATTAACTGGCACTTTCCAGTTATCAAGATACTTTATGAAACTGAAAAAGTCCTATTATACTTTCTAAAAAGGCAACTTCGGGGGTGTGGCTCTCATGAAACCATTTCATCTCTGGAGTATTAGGTACTTTCCTCTCTGCCCTGTGCTTGGTAAAGCCACAGTATGTAGACCTTCATCTGATAATCTATTTTAGTTTCTTTGTTAATTGCACCCTATCTAAACACACAATCATATAACACGAGCTTCCTCTAGGTCCTCTATTTTTCTGTCAGAACTGAGAACATATTTATGCCTTTGTAGGAGAGTGCCTTACTCCTCATTTTTTAAATCACGCCTCTGGTTTTAACCATGATGTCTTTTTTTTTAGCTTCTGCGACAAATATATAGTGCACACACAGGAGCTTGTATCTTTTTTGCATCTGAGGAGAGTAAATATACCATGTTCGTGTTGCTTCTAAGCCTTCTGCAGTATTCCTCACAGCAAAACATTTGTGCAGGTACCCTCTGCACTGTGGGTAGAATATCAGAACTACCAGTGGATATGAGAAAGTATGCGTGTATTTACAGAATTTTAACGGTAGTCCTACTTTGAAGAGGTATTCCAGGAATACAGTGATTACACTAAGGAACTTGGGGTCATGAAGTGTTCTTTGCAGTCAAACAGTGTGTATGCCCCACGGATCAAAGAAAGATACAGAACAGACATATGTCTTTAAGACTAGATATGGCCTGCTTGACAACACATTGATTTATGCCCACTAGTGTTCTGAGGCTGGCTTAGAGATATTTGATTTACAGTGGATAGATTGCCTCCTGCTAAATAAAGTCCTGTGTCATTGTTCATAAACCTGAACTGCATATAGCAATCTCAGTGCTTTGTAAAAATACCACAGTGAAGTTCATAGTGCCTTATTAAGCTCTGTAGTTCAAAGATTAATTGTTGAAAGGCTAAAAACCTTTGTGCAAACATCTAACAAGCTTCTTAAGTCGATGACAATTAGCCCTGTGAAGTACTCAAGAGCTGTCTGTCAAGAAGCTCAAACAAAAGTGACACGACTTGGTCAAAAAGAGCACCAGTTGCTCCCATCCCCATGCTTGGTGGGATAATAGATTAGCCCTCAGAGACAGTGCTTGGCCATCCCCCAACTAACAACTCTGCTTGCCAAGGTCAGACATCATAGCTAATAGATGAAAGGGGTCGTAAGAAAGAACAAACCACCTATAAATGAAAACCAGTAAAAATTCTAATTAGCACTCTAATTTTTCGGACAATCCAGGATGCTGGCGACACTTTTCAGGTGAGCCCAGGTGTTATGAGAGGTGATGCTGTTGCAGTAGGTGGCACTATTCCCCTCCTCCAGCCACAACAGCACCACCAAACACCGGGAAGTGCCATCTTTGGGATGAGACATAAAACTGAGGCCTTGACCAGTTGCAGTTATTAAAGGTCCCATTGCACTTTCCACAAGATTAACTGTGTTAACCTCAGTGTCCTGGCTGATTGCATTCTGTCTTCCTAAATTCCCCCTGTAGTTTCAACTGGACAAGTTAATCTGCACTTCCTGTTTCAGATATCCCTGCAACTGTTGCTGTGCTCGGACACACAGCTGCTGTGCTTCATCCTGTGACATGCTCCAGTGACAGCTGGTGCAGACACACTGCACGTTGCATGGCCACACTGATTCCCCAAGGAGAGTGGAAGAAGAGGGCATAGTTGTGACCTGCATTTTCAACAAAATGACGTGACATCCTGGAGAGGGAATGCACTCTTCAAAATAGATCAATCATTGCAACACCAGCAAATGGCAATATCAGTTATTTGGTGGGACATCCTGCTGAGTCACGTAAATCCATCTTTCCAAGGCACAATGCCTTATGGACCATCTCCTGGTGCAGGTGGTTGTTGCTGTCCACCTCACTCCAGGCGACTTGCTTGGCCAAACCCATTCCTAGGTTTCTATCTCTGGACTGGAGAGGCAGAGCAGGGGCATGCAGTGATTTTGGCGTGGTTCTAGATTAAACCGATTAGGCCCTATCTCTGAAATTCTTCTTGTACAAGTGGCCCTTTCCAAAAGAGACAGGAATGAAGCTCCACGTGAACTAAGCAGTCCTCTTACAGTGAGAAATTTGCAGCAAGGGAACCTACTGTGTCCGTCACCATAGCTCACGCATGGCTTTCACTTTTCTCATGGTTTTGAAGTTTGGTAGCTAGACTCAAGGTTGGGCAAACTGCGTTCTTTCTACCTTTAATTATTCCTGCTGTTTCAGTTGGATATTTCCTTCGTCACTTCGTATCCCATACTATTGTGTTTTATTGCTGGAAAAGGTGTGTTTCATTTCAGTGCTCGGGGATTACGCACACATGCCATTGAGTATAATGCAAAGACATCATGTGAATGTAAGGAATGATTATTTTTCTGTTTATTTAGAGAAAATAAAAGTTATTTTTAACATCTTCTTAACTAGATGGCGAGTAATATTAATATTCGAACTCCATGAGAAGCCTGAAATATGGTATGGATATAAGCTGGCTGGGTGACTGGATGTTTAGAATGAGCCAGGTGTCAAGACAGGAAACGTATAATTATCATGGAATGAGGAGAAGTTTCTGAAAAATAAACCACAATTGGTTGTCTGTTTTCTACTTTATGACATTTCCACTGAAAATTGTAATTCCTTTTTTCTATGTTCTATTCCCCTTGTACGGAGTGTCCCCTTGGGAAGTGGGGCCCAAGAGCCCTTTCTAGGATGGGACAGGATATTACAGCTTGGTTTGTGCACCAGCATCCTTAATATTTCCTTCCTTTCAGAAGCAAATAGAGCGTACCCTTATCTGAATGCTAATTTCCTAGTTAAAACCCTCCCTTGCTGACAAGGGACTGAAAGAGTTTTAAATCACAGATGTAGAGTATCAAATGCAATAATGCTCTTGCAATAGTGCATTGAAGCCTCAATTAATTAACCCTTGGGCTAAGTAGGCAGGTACATGGTGGTGGCCACAGGCGGTGGATGGATGAGATTTAAATGGGCATCTCATTTCCTCAGCACGGAACATGCCGTTTGGTTCAGAAAGGAGTCATTTTACACACTCGCCTCATTTACGCTCAGCTTTAATCCCTTTAATTCCACCTGAGATCCAAGCAAGAATGGGAAAAGAGA
>VZRQ01001295.1:187334-222321 GCA_013397975.1 Machaerirhynchus nigripectus
AAAGAGAGAGAGGTGCAAAAGGCTACAGAGCTGGGCTTTGTTTACATATGTTTCCCCAGGGGCACGCCCCCCCCCCCGCCCAGCAGAGCCAAGGCTTCTGGCCTTTTCATTCGGCTGTGGGGATCCAAAGCAGTTGTCATATGGAAATAGTTAAAGAGAGATTACAGGGAGCTCTTCACTGCAATCCATCCTGTTTAGAACCTGGAAAGTAAGGAGCAGGGAGAGAAGGCTGAGAAAAGGGGCTGAATTTTATCCCGGTGGATGTTGAGATGCAGCAGGGACCCCGTGTTGGAGGGTCAATTTGTAGAGCCTATGGTGGTGTGGGCCTCCACACAACGACAGCTGCTGCTTCCCCCTCAATGGCCCATATGGGTGCACGTCCACGTATGATGTAAATCGTGTTCCGTGGGTGATGTAAATCTCTGACATCCCTCCGGATGGCTTTTACGTGAACATGTAATGTGAAAGCTTCCCTACCCAAAAAGGGGACGCAATTCTGCCACATATCAAGGGTAACAGAACTAATGGTGTAAAAATAAAAGGATCCCCTGATGATCTCTTAGAATCACTTAGAGGCTTTGAGCAGGCTGTGCTCTGCTTCTCTGTTTTGCTTGCTTTTTGTAGTCGTCCTAACACAGGGATCTGCTAGCAGGACCTTGTGCCAAAATTTTAAGCAGATGTCACAGAATATTTATGGATAATGAATTCTGAATTTATTATAGTTGTTGCACAGAAAATTTGATATCTCAGCACAGTGCTCCTTCAGGCAAAGATATGCAGACAAGTGCATGACCTAGGCAACCAATCAACCCAGGTAGAATTTAAAATATCAGATATTTGCAACAAATTTCACCTGAATAAGACTGGAAATTGTTCTCAGAAATTATTCAGTGAATGGTTGAGAATAATGAACCTCTTTTTAAAAACCCAGATTCTCTTCCTTACCAGCCACTGAAAAAAAAAAGGCAAAATGTATTGTATTATTCATTACAGTTACATTAGGTGCCTGGCTATGCTAAAACAGCTGTACACAAGGTAGTGCTACTTATCTGACAGTATATAAAGGAGGTGTGAGAAAGGGTCTTGTTTTTAAGGAGATCCAAGCTGTTTGTATTAAATGCTCTGCATCAGTGTGTGTTTGCTCCCACTGTGCGTAACAGTGCTGTGGACAATAAAGCTGGACTGTTCCTGGTGGGAATGTATGGATGGCATCTGTTTGTTTCTCCAGACCTTATTCTGTGCCAGCCCCATTTATGCACATCCAGAAGCCTCTGCAGATAAACCCAGCAGTGGGTGACACAAAATGGAGGGATACCCCACACCCCCCTTTTCCCCTCTGCCTGCACTGATGGCTGCTGAGGCCAGACACATTCGTCACACCTGTGAGCTGCTGCCTTTTTGTGCAATGTGTGGAGAGATGTTGCCTGGGTCTGGAGCTGCGGGGTGACGCACTACTGGGGGTACGATGCACTAGTGTGGGATGATGCCTACCAGAGTCACGGCCCGCCCTGTCCCACCTGCCATCCCCACTGGGCCACAGCACTCTTCATCTTATTTCCCTCCGCACGATTTACCATCTGTGAGCTTGTCTTTAACCTAATAAAAATCATCTCGCTTTTGACTAACAAGAAAAGGAAACAGTGCTCATTGTGGGGTTTGGGGAAAATGGCTTCACTAATCTGCAGGATGAGAATGGAGTGATTTATAGGCGGATTTAACTGTGGGCCATGATTAGGGGGCCGGTAGTAAGTGCATTAGATGTCTAAGTGTGGCAATAGAGTAAATAGGCGTTTTATTTATCGCAGTGCCAGGGGCCTCTTAGCGGAAGAGCGCTTCTCCAAATTGAAATATAGCAGAGTTTACACTCCTGATTAGGGCTTCAAGCGCAGAGCCCAAGGCTATCAGCGAGCAGAAACAACGCTCGCTGACACCTAATTGTCACTGGATTAATGTGCAAACAGGGACAGCAAACAGCAACAACAAATAACCCGGTGTCAGAGCTGCTGGTGGCAGTGTCCACTAAGTGACTGGGGACCAAATTGAAGTTTATATCTCAGAATTCGCTGAGATCAATGCATCAGCTGGGTAGACAGGGCTAGAAATATTTTACTGCTATATGTATTTACATATGGTACAGGTGTGGAGCTAGCTATAAAAAGAAGAATTTGTTTTGATGCCAGATGTGAACCATGTGTGTTGTACTGCCAGGTACCAGCAGAGGCTCCCCCTCCAGAAATCCATACCCTGCTTTGAATGTCCCCCACACTTACCAAAATAATTTCCTTATAAAGATGCCCAATGTGTATGTGTGATTGTGTCTGTAATGAAAGAAGTAAGACTTGTAAGAAAAGGTGATATATTATATTAGACCAGCAGATACTGCATGAGGAAAGATAGACAAGTTTCTGAGCTAAAAAAGCCTTCCTTATGCAGTAAAATGCATAATCCATATGTGTGAATTCATAGGCCTCAGAACAGGCAACCTTTTCCTTCTTTGAATTATTGAGGAGGTGTGTATCAACATTATTCTATGGATTCACAAATATGCCCATTGTTAGCATGTATATCATGTGAAGCAACGTACCATATGCCTGTAAACTAAGTATGGGCAATATTGTTCAATTTATCTCCTTTATGCTTCATAGCCATTCAGGTAATTTATGTGAATAAGGTCTTTTGCTCTACGATCTTGTGACTTTCACTGGCATCTCCATATAAAATTTTATAACCCTGTTTGTGAATCAAATCATTCCCACAACTACTGATTCAATCTGGGTTGCCACCTGTCCAGCTTTGGACTGGAGGAAGCAGTTTAGGCATTTGAGCTCTGGATTTTCCACTCCTGAATCTGGTTTGGCTTGCTCGTTCCAAGGTATATCTACTCAAGATCTCACTACCATGGTAAGACAGACAAAAAACCACCCTGTTCTGTTCATTTACAGCAGCCACCTATTTTTAAATTGAGAAATTAGTATAATTTCCTTGGAACAAACAAAAGTGATTAAAAAATGAGCCTGAAAACCAGTGCAAGAATAGGTTAGCAGCCACGGAGTTCACATATTCAATAATTTTTTCCCATAATTAGCTATTGAAGGAGGAAAAGTCACAAATATATGATTTATGTCACTAAATGTATTTCCAAAGTTCTTAAGTTTTATTGACCATGAAAGTTGGTCTTTCCCTGTGTTAAGAACTGAAGAAGCTATAGAGCTAGCTAGTAGCTCAATGGTGCAAAGTCTTATGATTTAATCTTGACATTTGCAATTTTTTGCTGTAAAATATTACTTTCTTTATTTCAGGACTTTAGTGTAAAACCTCATAATTTCCTTTAAGCTCCATTTGATTGTCAATTGCACAACTCTCTCCAAATCTTAAAGCTTATGATTTTCATACACATAAGATTTATTTCTTTTCTACCACAATAGAATGCTCTTTGGTGCAAATTCTCCTTATTTCTCTTGCATCCTGATCTTTGCCTGCTTGTAGCTAGGATTTTTTTGTGTGCGGGTGACAGACCTTGGGTTTGTGAGTTTTGAACTTTCTGTAGATTTATTTAGAAACCTTTCAAATATCTATATCTGGGATTGAACCAGCTGCATATCTGATCTACTCTGCTTAATGATTTCCAGGAAGTGGTGGCCTTGCTATTGACGTATTTGGAGAAGGAATAGGATCAATTTTCAATATTGAAGCCAGTCCAATAGCTATTTACACACAGTTTATTTCAGAGTTTCAAAACTGCACAAGGCTAGGGAGAAAAGGTTTATACTGCAAAATTGCAAACATTTCTGGTTTTCTCTTAGGTCATTTAGAGTCAGAAAATCATAAAACTAGGTTTGCAACAGGGAAGTCCCAAGTTCATTTTGCTAACAATATGCTTGATGAATTCAATGTATTTTTAATCCAAGTGTAAGACTCTAAGGACATCCAAGGTGCTGACTAGAGCATGAAAATCTAAATTAATGCTCTGCCAGAATGACAGTACTTAAACAACCAAAATATCACCCACAGGCATTAGATTTTCTGAGAAGTTCATAATCTATATATTGTTATTGTAAAGATTGTGATTTCATGCAGAAAATAATTCACAAATCATAATTAACATCATTCCCAATAGGTGACCAAAGGCTTTAAATACACATTTTACATTTTGTTGTTTCAAAAAGCTATACAACTCTGTAATACATAATTACTACAATACGTATCACGTATATTGGGCCATACTGTTCAATATATCAGCAAAGACTCATAAATCAAGAGATAGTTTTTCTTTTTTGTATGTAATGTTGATAATTCATATTTTAATTACGTAAAATCTGCCAGTTAAAATCTTTTAACCATATAGATCCACATATGTCTGTTCATAGCCGATGAACTATTTGAAACAGGTTAGAACTGGAAGATGCTCATTTTTACAGACGGTTGTAAAATGGATCCTGTTTCCCTACTTGGGCAAAATGCCCAGAGGAGGTAACAGGAATTTTGCCTAAATGAGGACGGCACAATTAGCAGAAAAACATGCCAGTCAGAGTGCTTTGCACCAAGGAATTCTGAATAGTGTTGCCCAAAAGAAAATGCCCATGTCTCCCCCACAAACACGAACGGGCCACTAGATGTGATAATTTAGAACCCTTCCTGCAGAAAGAGGGCAGGAAAAAAACAGATCGGTTGATTTGTAGCACTAACAAGCAAAATCCAATTGTGAAGGACCTCACTGTGTTGTCCTGTCTGCTGGTGATGCCCGCTGCCAGGCTCCGCAAAGGCGCTGGGCTGCTGGCCAGCACAGCCAACTGCAGGACTGGGGCCTGAATCTATTCCTCACTAGCAGAGCTGACTGCAGAATTAAAGCTTTCAGCCACAATTTTCAAGTTGATAACACATGGACACAGCAATCCCACCCACGTGACAGCAATTCCAGCACTCAAACAGTTGATTGTGGGCTCCTCTGGGCAAGGAGTTTTTGTTTTATTTATATATAAATCATCCAAGCGCATCTATCATGCTGTATGGATGATAATAGTAAAGAGATGCTCATGGCTTCCATTACAGATGCAGCAAGGAAAAGACTGGGAAGTTTCAGGAAGAATGAGAAAAAAGTCAGAAGACAATAAAGTGCATTTAGTTCACTGAACTGTTCAGGAAGGAAAAACAATTAAACCGTGGCTTTAACAAACCCTTATTGAGACACTGATTGCTCTGTAACAGAAATAGTTGTGCCATGCTGACATTTGTTCATTAACCAGTCATGAAGTTGTGTCACACATCAAATACTAGTAATGAAACAATATTAAAATGATGCTTTGCTTTTTAGCCCGAATACGTGATGGGTATTAACACGCCTACACAAACATTTTAAACATCCCATTAAAATATGTGTTTGAAAAAATATGAGTTGAGGGTTGGTTTAAATTATAACAGGCTTCAAGAAAACCTCATTTGAACAAAAACAGGTACTGATGTGTAAAAAGCACAAGAAAAAAACAGCCTTTCAAGTACCATAGGGCAGCCAAATTACTCTGCCAAAACACCCATTACAGAAAGGTGGGCTGAAGCAGGAACACAGTCTTGGCTCTAGTGGACATTTTCACACAACAAAGTGTCGTGGCATAAATTAAAGTCTGGGCATGGAAGACCTAAATTGCAGAGTTTAATTTCAGTGTGTCAGCTTTTTTATTAATCTTTGTTTTTCTTACCACTCTGTTTTGTGAGCACCAGACTGCTAACTGTAAGTTGCGACTATTGTCTTTGGTAATAAAAGCTGTGGTTAGAAAGGTTAATAATGTGAGTTAACAAAGCAGACTTTACCAGTGAGTTTGAACATCTGCAAAGAAATGTGAGTAATCTCTCTGATCAACTACTGGGTCCTTTAAGTGCCTTCATGTTTTCAGCTGCTTCAGCATGATGGGATCAGCCAATCACTCAGCCAGTCCACAGCCACCAGCGAGGGAAGGTCCTGCTTCCATTCGATTTCCTCCTCTTTTCTCCCTGTGCTCCCAGCCAGGCACTTCTGGCACTTGTCATGCACACTGATCCTCCCCAGACTCCTCTGAGAACTGATTCAGTGTGCCAACCTGGCAGAAAACTAATGCAGCTAAAAGGGGGTGATTTTCTGCTGGGTGACTGAGCTGAAAGAAAAGGAGGAGGTTCTGGTGAGCAAAGAAGATGGTGCAAGGCAGGTGGTGGGACCATGTGGCAAGAGTGAGAGAGAGGGAGGGGGAGAGAAGAAAGGACTAGCAAGGAGAGGAGTCAAGATCTGCCTCTCTGGGAATCAACAAACCATGAGACAGCTACTCCCACAACTGCAGATCTGGATTGTGATTTTGTTGTATGAATTGTCTAGTGACAACACTAACTTGAAACGTTCCTGCTCCAAGACCACCAACACAAATGCCAAGTTACTACCAATCCTATTAGCATTCACACTGAATAGCTTGTGAATTGGAGGCAATAGGGCACAACAGCTCTGGTAAAAGCACCGAGTTAAAAACAGGTGGCTTGGTAGACTGTGCCTCATCTAGCAGAAAATAATTTAACTGAATCTCACGCTGACAAGTGAAAATAAGTCAAGGTACAGAAAACACCTTTGGTACTTCCAGTCACAGTGGGGCAGTTTTGACTGAACGGATCACCAGCACAGGGTTCTCTGAGAACCTCCAGTTCAGATGAAAGCATTTTTCCATTGAGACAGCTGAAGTATATAGAGCCTTTCAACTTGAACTACACTTAACAGTTGTACACCTCAAAAAATTCCCTTGCATCTCCTCTTCTGAGTAGGACATCAGGTCCTGGATGGGAAGAGCATGTCCCACCACTGAGAGGCCAAAGAGGTTCTGATGAGGGAAAACTCTAATTCTTCTCTAAATGTATTTCCTCTCTGCTTCTGTCTGTGAGGATCACTACGGCCCCGCGTGCTGTTACAGCAACACATGTAGTCCAAACAAGACCATTCAGAGCTCTCAACATGGTGAAAAAATAGTCCTAATGATCTGATTTTGGGTTTGCTTTATAGCATTGGAAAAGCCTGGCTCAGTCCCAGGAAAATTAAGGTTATGTGCAGAGTAAGAAAATGACTGTTCAGGTGTACTCCAAGTTTGGAAGAGGTTGTTTTTTCGGTTTTTAACTGTGTTTTTTCACTGCCTTAGAAAGAAAGCCATCTAGAACACAAGAAGCTGTTAGTATAATACGTGTAAAGACCAAAATATATGCTTCCCAGTAACAGCAGTGGCTAGGATTCTTCACGTAAAGTAAGGATTATGCACCTGGGACAGGGCATGTATGGACAACCTGGAGAACAAGAGGCTGGAGAGCATTTCCATGGGACCAGTGGGTCCTGGTTGATGGCAAGCTGAACATGAGTCAGCAGTTCCCTGGCAGCCAGGTGTCCGGAGGGCCTGAAGTGCATCATCGCCAGCCGGGCAAGGGAAGGGATTGTCCCGCTCTGCTCTGCACTGGGGTGGCCTCACCTTGAGGTCTTGGATGCCACAACATAAAATCAACATTAAGCTCTTAGACAGTGTCTAAAGGAGGGTTATGAGGATGGTGAAGAACCTGGAGGGGAAGCCATATGACGAGTGGCTGAGGTAATTTGGCTTGGGATAAGGGACTGAGGGGAGACCCGCAACTTCCTCCTGAGGGGAATTGGAGGGCCAGGCCCTGGTTATTTCTCTGTGGTGGCCATTGACAGCACAAGGAGATGGCATGGAGTTGTGCTGGGGGTGGTTTAGGCTGGATATCAGGAAAAGGTTTGTCACCTAGAGGGTGGTTAGGTACTGGAAGAGGCTCCCCAGGGAAGTGGTCACAGCACCAGCCTGACAGAGTTCAAGAAGCGTTTGGACAGTGCTCTCAGGCACACGGTGTGACTCTTGTCATATCCTGTGCAGGGCCCTTGATGATCCTTGTGGATCAACTCAGCATATTTTATGATTTTATGTAAATACACTGACTGATAAAAACACATAGAAAAATAGGTAGCAAAGATGTGTGGGAGACACACTGGATTTTGGGTATGCATACAGGTATAAAAGCATAAACATAAAAAAGACAGTGGCTGGTGGTGGACCAACATGCTTTTTGCAACCCATACTTTGAAATCCCCTAAACCAGACAGGGGTATTGTTTGGAGGTCCCAGTCTATGCAAAGCAGCTTAAATCAAAGGGGGACATGGCACTCCGGGACCTTAGTCTCCAGGACTTTTAATATGGATGGAAACTGTGATCATCTATGCTTTACACAGATGAGGTGTAGCCTCCTAAAGGGAGAGAGGAAGTCCCAGTGAGACACCTCTGGAAAGTTCCAGCCATAGGGAAGATGAACATCTTGGAAAAATTAAATTAATCCCATAATAGTATATAAATCTGTACAACACCACCTTTTAAAATATTCCTAACTCTCAGAAGACCTAATCAATGTTATACAAATTACGGAATCATTTAAGAGTGTTGGTATGATGAAAAACCCCATGCTTTTGTCCCTGTGGAATGTTAACAATATCAAGACAAGCTGGTTATCCAAAATATCAGTAAAATTACATCTCCTCTGCCAAGGTTGATGAAATTATGATGACTACATGTCAGTTTTTTCCTGTTTAAAGGGAAATCTATGGTCAACTATGCCTTGAAGTTCTTCAGGTTCATTAGCAAGGTCAAAATCAATGTTATTTTACTGTTTGGAATAATTTTTGGCGGAACAATGAAAAGAAACCATAGTAGAAGTAGTCTTAATATAATCATTTTCTTTTCATTGTTCTTTATGGGAAAATAATTTGGCCCGAAATTTAGTGGTCCCATCAGGGAGGTGATATCTTTAAAAAGGTGGTCTGAAGGACAGGTTTTACTGTACTTTAATAGGCTTATAGATTAATATAAATCTTAATATTCATAATCTGTACTATTCCTTTTCTCAATATCTCGTTCATCTATACATCTATTTGTAATGTGTGTTTCAAACACAAGTTAAACTTTATTTTATTGAAAGTACCAAGAGTGCTTTAGGGATAACAGTTTCTGGAACTGTCAGCAGATCAAATGTATAGTTAGTTTTTCTCTTGAAAACAATTTTATTTAGGGAAAAAAAATACTGGTGCCTTCTAGCTGAACGTTCCTTGAATATTTAGAAATATCTTATTGCCTGGGATAAAACATGTAGATTAAACAGTGGTTATTGTTGCAATGAAATGCACAGTTATCAGCCCAATTTGTATTCCTGTGCAAAGATAAAAACCTGGAATAATTCTGTGTAATTCAGTGTCAAAACTACCAGCCTGTTTTTAATAGAGCTATTTGTAAAATTAATCAAACAATTCTAATTTTCAGGCCAGAAATGCAACATTGTAAGCTTCCTCTTACAGAACATCATGTAAGTAGTGTGTAAGCCCACTTTCTGCAGCATGATTTTTCAGAGGAAAAGAATGCTAGAAAGCATACCAGAAGGATATCTAAGCACTTGAAATATTTGTCCTCAAGGACACCTAGAATATTTATTCTAGGTGCAGTGCCTTTAAATGAGAGCAGTTGTTGTCATTTGTTGTTGTTGTCATTAGTTTTTATGTAAGCTGTACACAGGAAAATTTACAAGTGTCTGCTAATGCCTCTTTGTATTAACAAGGAACAGCACTAAGCAAATGCTGCTTGTGTGAAGTGATGAGCATTACTTTATAATATCCAGCCATTATCTACTAACTGAAAAATTAGTTGAGCTTTGGTAAATTGCATGCACAGGCCAGTACTTATCTAGTTTCTGCTGATTAGAGCATGAAATATTTGCATGATTTGTATCGCTTTTACAGAAATCGGGACAGAGCATGTCAAATATCCACAATACATGAAAAAGCAACATCTGCTACATGGAAGATACTGGACCAAATCCTGTTTGTGTTCAGTGCAGATTGTGGTAACAGGCAGGATTATTTTGCAGGTACAGCCCAGCTGAGAATGTGCCCACAAAGTCTGCTTATATTTTTACCTGTCACCTCTTAGCTGTGGAGAATCAAGTGATTAATGTATTACGCTACTGGCTATTACAGAGCTGTTGGTCTGTTTTGAATTTCTTTTAATATGAAATGAGCAGGAAACCACTGTTCACTTTCTAACATGAATACCAAAATGGATTTTGTAACTAATCGGCAAGATAGCCCAGATTTTTCTGCCAGCTATTAGATGGCTGATCGTGGACTGGATTATCACATAAAGAAAAAAANATGCTGAGAAGCATTAGCAGAACTTCGCAGCCGAGCTGACCATCTGGAATAATGGACAGTATTGGCTGTCTTCCATTAGAGGGAATCATTCAAAGTCATAACGGACAGTGGTCACTAGGGAGAGGAAAGGAGAGAAAGCTAGTCATTCTTTTATATTTGTATGGAGTATTAGTGAAGATTTATTAAAACACTTGCCTTACTCCTACAACTGACAGTCATGTTTATTAATATCTTTAGCTATCTCTGATAAAGATACTGCTTGCTATATTTCAAAATAGTTTACAATAGTATATCAAGTGCAACCTCTATTGTGGGATTTTGAAGTTGGAACAAAAGGGTGCTAGTATCACTGGGATTTCTGTGGTAGACAGACAGAACAAGAGGTTTTGCTAAATTTTAAAACTCAGAGAAAATCTGGTTCATCTTTTAGTTTTACTGCCCTGTATTTGTTATTGCATTATTTTACGTATAATTACTTGCCTTTGCTATTAGAATAGTTTATTAATACATCCACACTTTGTGTGATGGTTAAAAAGAATTCAGTTATTTGTTTTCTGTGATAGTAGCTTGCACAGTGAATTACAATGCACTTCAGTTGGCAGCATCCTTAGAAAATATATGATCATCAAATCTTAATCTAATCCTTTGCAGTGGTTAAAATATCACTATTTCATTTTGATATTTCAGCAGAAGAATAAGCAGCACATGAGTTTATGACAGAATTATTTTAATAATTTATTTGGTGGTGTTTCTTTATGTGTGCATTTCCTTTGTCTTCTGTGATTAAAAAAATCAATTCTGATAAATAAAAAGGGAGCACTGGAAAAGTTTGTAGGCTTATGAGCAATTTTTTGTTAAACATTCTCTCACCTCTTGAAATGCACTTGACTCCTAAAATGCATCTAATGGGCCAAAGGATTAAAATCATAAATACTGGTGACAAATATTACTGAAACATTACTTGACAAGTGCGGGATCCCTATATTTAGGATGAATAAAACACTTTATACTAGTTTTAATCGTGAACAATTCCTTTTGTGTGAGTTATGCACATCTCTTCACACACATCCAAACCATGTAAGTGCCAGGTCAAATTCTCCCATTGGTTATGTCTCACAGCCCCAGAGGAGTTAATGAAGTTGCAAGGCTATAGAAAATTAAGTTTTCTATGTCTCTAACCTCATCTGATAAATTTTAATATTTACCCATAAGTAAGTATGCTTTAAATATTACCCATTTATTATTTACCCATATCCAGAGTAGGAATCTCTAGTCAGTTATTTAGGCCATGCTTAAGAAGTATTTGGACTATGCTTTTTTAAAAAGCAGAACTTTTTTCAGGATTACCAATTATAAAATGTTGGTGAGTAGAAGAAAACTGTCATATCTATCTGTCCTTTTCCAAACCCAAACCCAGCATTCACTAATAATAGTATCCGAGGCAAACTTCAGCTCCGTGGTACAGGATGGTAGGCTTCCCAAAGTCCATCTGACTATGCCTGTATGCATGCTTGTTGTTCCACCCCTCCAAGCTGTTGCATAATCTGAGGTATTCACTGGGAAAGGAGCTATCTTACTGAGCTTCATGGAAAGCATTTGCTGTTTGCTGACACTTTCTGGACCCTTGTGTGTGTACAGCAGTGGGAACCTGGAGTTTTTGCTAAGTTTTGCAGAAGTCTGTTCTCAGCCATTGTAGCCTTCCTCATCTCCCTGAGTTCTGGGTGTACCGTTAGCCGCTTCAATGATACTCATTTTAAAAGGTTAACAAATGAGAAGCTAAACCAACCATACAAATAACAGCCAAAAGAACAGTTTCCAAAATGTGTTGCTGTAGTGCCATTTCCAATTTAATATTCAGACAGAGTAAAGCTAAAGGCCACCAAACCAGGTGGATGAAATAGTTCTGCATTTTATGACTCATTCTTAAATGAAATCTCTTAAATATTGCTAATGAAGCCAGTTATCATATACAGACCTGTAATGCGCCCTTTCTAAGCTGGTTCAGTTACATTTCCCTGTCTAGCAATTTACCCCAGGCCCCTATTAAATGAATTATCACGGCTCCTAAATCATCTCTGCGGGGGTTTACGCTAATCCCATCAAGACACTTACACTCCCTTTCTTCCCTCCTGGTGACATAATGAATTATTATTTCATGGGGAGCTGTTAAAGAGGCCCCTTTGGAAGAGTTTAATGTGCAGCACAGGGAAGGGGAGGGAGCAGCCTGCCAGGGAGGCTGTGGTAGGTACCTCAGCCCCGGGCTGCCTGGCCACTGGTGAGGAGACAAAGGGCACCGGTGCCCCAGGCTCCCCACAAACCTTCTGGAGCTGGCCCTGATGATGTCTCCAGCCCCAGGCATGACAGGCAGCCTTGCTCCCCCCTCCGCACTGTACCCTGCCCTTTGCTTACCCTCTTTGTCATGAAAAGCAAAGGGAGAGCGAATATAAATGTTTTCCTTAACCGGAGGAAGCACCCTGCTCACAAACCACTTGCTGAATCCATTAAGCTAATTTATTAAACACAATTTGCCTTGTGTGGCTGAACTGAGTAATGATAAAAAACATAAATATGGAGAAAGCAGCAGCACAGAGCCAAAGACTCTGTGGTCCCATGCCCTGTTATAATGCCCCTGAGTTGCTGAGACCTTGGACATGTTGTCCTTTCCTTCAGAATTTTTGGCACAACCAGAGAGGGGTACAGGGTCCAGTTTGGCAAAAATGCACATGAGTGAGTCAACTTTGTTCTCACCTTCTGGATGTATGTAGCTGGGGTGAGAATTAATAAGAATTAAAGGGGAAGGAGGGCATTAAACAGTAGTAGAGTATCTTGCCATGAAAAGGACTGCACACAGAAAATTTTCAGGCCTCTTTATTCTCTAATCAGAGTTCTGCAGATATCTTTCTGAACAATGCTTTTTTCTTCCCTGTGAAGACCCATGAAGTGGGCTGATAGTGCAAGGTTGGTCACAGCACTGAAAAATCACCCAAGGCCAGACTATCACACCATGGAATTCTTCACTCTCCCCACAATAGCAGCAGAGCACGGCAGGTACGGAAGACATCAGAGCTTCTCCTGAGATTAGTGGCAGGAGAAAAACATTCACAGGCTGCAAATAAGGTTTACAGCAGATCCAGAAGGGCTACAGAGAGCAGAGCCCTTAAACAAGTCCCGGTGTGCAGGTCAGATTTATTTTACCTTCCCTGGTCCTTAACTTCATGTGTAAGATCCAGCAGTGAGGTGATCACCCGTAGCATGAAGATCAGGAGCGAAGCACTCCTAAGTGATATGTCTCAGTTCCCATTTGCCTCTCTGTTCTGGTGAAGAGTATTAGACCATAGTCTTGGGAAAGAAAATTTGTAGGGCTTGCCATTTTGCAAAAGCCTCTGAGCTCTCATACTTGATTTGGTCAGAGATCGTAAACTTTTCAGATTAAGGATTTTCCAGTTTACACACCAAACTACATTAGCTAAGGTAAAATACATGAGAAGAACTCTGTGAAAGATCTGTCTAGTGTATTTTGCTTTCCGACAGTGCTCGGATGTACCTGCTTCTGTAAAGTATAAAGGCAAGCATTGTGATCCCTCTTCTCTTTGGCAATCAGACCCGTAGAAATTAAAGTTGTGTTGGAACCATTTATTTATTCAATTTTGATAGCTCTACCTGTCATGAATGTATCTAATCCTCTAAATACACAAAAACAAATATACTTGGGCTTTCCTCCACAAGTTATGTCTGCAGGTTATGTTCATGTTCTGTAAAAAGATACTTTGTTTTAAACCTACTGACTGATCTGTCTGACCCTGTTTATTATTCTGTATTCATTTATTCATCATTTCATCAGCTTGATTTTACTTGCTGCTACTCCTCACTCACTTGTCCCTTTTCCAAGATGAAATCTCTGAGTCTGGAAGCCATTCTATGCCTATGATCACTCTTTGTCTTCATCAGTACATGAGGTTCTTCAAAATACGCACTTGAAGTGGAACTGTGAAAATGAAAACAGCTGCTATGAAGACAGAAGTGTATCGTGGACTTTTGATAAGCTCCATATATTAAGCACAAAGAGATGAATCCAGTATGTTGAAGTAGATGTGGAAGGACTGTAGATTTATAGTTGTGCAGCACAGACGTTCTGACTTTGATTAATAAAATTAAGTAAGTGAGACTACAGGAAAGCTGGAGAGGGACTCTTCATCACCAACTGTAGTGACTGGGCAAGGAGTAATGGATTCAAACTGAAAAAGGGGAAATTTAGGTTAGATATCTGGAAGAAATTCTTTCCTGTGAGGGTGGTGAGACAACAACAGAAGTTGTGGATGCTCCATTCCTGGCACTGTTCAGGGCCAGGTTGCACGGAGCTTTGAATGTCCTGGTCTAGTGCAAGATGCCCTTGACAGTGGCAGGGGAGTTGGAAGTAGGTGGTCTTTAAGATCCCTTCCAACCCAAACTATTCTATCATTCTATGATCTTATAATAATCACCAAGGAGGAAAGTGCTACCAACTCTGTAGACTACACCAAGGAGGAAAGTGCAACTCACTCTTTAGACTAATCTGTGCTCCTCACTGACTTCTCCATTCCCAATATACCATAGAGCTGCCTAACCCTGAAAGGAATCTGACTCCTCCTTCTCAAAGCTAAGCTATGAAGCATAATTTTGTGCAGTAGGTAGAGGAGATAATTAGGGATCTCACAAGTTCCAGCTGTGGTAAGAGACAATGAGTGGGGGAGAATAGTGTTTTCTCTCATATCTTCAGTTAGATAACTCTAAATACTCCTTTGAAATTTTTATGCTCTGGCAGGTTAACCAGAGGTGCATGAAGAATTACATTTTAATTTAATATCCATTTCTGTTTGCAAGGATTTCCATTTTCTCATATGATTTGAATCTCCTTCCTAGAGAGTAATGATAATGTCAAAATAGAATTCAGCTGTAACCCAACAGATTTTGTCAAATTTCAGCTGACAAAATCACCTTCCAGCTTTGGAAACTTTAGCTTGATTTTTATCAAAACTAAATGCTGTGGATTTTTTCAAAACCACATTTTTTACTTACTTTATACTCAGGACATCAAAAAAATCGGTAAGATTTTGGGAGTTGTGACAAAATTCTCACTGTAGTTAAATTTATTCTGATTCCAAGTGAAATCTTGAAAGTTTCACCACTGTCAAGCCAAATGCATTTTGCGGTATGCATGATTTTAAAAAATAAGAACTAACCTGCTGCAGAGGTGGTTGTAGTCTGTGCCTGCTGCCAACAGAATTTTGATGGAACAGAGGCCCTACTTTAAAAACTATGGGGCTAGCAAAATTACCCTACTTGTAGATAGGCAATTAGAACATTAAATAAATTAAATTAAAAACAATTTAATTTGGGGGTCTGCTTAGGTTTTTTAAAATTAATAAATCGATTAGCCATTGACATCTGATTATTCTAGTTGACTTGTCTGAGAGGAGTGTCTTTTACATACTCACTTTTTGGGATGGACAGCATGCATAATTGTGAATTGCCTCATCTTAGTGTTACCCTATCTGTATCATTGTGAACAGCTTAAAATAAAAATTAAAGAACTGTTTGTGGCACTAGGAAGTATGGAAGATTAATCCATTACTAAACATTTAGAAGATTGCAAATGTGATTTAGAAGCATATCCAGGAAGTGATGAACTTCCTTTTGTAATTTCAACAGTTCTAAATAGTACTTCAGTTTTCAAATGAATAGAGAAAAAATATGTATCTTATTTTTCATTTTCTGCAGTCATTTGTTTGTCTTTAGTCTGAAATAATAGGTATGACTTTATTATCAGCATTGTTGTTGTCAAATTCAGTTATTACAAATAAACAAATTGCCCAGCTGATGATGAAGAAGATGCTTTTGCTTAGAGCTAGAACAAAAGTTTGATTTTCATCATCTCAGCTCATGTGGTATCCAGATTAATTTTGTTATTGAAATAAAGATTATCTTTGTGGTCTCTAGATGGATAGGACTCCAGAAAGCAAATACTTTTAATAATGGTTTTCTGATGCATATTTTCAAATCTCTTTAAGTGCAGCACTGTGATATGATGTAATATGTGACTCATCAGAAATACTTTGCTTGTTTTCTCTGTGAACTGTCCCAGACTTCTGTCCCGTGCTGACCCTACAGAGCAAAGTGTGTAACCACAATTCTAAAGGATAAATAGTGCCTGGGGAAGTTTTCATATGAAACTTCACCCTTATTTCTTGCTTATGGAGCGAAAAGTATATGCTGCAGAGGAGAAAATTCATAGTTCAAAGTTCTACCTTAGGAGAAGCAGGCCTGGTAGCAAAACCTAGGACATTTCAAAGTCCCAGTGATTTATTACTAAAGCAAGTGGAAACATAGGAGACTACAATATCATTTATCATTTAATTACAGATCTCACTGAAACACCTAGTGTCTGACCACAGAAATAGTGTGGGACCCTCCCTGTGTATTCCCTCCAAAAAAATGTCCTGCGGTACTACCAGGTTTTATATTTTAATTGACATTTCTAAGAACCTGATCAATTAACTTCAAATTTTGCGTTTCAACTAACTAGTAATTTGAAATATGTATTTCCATGTTGGATTATTTTTCTGCTAAAGAAAAGCTGTTATTTACTATTTATGCATGTTTAAACATGTTATCCCGTCAGATTTTGCCTTCCAGTCTCAAATCAGAATTACCACTCTTTAGAATAAAAACTAATTTTGCATTAGTTTTTGAACTACATTCTCTAATACTCCTAGGAAATCTGAATTAGGGCTAAATGCGCCAGCCTTTACTTACTGGGAGCAATTCAGTGGAATTTTTTTCAGAATAAATGACACAGAATTGAGAATTTAATGTTTTTATTTTCCTGAAAATAAAAAACATCTTCATTGTCCACAGAATCCTGTGGAGTATGAGTTGAACCTCATTTGGCCTTAGTATAGAGGGGATTTGTTAGCAAATCCTGTCTGCTGAGGGCAGCTACAATATCACACTAATTCTAAACAGACAGTTTCAAAGCAAACTGAAGCTAAATTATTTGATGATTCTCACCCACCTTAATATTT
Source organism: Machaerirhynchus nigripectus (assembly GCA_013397975.1). Lineage (NCBI taxonomy): Eukaryota > Metazoa > Chordata > Aves > Passeriformes > Dicruridae > Machaerirhynchus > Machaerirhynchus nigripectus. The sequence continues at coordinate 204,592 of VZRQ01001295.1, forward strand.
AGCAGGTTTTCGTCATCATGGTCTTCTGTCTTAAGACTAAGCAGAGCAAATCATGAAGCTGTGCTGAAGCACCAGAACCGAACTCAAAGGTGATTTTAGAAAAGTTGGTCAGCGGTCAGCCTGGTCCCTTCTGCCCTGCCCCACCTAACCCCCGGTGACATGTTCCCTCCCCTTGTGGGAGGTAACTGGTAGTGAATGTGTTTTCGTGTGCTGAGTCGGATTGACTCAGTGACCCAGCTGATCACAAAAAAAACATTGTATTTCAACCAGGTTGGAGAACTGGTTTCAGTCTCTGTGTGCTCCCACTCTAGAAACCACAGACACAAGGTACTTAATAATTGACAGGACTACCTCTTTCTAATGGCAATGTGGCCTGGGGTGAGCTTAATTCAAACGGGAAGACTCACTTCACAGCTTGATAATATACCCTGAATACTGGGAGCTTAAGAAATGCTTATTAAGAAAGCATAATAACTTTTTCTAAACAGATTATTTGTGAAATACAACCTGCACCCACAGAAATTATGATTTTGATGTTTATCGTCACATTTAATCATCTCTGATACCCTGCTAGCATGATCTTATCTTCCAGCCCATATGCCTGGGAAGATTCCAGCACCTACTCCTGCTCTGCCATTGTAAAGCAGTGATCTTTCAGCAGCAGCAGGAATTTTTGTTTACACATTGGGGATTTTGTAAAGCAGACCTGCCCTCAGTCACGTAACCTCTGTGTATGCAAAGAAGCTAAGTCAACAGCATTAAACAGAGATGTAACAGGAGAAGGAAAAGGATAATTTTTTGCTGGAGTATGAGTCTCCAGTGGACAGTCACTGTAAACATAATTTTAAAACATCCAGCCTGATGGAATGTTCATAATGGTGTTTAGAAACATTAAGTTTTACTCTTTTGCATGAGGTTCAGACACTAGTAAGTCTCTGCTTTGAGGCAGGGTGGAATTTACCTGCAGAAAATCTCTCTTCTGGGGCACATGTAAACTGGAGTTCACTTTGTGGTAACGGTTGAATTTGTACCATGGTGTCAATGTTTAAAATAATTTCAAATCAGGAAGGCAAAAGAATCACAATGTCATTTAGAAAAGTATATCTTTTCTTGTATGTTAGCATCCCCTTTTTTAGCTGGGATACATGTACAACACAGGTTGGACAGATGGGCCTAATTTTTTTTTTTGAGTACCCAGTATTAGACTACAAGCTCACACTTAAGTATTGTGTATGATCAGGCCCTGTATCTAACGACTGGGTTATGAGATCCTGGATCATACATTTTCCTGTGACTCGCTCGTTTTTTGCAAGTCAAAGCCTCTCTGCCTTAGTTTCTCTCTGCAGCATATGAAGTGAACAGTAGCTCTCCCATAGCCTGCCTTTTGCAGTGATCAAAAACCTCCATGAGAAGGGTCTTGTGAGTGCAGAAGATTATTTATTCATAAAGGGCTGTGGTTTTATAAATGCAGTAACAGCAACTGTGTTTTGAATATTAGAAAACTTTATTACAACTGTCTATAATATTTATAATGTTCTAAACTTACATGAAATTTTTGCAATGTGAATGAAGTGAAATGCATTTAACACCAAATATCAGCATCCTTTATTATTCCTATTTCAAACGTAACCCTCTTTTCTTTACCTTACACAAAACAGCCCTATTTCCAGTTCCATCACTGCTCTCTTAAGTAATTTGCGAAAAGCTAACAAAGTCTGGCTACATCCTCATAGTGACTGTTTAAACCCATTACTTTCTCTTTTAATCAAATCGCTGTTGTGTCAAAATATACAATTCTCGCCATGAATCTCACTGGCTTGTTACAGTTCACCGGCTGACCTTGAAAATGTTTGCTCTCCTAAGCGTCTTCTCTCCGGCCTCCAGCTAAATTGCTCAAGACCAGGCCTGATCATTTTTCTATATACAGAGACTTCTCATTAACATAAACAGAGCAGCAAGCTTAACAGCAACAAACAAAAAATCAGCAGTATAAGAAGAAAATTCAAGAGAACTCTCAGATGCAGGATGTGGTCTGTGCTATTTAGGGTCTTGTGTATATTACGTGATTTTTTAAAAATCCATGTCCTGACTTTTGTATGGGAATAACCCCCCGAACTCAAATGACAATGTACCATCTCTGTAACTGCTTTATTCCCTTTTATTTCTTTCTTAGTTATCTTTGCTGTAGAAAATTTTTAAGTCACTGAAGGGCCAAGAAGGGAGCATGTATATCCTGCAAAAGCCACTCACTCATTAGCGTCAAAGATTTGTATAGATCTTAAATGAGGAGTTAAGTGCCAGGGTCTATTTTCATTGTTTAATGTAATAAAGTAAATAAAATTGTATCTAAGATGTGGACACACAATTAGTTTTGAGTTATTTATCTGGAGTTTTTATGGTTTAGAAAAACTCCATCTTCTTGGCTGATCCTGTCCTAATGCATTTAACTTCAGCCATCAGCTATGATTAAACACCTGCTGTTGTGGGGAAACAAAGCACACTAATCCAATATGTATTTCTGACATCTTAAATATCACCCAGTCCCCTGACATCAGGCACAGCTTTTCAGCGGGATGGAATTCCAGAGCATATTTTTCTAATTTATGGATGGACAATAAATCAAAATTAAGCCTTGGGCAATGAAATATACATCAGTGCAGAATGAACTGACTGCAAACTAGGGCAGAGAACAGCAGCAGGGAGAGGGGTGCATTAATGGAGTCCTGAGCTGCAAACACTGACGTGAAAATTAAGGAACTTCCTCTCATATTTTATTATAGAGAGGAAAAATAAAAAGATAGCAGAAGCCAAAACTAAGTTTTATAGTCTCCTGAATACCGTGCTCTTGGGAAAATTGTCCACTGGTCCTGATTCCACCATTTTATACCATGTCTGCAGAAGGGATTACTTATTAGCTCAGCTCTGTTCTAACCCATTCAAATGCTGAGAGCTTGAAAGTTTAATTGGAATGTTAATTTTATGGCTTTGCATGCTGCATTAGGGGTGCTGTGAAAGGACTAGGAGGGAAAGTGGAAGAAACCCAAAGAAAAGGTGGGGGAAACGGTAGTAGAGGAGAGAGAGGGAGGAAGGGGATAAAAGGATTTAGGAAAAACAAATTTCAGAGGGAAGGTAAGAAAAAGGTATAGACATAATCTGTAGTGAAAACCTGAAGGTGATATATACCCTATATAACTCCTCCTAATCAATACTACCCCTGAGGTAACAGAAGCTCATTTTTTTAGAAAGTGAAATCCTGGCCATTACTGAAAACAACTGGGAGTTTTTCTTTCATTTAAATCAACAATACCTTTATTCCCTAAGCTTATTAAATAGCGCAGACTTTCTCTTTTCTAGAGAGTAAAGTGTTGTATTTTTTCTTCAATCTAATACCTCTTGTGGAGGGGGAACACTGTATTAACTATCAGGAACAGAAAATCTGAAAGACTCTGAACGAGTTTTGTGAAACTAAAATGCTAGCCTTCGAGATCCACAAAATCTGCATCTTTACTAGGTTCAACCAAATAGCATCTGAATTACCTTAAAAGTTGTGTATAGATGAACCTTTATTCTGATGAGGTACTTAATTATTTAATGTCAACTGTTAACTGGTTTCATTTCTGTTATACCAAGGTCTTCCAGAGCAGAACCAACAGCCACCTATGTCCTAGAAATGTTTTGCATGTCACCTACAGAGGGAGCTTTCTTCACCTGACATCTTTTGAACATGTTACAAATTAAAAGAATTTCTTCATGTGGTCCCCAACTGATTGCCCTACCCATTAAGGGGCCCTCAATGATCACGACACTGAGAACATCTGTTGTATCATTGCTAAGCATGTGAGAGGTCCTACTACGTTCAAAGAAACTACTTTTGCTTAGAGCTAAACCATGACCTGGGGTTGGCTAGATATGCTCTCAGGGGTTACACCTGGTCACATAAATAGTTAGCAAGAGGGATTTGCAACACAGTTCAATCAGCTGGGCTGAAATGAGTGCTAAATAGTTACAGGTCAGATATGTTTCTGAGGTGTGATTAATTTGTGAAGCACTGTGAGAACCTTGACCTGAAGGGAGGCCAGCATGGAGCATGTTGCTGTTGCTCTCTGCTGGAAGAGTTGGGACATACTGGAAAAGTTAAAAGTCTCTTAATCTAATGTGTTGCCCTATGCCAAGGAACTGTACAAATGCAGAAATTAACCCGATCACACCTGCTTTGTCTTTAGCTGTGCAAATCTTGGACTGAAGTAGCAGATTTAGAGACTTTTGTCTGAATTCAGATTGTCACAAATTTTCAACATCCTTCTCTTTATAATGTCTTGAGCAATATGATATTTTTTTCTCCAAACATAAATGACTTTGCACATTTACAATTTAGGATGGAATATTTTAACATTATTTCTTCGTTGGCATTTTATATCTATTTATGTGCCCTGGATGCATTTAAGATTAGGCAATGTAATGTTTATGGTTCTGTGAAATATTTAGGAGTCATTTAAAAAATGTAAACTAAAGAAATAAAACATTTGCTATCCTTTAAAATTAGTAAACCCATACAATTTTTTTTCCAGAAGCACCCAGCTGATATTAGAATATGACTGCTCAAGCACCATTGTACTCTCATGTTCTAGTTCCGTGTATTGTGCACCACCACGTGATGACTCACCAGTCTTGGAGCTATCACATCTCTTACTTTCAGGAAATGATTCCTTGGAGATTTCAAATTCTTGCGTAATACATACCAATAGGAATTATGTCAACAAGCCAAAAATAACTTTTTGTACAAACTTAAAGTCTTTGTCATCACTTTTATGGATGGACTTGAGGAGACACAAAGGTTGATTCCTTTTAAGACAGGAGGTAAGTCTTATGGTTGCCAGCAAATATCTCCAAAATTTTCTTCTAAGTATCTCATGTTATCCAGATTGAAGAGAATATCATTAATGAGAATTAAAGCTGCTTCACGCAACTGTTTGTTCCTTTCCTCATCACCTTTTCTTTATTGATTTGACTTAAAGTTAAAAAAAAGCAAACATGCAGTTGGATTTCAGCAGCACATCACAACGTTATTGATTTAACAGTGGAGAGGGTGTACAGTCCACCTGCCTCTTCTCCCACATAAAACACTTATATTAGCTTCAGCAATGCCTAATTCTATCTAGCTTATGATAGAACATCTATATCTAGCCCTTGGATTCAGCTCTCGCCTTCCCTTAGCTGTGGAAGGTCCTGCTCCACCAAATCTGCCCAGCTTTTCATATCTCTTTTTACCACTGACAATTCCACCTGCTGCAGATGTAAACTCAGGGGGAAGGAAAAACAGAAATCAGGGCTGCTGTGTGGAGCACTGGTTTCTTCAGGACAATCATGCCTAGAACACTGGGAGACTCCATTTTCTGACACACGGTATGTTTTGCAGGATGAAGCAGTGCTGTTACGTGGCTGTTGTGTTCCTTCTTCTGAAGCCCTCGGAGAGAAAACCTATACCTGTGGAGGTAAAGCAGAACTCAGCAGGTCATTCCCCAGGTTCTCTGAGTTGCTTTGCTGTGATTTAAAATCTAATGCCTACAAAATTAGACCCTGAGTCACCTTTTGGGTTTTTTTAAATGGTATGTGGTTGAGCAGGAAAATGGATGGAAAATTGGATTAGGCTGTTCTTGCCTATTCCTCATTCTTCTGCTGACCTAGTCTTGGGATAAGTTAACTCCCTCTTCTAATTTAAGGTTCCCCAGCTGTCTTCTCCAGGTGAGATACTGCAAAACCTTCTTAAAGAGAACAACAAGTAACATTTAATATCCCCGTCTGTGTGAACTTAGTTTCTTCTAACTAAACTGCAAGAACATTCTTAGGGCCTTTAAAATTAAGTATAAAGATTAATGGGTGTGAATGTACATAGGGGGTTGAACAAGAACCCTGACACAATATTTTTGTTTCTTTATCTTTCAAGAAACTTGAAAGAAACATCTCAAGAAAAGTCAGCTAAAGTACATTCAGGCAGCTATTGACATTAATAGGAGCTCTGTGGTAGCTGGGCTACATCCTGACCTTGGTGAAACGGGTAAAAAACTGCATAATCTGCATTGATTTTAATCACAAATTTATTATATATAAAAAAATTGAGGTGATACCCTATTGCTGTTATATTACAGCAACTATATTTAAAAATCTTAGTTTAGTATGTTATACAGAAATATGGGCCAGTTCTGGATGTTACAAAAGTGCTTTGCTACACACATGGTCAACTTGTGCCATCTTTTTCATGGCCAGAGAAGGCTAGTCAAAGCAGCAGAAGGTATAACGGAGTAGTCGGACACCAGGAAAGGAGTTTGACAAGGCTGTCACATCTGTTCAATATGTATAGTGAAATAATAATGTGTATTGCTGTTGATGGTTGCCATAGTGGTATTAACATTGGCAGAAGGAGATGTTGTAATCTCAGGTATGCTGATGACATCCTTATTGCTGAGTCTGTGGTTTCTAGCACCAGCAATGCGAGTGGCTGAAGCCAGTGTGGGCTCAGACACTGTGGATGACAGTTGACAGCAGCATTACTGAATGGAAATGAAAAGGTTGAGCAAGTAAAGAAGTTCTGTTCCTCAAACCTGACAGAAAAATTGAGTTTGCCACATCCTCATGGCAAGAAGAAAAAAAAAAACAAAGAAGTTTTCAGTGACCCATTAAATATGTGAAATAATCTTCTTCATACTATAGTGTACACAAAGAGAAGATTTTAACGTCTGCCAACTGGCATGAAATTCAGCACTGTTAAGAGAAATGGTGCAAAATCTAGGCTCTTCTTGAAAAGACTCACTGTCTTCCTATCAACTTGAGACGATCTTTTGTGGAGTCTGGGTCTTCTGATACTACTCTAAATAATGGTGAAACCAAACTTTGTTAGCAAGTTTGCTATCTCTTATGAATATCAAATCAAAATAAGCAAACACTTTGGTCCAAGGCTTTAACCAGCAGAGATGAAGACCAACAATCACAAATGCAGCTACTGTCAAGCCAGGTTAAGTCCGTAGTGATGATGACAATCTCAGCCTGAGAAGAGAGTGACAACTGATTGAAGGGAGGTAGGGTCTGCTTCCCAAATCTCTGCTTCCTTCAGAATTACTTATTCTGAACGTTTGAATATTCTGACAGGCAGATTTTGAAGGAAGAAACTGAGATTTGCCAGGGTAAACAGAAACTTGCATATATATAGAAAAATATCCAGTGCAATGTGTTGACAACAGATTTATTGAGTAGTTTTTGTGTCTGTAAATAAGTAGTGAAGTGTTATATTTCAATGACTGTTTCTTCATATTTTTGGATAAAACACACTGAAATGTGAGATCCTGCATTTATTCTTATAGAGTGCAGAAGGTCTGCTAATGCTGCACGCTGTTTTTGTGATGTGTTGTACAAATAGACAATGCCAGTTCACAATCATAAGAAAAAAAAAAGACATGAGAGAATAATTGAGAGTGTATTTAGCAGACTTGATTTGAAAGGGAATTTCAATGGTGTTTAAAGTTAGATTTCTTTTGAAGCAATGTAGTTAATTAAGAGTTTGTTGGGACATTTAAAAAATTTTATGCTTGTCTTATGTTCATGAATTAATTTCTTGGACTTCATCATTATTATCACAAGAATTGTTCACTGTTTTCCTTTTTCTGCTCCGTTTATTAGAAAAGAGGCTATGAATGGCCAAAAGTATTGTGCATATGGTTGCTTATAGCCACAATCTAAACAACCATGGTGCAAGAACTAGAGCAGGGTTCAGTAGACAATATTTCTTTGGTATTACATGAAACTATGCATGCTGTCTGTGCTTAAGAAGATGCCTCTGTGATTGCCATGAGATCACCAATTACACTGAGATGTTTCTCAATGTATCAACTTTCTCAATTCTCAATGTATGCTTGTTTAGTCTTGTGTATTTCAGGAAACAGCTGCACTAAAGTCACCATTGAACATTTCTTTAGTGTAAGCTGGTTAGTTTCTAGTTTAGCCTGAAATCCATGGTGGCTTTGTGTTATTCTTCCTCAAGTAATGAGAGTAAAGCCTGGCTGCACAGAATTTCATTTAGTGTCTTGGGGTGACTTCATGATGTTGTATCCCCTACCACCGCTGTATGCCCAGACATGAAATCCTGTGCCTTTTTGTGCCTTTAAACTGGGTGCAAGCAAAAGAAAAAAAAAGCCAGATGAACTTTTCAAAATAGTTTTGTGCTCCAAGGTCACTACTCCTCTGCATTCTCCTCCTGCGGCGAGAGGAGTGGGGGAAATACCCTTCCTACTTTTCAGCCATCTCTCGGCTCTGTTTTCTGAGAGAGACAGAGAGTTGAACTTTCTTTTCCCTGGGACTTTGGGTTCTTTTTCTTTTCTTCTGGGACTGTGCAACAACACCAAAACATCATCTGGGAAGCCNGGTGCAAGCAAAAGAAAAAAAAAGCCAGATGAACTTTTCAAAATAGTTTTGTGCTCCAAGGTCACTACTCCTCTGCATTCTCCTCCTGCGGCGAGAGGAGTGGGGGAAATACCCTTCCTACTTTTCAGCCATCTCTCGGCTCTGTTTTCTGAGAGAGACAGAGAGTTGAACTTTNCACAGCGAGAGGTTTTATTATTTAGCACATTATTCTTTTCCTGTGTGTTTGTTAAATAAATATTTTTTCCCTTTCACTTTCCTCCGAGGAATATTTCTTTCCCGAACCTGGTGGGGGAGAGGTGGCTCTAACCTTCCTTCTAAGAGAGGAGTTCAAATTCAGACATTCCTCTGAATTTTGTCTCAAACCAGGACATATAGTCATACTGTTGGTGCTATAACAAATGTAAAGGCAGAAGCAGACATATCTCCAGACCAAATTTTAGATTGATTTTATTCTTAGAATACCATTTTCATTATGAATTTATACACAATTAATATTATGCGAATTTAGATAAAATTTATATACAATCTAAGGTAGAAGTGTACTTATTTTAAAGGAAAATTAGCTATGTGATCTGAAAAGAAGGTGGGCAGGCTTTTTAACTGCAAAGAGGCTTATTATTTGCATAGGTAGACATGCTTCTCTAACAGGTGCATAATTGCCTTTATCTTTATGAATCTGGAGTTTATGTCTAAGGACCCTAATTCTGGCGCAGTTGGATTTGTACCTGTGTCTGCACAATCCACCTTGCAGCTTGTATATCAGCTCCTGATTTTCTGTGAATTACAAACTGCCATGTCAAGGGAAATTAAAACCTGTGCCTGTTTCCCTTGCATAACCAGACTATAAACAACAGAGACTCAGCAGATCCTCCATGTGCAGCTGAACTTATTTTGCAGCACGGCACAGACTTGCAAGAGAGGAGATGCTTGACAGTAAGAAATTCAACAGCCATCCCAAGGTCAATTACAAAGAGAAACTCTCAGAAATTATGTTTGTGCAAATGATGATAATGAAAAAATGACGAGAAACAAAAAATACTTCGTGCTCAGGTAAATTTAACCCACATCTCTAGGTTTACTGCTTGTTTTGTTTTAAACTTCTCTAATTCTTCCCTTCTTGTTTCATATTGGCACTGTATTGGAACAAGGGCTGGGAGGGCAAACTGTGACATTAGAGGTGGGGACAAGCAGCCAGTGACAGGAGGAGATGCCATTTCTTAATCTGCCGTCATTGCTAAAGCAATGTTGTGGAAGAGCAGAAATCCCAGCCTCTACAGGGCCTGAAATAATACACTTCCATGTAGCTGTGTTTACACTATGTGTAGACACAGCAACATGCAACTGTCTGAAGTGGTATCAGAATGTGACAGTACCTGCACAAAAGCCTTGCCAGCCATATGACTTCGAACAGATTAGAAGGCTTACTCCTGGCGCAGACACAAACTACCTGGTTATACTTTTGCCATGTGATAAGCAGTGTAGTCATGTTTGGAGCTCAGCCTCGATGCTGGGCATTCTTCTGAGAACTTCATTGGAAATTCCTTTCTCCAGGAATTTTTACCTTCAAATTAAAAAACACATGATGTGGAAGATAGTAGCAGTGTATTTGCTGGCTCATGTCTGTAGAAGAGATCAGGACTATGAAAAGTTTGTAGATCAGAATATGAAATCAATTTCTTTTTGATTGCACTTTACCAGGGTTGTTCTGCCAGAAACCATACTGCATGTAAAATCGTAAGTAAACAGAAAACTCTCTGCAACAGGGAGGAAACACAGGGGTTTTCCTGGGTTGTAAGAGCAGATGTTCAGATAGGTGTACAGGTACCAAAGGGATGACCATTAATTTAGCTAGGTGCTCAACTTCCACTATTAGATATTTCATTTCAAAATACAACACTTCATTAAGGAATATTAATGTATTGAATCAAATTCTTACAGATTTTCCTTTTTCTGGAGAACTTTGAGAGCTATCTTTCAAAATTATCCTGCAATAACCAAAGTAGACTTCGCATTATTTATGGTTTTACTATATATTTCTGACTTCATTTCTGTGAATTAGACTGAGACAGATCTGTGGGGCTGAAGCTCCTCAAACACAGGCATAACAGAGGAGATCTAGTCCAATACTATGTGAAGCACTATAAGTACTTGCATCATACTGGTAATAAGTTAAATCAGAAATCTACCTCTTACTTAACAGTGAGAAGATTTGGGGTTTGTGTCTGAGTTCTGTGCAAGTATTTGTCCAAATGCAGTGCAATCAGAAAAAATGTATTTTAAAACATCAAGGAAAGTAATTTTATGTGCAAGGAGTAATGAATTTATAAAATTAAATGGACTTGAACTAAGAAGCAAGTGATGGGTTGCTTTGGAGGTTTGGTCTTGCACATGTCCTTTTTAGATTAGAAAAGAAAGAATACTGCAAGATTTGTACTAATTTGTTAGATTTGGTGATGTATTGAAGATTTATTATATTTTCAGTGAAGTAAGACAAAATGATCCTCTGCAATATGGGCTGGAATAGAGAAAATGATAAGGAAATAATTGATTCTTCATAAGTAGACAAATGAGTGTGTTCATATTTTGTGTGTTCATTACTTACAACATTTACACATTTATGAGTAAGTATGGCAGATCTGTTCACACACATTGATTAGCTACATGTTCACTCAGTAACTCCTTCCGTCATACTTACCTGTACTGCACTTTTTTCTGTCGCATAAATAACCACACAAATGTTCATACTCTCCATCCTGGGGAGTGAGTTTAGGGTCTCTGAGAAGCATCATGCAGATGGTACACAATGCCCAAAAGACCCAAGATGAGTTGATGCTTGTTCTCAATGTTGCTTGTTCTCATGTGTCTTTACTCGCATGCATAAAATTTTCTCATGTGGGGATTTTCTCGTGTTTTTAAGAAAATATACTAAGTTACTGGATTTTTACGTGGCTCAGTTGTAACTCTCTAAAATTTTATGTTTCATCTCTTCACAACCCATCACTTCTTGTGATGTAAGATGTGCTGGAAAGTTGGTGAATGCCAGTATTTCATGGGCTGCTCCTTGAGGGAAGACAAGCCAAACATAAGGGTGAACCCACATGGGCAGCACCTTTTGTCACCAGGCACCATCTCACCATTCTCGAGCAGGACTGAGCTGTTCGGCATTTTTGGACAAGGCGAGGCAGTATGACAACTCTGCAGTCCTGCCAAGGACATCTGGAAACAGCACCAGCTAATATAAAGTTTTTGTGGACCTTATTGGACAAAGCTCACCTTGCTGCAGACAGGGTTTTGTGGGTTTTTCTATAACAAGAGAAAGTTTGCGCTGCAAAGGATTTCTTACAGATGTATCGTCTAGATATCTGTGCTCTGATTATCCATGGCTATGACTGAAATTAGGGAAATTTTGCTATGCATCAAGTGTGTGAATAACAACAGACGAATTTGCATGCATACTCATGACACGTGAATAAAGAGTTTTTCCCTTCCTGTACCTGCTCTTACTGCACTTCGAACCAAGATGGTAGGAAACCTCTTTGAGGGCCTTGAGCATTACAAGAGTGAGCCTTAAGCGGACTGCTGCACTTTGCACATCATATCTAAAGACATTTATGTTGAAAGGATATCTAGAACTATATTTTTGTATTAGACACTAGATTTACTGCTGCTATCATTTTTCCTCAATAGAACAATCTTATTCTTTCGCAATCAAAGTCATCAGTTTAAGTTCATCTAAAAAACCAAACATTAGCATATTTATTACCAAGAAAATTTAACTATATTTTAGAGCACAGTTGTAAATAAGATTCACATATCAAGGATTTTGCTCCTGTGCTTACTAGTATTTGTAACTGCAAAACTGTGCTTTCCACAGCAATGGCTGTCATTGGCCAAGGAAGTTTTCATTTAGACCATTCTCTTAAAACAGAGCTATTTTTCATGCTGCTGTGGTGCCTTTTAGGAGAAGCCTTGAAAATAATCAGTAACCCTGTGTTCTGCATAAAAGGAGGGCTGCAAACAGCCCCACTTCAGCATGTGAAATGTAGCAAAGGCAGACATTGAGTAATTACACTACATAATATAGTGGCTTTGTAAGATGCAGTGTTTTGGAATATTCTCATAAAAAGATAAGGTTCTTTCTCTTGCAAGGAGTCCCTGACAACCTGTTTTATGGTTGTCCTCTTTATATAGCACTCCTTCTTCCTCAAAGTGCATTCTATCTCTTACTGAGAACTGAACTGTTCCTGTGACTTGAAGGTCCGTTTCCAGGAAGAACTTCTAATCCATTTTAATGGAAGCTGTGTGTTTCAATCCCCCGGACTACTCTGATAATCTCAGCTGCACAAGTGGTGCTGATGATACAATTTTCTGCTGAATCAGAATGTAATGGAAATCCATGCGTGTTGTTAGGGGAAGTCCTGTCTGCAGAAGAGCATAAAGCCAAGGCCTGGTAGCTCACATTCATCACTTCTGCAGGCAGAAAGGGAGGAAAGAGTTATTTGTTGAGAAGATTGGGTTAAAGTGTGTGGGTGTCAGCTGCAGGATCTTAAAAACTGTAACATGTACATTTGCTTCCTACAGTCTACAACTTCATCTGGGCATTGGTAGTGACTTCTAGCAGTGAATGGCTAAGAGGTGTCACGAAGGATGCTCTGCCTGAAGGAAACAAATGCAACACCGTAATACAGGCATTGCACAACTGCTGGGAGCAAGGTGATCCCCAGAAAGTATTTTGTTTTTCTTCTGGGACAAAAGGTGTTATTAGAAGTGTAAGATATTAATACTAAAATTACATTCATTTTATATCAATGTCACTATATTACTGGAAATCAATATCCACATACTTCAGCAACTTCTGTTTGTGACAATTTATTAAGCATAAATAAAGAAGTGTCCCTTCAGGCTGCAAGAAGTACAGTGTAGCAGAGTATGCTGCAGATTTGTTCTTTTTCTTCTCCCTACAATGTGCAAGGAACTGTGAGATTAAAAAAGGTTGGCCCTGTTAAGAACTAACACATGCTGGAGGGGATGTCTTTCCAAAGCACTTTCTCTGAGGGAAAAAAAAAGCTGTTTAAATATTGCATTGATAACATTTAAAATGATCTTTCATCATTTCTATCCCAGAGAATGATAGCGATACTATAGCAAGTGACAGAAATAACCTTTTAATAAAAGTGAATTTTTATAGTAGGACTGGATAGCTCAGGATATTAGTAATGGAACATAGAACCTCTCCCTTCTAGCTCATCCGTTCATGTCCGTCCCTGCCTGGTAAAGACCCAAAATTATTATCATCAGATGGCTGCTTGGGGGCCCAGAGGAAACGAGTTGGTGGTCTTGGTCCAGTCACTGGCACTAATTGCCATCCTTGCTGACAGTCTTGTTAGACAGGCATAGAGGCAGCCCTGCCTTAATGAACTATTACACAGGTTTTCTATTACACCCTTACATTCAGGCACCTGAATGCTTTGCAGATATTAGTCATATTGTCCTCACAACACCACTAGTCAGCAGGGACATATTTACCCCTGTCTGCAGATGGGGAAGCAGAGGTACAGAGCAGCTGTACTTAGTCATGCGGGAAGCTGGAGACAAAGGTGAGAGCCAGGTCCCGCTCTCCCGATGCAGCCCTAGATGCAGTGCCATCTCCCCAGCTCATCTGAACCGTAGCAGGGGTTCCACCAAACAAGAGCTAGCGTGTGATGGAGAATGGGCACTGCAGCTTACTGTATCCCATATAATGTTGGTTCAATATACATTTCTGAGCATTTGCACTAGTGCACGGGGAAGGTGCTGCTGCAGAGAAGTGTTGCAGGGGCCATGCATTACTACAGGAGATGTGTTTTCAATAACATGTGGAACAAACTTGCCCAGTTCTAAGAACAATAGACCTGCAGACTGTATTTCTGTGAATCAGATGGTTTGTGACTGATGAGGCTTTTTTCTCAGTTTGGCATAATAAGCAATTTACTTCCTCACTGATACGGTTATTGTCACAGCTTTTGCACTAGTGTTTGATAGCATTGATTAGTTTGTGCTATGCTAATTTTTAGCACAAGGAGGGAATTGATTTACTTCAAGCTTAGTATATTTTAGCACTGAAGTGGAAATAATTCCATTGAAAATATGGAAAATGAGCAGTCACCTTAACAATTGAATAAATGACTTGACATTTGTGGGGCTAAAGTATTCGATAGATAAGAAGATTTTCATATTAAAAATAAATCGTTGGCCTACCTATTATTTAGCTAGGCTTGGAATCATGAATAAAGGGTCTCCCACAGAAAGAGAGAGAAGATTATTGATTGTGCCTCCATATTAAAAAAATTAAATGGGTGGCATTTCCTGGTTCCTTATGGGAAAAAGTCAGTGCATTTAGGTTATGGTCAGAATAACTCAATAATTTTTAAAGCAGTTCTTCTATCACAAGGTCATAAATGATGTGATTTCCTGTGTCTTCTGCAGATACCAGGTAGAAAATCTTTAATAAGGATTCCTTGTATGAATTATTCACAACTCAGAAGTGTGCTCCACATTCAACTAAGTTAAAAGGACGCAAAGCATATTCTGCATCAAAGAACTTTCATGAAGCATGAGGAAAATAACAGAAGAGTGGAATCTGTCTGGGGAAAGAAAAAAAGGTTACAGCAGTAAAACTGCTAGCAAAGGCAGCTGTCATGTCTAGTGGAACTAAACATATTGTGAAATAAATATTGCATTACCATTCTTACAAAACTGAGCACACAAAATAGTCTAAAAATATCTAAAGAAGGTTGTCTTTCCAGTATGAAATTGTTTCACTTTTTATGATTGCTTTACTACTTAACATATTTGTCTGTAGGGATCCACATCATAGAGGGCAGTACAAAGGAATAAGTTGTTCTGGCTCCAGTTAACCCATTCACAGCGTCACAGAAGAAGAAGAAAACAGGGATGAGGACCGTGACTCTAGTCTGAGCTCCATCTACTGCATTAGGTCATATACTGTGAAACAGAGATCATGTATCCCCTTATATGACCAGGGCATTATAAGCACTACCCTCACATCCTGGGTATGCAAAAAAAGCCCTCTGATTGGAAGCAACAGTCAGCTTTTATAACTGAACCCAAGCTCAGTGGGAACTTTCTTATGAACAGATTGAGTGCTTTTGATATATTTTTTTACTCTGAAGAATTTGGTCCCCAGTTTTAAAAAACGGGGTATCAAAAATTACCTCGTGTCTTGCTTTCAACCTCAGTGGCATATATCCTTATCTATAACTTGCAAGCAAGAACCCTTCCTCACCTCACAGGGATCTTGTAAAGATAAATTAATCTGTGTTTGTAAATCCCAATGAAAATAATAAAAAGGCATTGTATAAGAAGCTCAGAAGGGATTTAATAGTAGTGTGCATTTGAATGGTGTATAGTAAATAAAAAAGTCACAGACTGAATTATGAGAATAAAAGAAATAATGAACACTGAATGAGACCTGGTTCCTGTAGAAATAAGTATGTAATCTTGTAATTATCATCTACCATAATGTATTCCTATAAAAGAGACAGATCAAATTTACAGACGAACCTTTGGTTGTAGACTTTTCAGTCATGATCATACAGCCTAAACATGCTTTTTACATAAGGGAAGTTCTGAGATCCACTTTTTTTCCAAATCACAATAATAGCAATTTGAAACAGCTGCTTAAATGTGCCCAACAGTCTCCTGACCAGATAGAATTAGATATGCTGCTGCTTTAAGTTTCTTTTTTGCATCTTTTTCTTAAAGCCTCATCATGGGGGGTTGTGGTGGGGGAGAGGTTTCAAAAATACAGCTGTCACAGATATGAGTTCCTCAAAGACAGCAAGACAGCTGAGATCTCTTCTGTGGGCTCAGGGTCCTGTGAAGATTTACCCTTCATAAGGTTCATTTATATAGGAGCAATTATTGAAAACAGATTCCTGTTGATGTAGCCACAGTCAAATGCCAAATCAGGGGAGAGGTCTGTGCTTTTCAAATGTCTGAAAAGTCAGCCACATGGAAAGTGGTGGGGCCCCACCCTAGCTGGATTACAGTTTGTGGTTTTGGGAGGGAGAGGAGAAGAGAACGCAGCATTTCTCACCCCACACACTGAATTACCTCTGCTCAGTTAACTACTTTAAATTCTTGTGCTCCTGTTGTAGTGGGTGTTGAAAGAGAAGCAGGAACCTCTGTCAGTGATATGAACATGTCTCTGAACAGCAATTTAAATAACGACCTGGTAGGGTTTCTTTCAATTGGTCTTGTTTTAGCATAGCATTGAAAACAAGTTTGTGGCCTCTCTTCGGTTTTGGAGGTGGACATTTTTTTAACAGAAGGTTAATCCTTGAATGTCATTGCAGCTGTCTAATAGAGCCCTTTGAACAGAAAATATTCCCATGTGGCCAGTCTACCTGGATTGTCTGAAGCTGGCAGTTGTTTCCAGAACAGGTGAAACACACACTACAATTTTCTGGAATAAAAACAAATAAGAGGCCGACTGTGAGCTTTTTCCAGTGTTGTCTGCTGGTGAGTTTTGCTGGTTTTCTCTGTTCCACCATCTCTTCCACTCTCCCCTCAAGGTCTGTTTGCTGGTAGAAGAGGAAGAGCAAATTCTCCACAAGAAATGCAGGAATAATTCCATTTGACATATAAAATGGACTAGTTTTCAGAAAGTGCTGAACATCTACCCTTTTAAATTTGGGCTCCTTCCAAATGTTAAGTAGCCAGAATTACTAGACACTTTGAAAAATTGCACTTAAAATACTAATATCATTAGGGCTATGGCAGATGAGTAATCCAGCTGCGATTTTTAAACATTGGACATAAACTAATACAAATGTAGTAAAGTGTCCTCAAAATGTAGATAAATCGTTTTGCAATATGCTATGTGTCTTCTTTCAGATATGTGAGAGTATGTTGTTGTTTATCCTGTCAAGTTTAGTACATCCATATTAAAGGGTGTCCTGTTGCTTCTTCTGCATTATAAATCCCTAAAAATATAAGAAGATATGAACTGATGTAATCTTTCCCTAGAAATATGAACAGTAACATTGTACCACATCGGAAAAAGTAGCTGAAAATAAGATGTGGTAGCATAAAGAAGGAGATAAGGAGCATACAGAACAACCAGATCAAAGCAATAGGGTACTAAATTTGGAGTGGGTACTAGTTCATGGCTCCAGCATGGCACAGAGAGTACTGGAATACTATACTCTCTTTCAGGCAGCTTTCAAAAGGATATGTAATAAAGGATAACATGCAGGACAGGACAACAAAAATCACATCTATTTATTAAATATTTGAAAGATGATTCCTGCCAAA
>VZRQ01001295.1:222374-244874 GCA_013397975.1 Machaerirhynchus nigripectus
CAAAAAGGAAACACCTTAAAGTATATACAGTTATTGGGGCATTAATTGTTTTAGAACTGTTTGAGTTAGACTTGTGTTGAAGAAGCAATACTGACCTAAAATAAAATCTTTTACATGATGCAGAGACACAGAGGGCCTTTGTTACATGGAGAGTAAAGGATGCACATTGACTAACACCCCTATAACATAAACAGCCACAGAGTGCTGTAGAACATCTGTAGAGCTGTAAAGCAACTGTAACAATACCCATAGAGATAATAGAAAGTTGCTGCATTGACTTTTGACTTTTCTATATGAGCTTCTTTCTTTTATTTTTTATGATCTCTTTACTTTTTCAGAAACTGTACGTTGTATAAAGTGATCCGTCTTGAACAGAGCATGATCAGGTTTAGGTGAGGAGAAAGGGCCTGTATGGAGCCACTGCTAATCCAGAGAAGTGAATACATTGATAGCAGGTGATTATTCACCTCTTGCTTTCTGAGTAGTCCAATCATTAAAAAAAAAGTTTTCACATTTTAGTTTCACTGGTTACAGACCTAATGCCCCTCTCTTGGGTCACATAATGAGAATTAAAGGCATATTTCTTACTGCAGTGTTACGAGACCATTTTCTGGCAGCTAATTAATGCTCCATCCTTACCTAGACTCAGAGGATTTTCAGTCCTCTTATTTCTTAAAGAATTTTTTTTTTAATAAGGGAAGCCTTTTTCAGCTGAAAGTTATATCTTTGATATTTTATATATTACTGTTTCTTCCAACAGTAGTTCAGATTTCTTTATAATCCAAAGAAGCTTATTTTTGATGTAAAGTATTTTAGTTACATTTCTGAACCTTTGCAGTTTGTCTAATTCTTTAAATCAAAACACAGAGCAATATTCTTGCGTGGGTTTTTTTTTTTTGAAAATCACTTTTATTTCAGCAGTAGCATATTGGTTTATATATATATATATACATATATATATATATATATAAAAGATGAACAAAAGGAAAAAATCCGAATAGCAGTGGAAATAGTTTGAATTTGTTGTGTTTGAGAAGACAGTAGACAAGACTGTGTGTGACACTTTATGTAAAACCCAAGTGACATCAGCAGGACCTGAGAGGAGGATAGTCTCTAGCTCCACTTAAGCTGGTTTTATTTAAATCATGTGTATTTGTTTTCACCTCAGAGTAAAAATAGTTGCTAACTCTTTGTGTTTGCCTTTTTGGGGATGGGAAATAAAAGGCATGCTAAGGCATAATAATAGACTACAAAGACAGTCCAGAACATATTGCTTCCACATGCCTTATGCTTTTTTTTTTAGGGGAACATGCTTAAAAAGAAAAAAATGGTGGGCTAGAGAAATCAATGGCATCGGAGTGAAAAACACACATGGAAAGTCTTAGAATGGCTTGCAATGGGACAGTGGAGTAGTAGAAACTCTTAAGTGCCAGCAAGACAAGGGAAGTATCTCCCATCGTGGAGAGAGTCCTGACCTCAGCAGGGTGTGCAAGCTTCTGGTTTAAGAGTGTCTCAATCCAGTGGTAAGCACCACCTTTCCTCTTGCAAGATACTGCAGAGTATTTTACTGAGTTTGTATCAGCATGCTTAACTTCTTACTTGGAAAAGAAAAATTCATTTTGGCACACCACCCTTAATTGTTGCTCTTTTCTCAACTAGAGAATTTAGTCTGTCAGTGCCTTTATATCAAGAAGAGGTTATAGCCATCAGCTTCTTCAGGCATGGCTCCTCAGAGGACGCAGAGGAGCAGCCATTCTTTAAGAAATTTTATGTTTGGGTAATTGGTATCACCTGAGCAGGAGGCTTGGACCAGATCATCCAGAGGCCACTTCCAACCTCAGCCTTTGGGTTTGTGACTCTGTGGTTAGGAAAATGTGAACACTTGTGGTAGCGCAACCTCTCTGGGGAGTGCAGATGTGGGAATTAGGGAGCCCCGAGCACTGATTTAGGTTCTGACAACAGCATGTGCTATGCCTTTGGGAAAGTAGTTTTGCACCTATATTGGCTTTGCCAGTATCAACTATCATGAATACTTTTACATGACCTACCCAACCACTGTGTTTTGTGGATAAATTAGCTACTATTTCTTCGGTAATTTGCATATGTAAATGCTATATAAATGCTAAATAGATATTAACTCTGAAACTTGCTGCTAGTGCTCACATCACTGTAGTAAGAACCACTTGTTTTCTCAGTGTAGAAAGGCTGATTTGCCCAAGGATAGAGCTTGCCACCTCTGCAAGTCAGCAACTGATAGTCTTCAGTGTTGTTTTCAGTAGCCTTTGAGGGTTTGCATCAAAGGACACAAATCCTGTCTAACACCAGCATTTTATCCAAAACTAACTGAATTTTTTTTGTATGATTCCCACTTTCAAAATAGGAAGGCTTTTCTTCCTGTATTTTTATTTTCCAGCTCATCAATATAACAGAATTTATAAAATTACATGCCTTGTTTTGTGCTATGCTTTTTTTTTATAACAGTAATTATGGCATCCACCTTGTGGTATGTGTCAGCTTACCATGAGTATGATGCCTGAAACATCTTCTCAGCTAAGGGTTATTTGAAATGATGCACGCAGCTCCAACTTACCTGTTTTTCTCTATCAGTCACTGTGAAAACAAGCAGTTTAGATGCAGCAGATCTCTAAAACTTGCACCATTTAGAGAGGAAAGATCTGGGTGAAAACAAATGGTTTATGTTTTCAGCCAGAAACAAATAAGGCATGGACTATGGCTCTCTCATTTGCGAATGAGTTTTATTAAAGAGTTAGAGCAAGCTCCAGTTTACAAGATATTCAGAACCATATGTATGCATTAATTAAAGGAATGTGGAGGAGGAGGAGGGGATCTGAGAAAATAACAAAGCAGCAGTGTATGCGTGCAATGATTTTTCATTCTGTTTCGCTTCAGCTCTGCCCCTGCAACAGAGGATCTAATCAATCTGCCGGCTATTAAGTTTGTTAATTGATAATGCATACTAATTAGGCTGTGCGCAGTTACTTAAGAGACTTTGCTAAGGTGATTGTAGGCACAAGTCCAAATGGAGTTTAAAGTATTCTGTGTGAGGTTAAAACCCATCAACCAGAATAGATGGATTTTATATTATAACAGAAGGCACAATATACCCGTAAGTATTTAATGTATTGTGCGGTTATCCATTGTTACATATCCTAAGTCTACTGAACAATTAAAAATATAAAAATAACGTCTAAAAAAATGTAACTAAATAAGGTGTGTATACAAATATGTAGAAATAGTAGGGATGAAGGGAAGCTGAAACTGAACAAGTCTTAAAATAAATATTCATATTAATTATCACACTTATATCCAGGGAAAATAGTATGTGGTTCTGCTGCAAGGGAGGAGCAAGCATAACAAGAACTCAGCCTAATCTAGCTTTATGAACTTTGACAATAAGCCACATAAAATTGTGACATGCCTTTCTGCCCCCATCCAACAGGGCAATAAACCAGTAGTTACCGAGTAGCAACAAAAGCATGTCAACTAGCTACTTCTAATACATAGGGAAATTCAGAAATATTATTTATATCATTAGAATATTATTATGAACCTAAGATTCTCCTTTCCATTTCTAGTGACTCTGTTTGAGGTACTCCTGACCTTAAAGAGGTAATTTTTCTCATATTAATAGTCTTGGTCTTCTTCCCCCCTTCTTCTTCTTTTCTATGCATCATATAAAATGAAAGTTCTTTGCAATATAAATTTGGAGTTGGCAGGCACTAGTGATGGAGGTAGAGGGCATTTAATTAGTGAATGAATTGTATTCTCATGGCGTGGCCATTGGACCTAAAATCCAAGCTATAGTGCTTTATTTAACTATATGAAAATGACTGGGTGACACTATTTAGTATGTAGGAAACTATTTTTTAAGGACTGAATACTTAGAACCCAAAAGGAAAAAAACCAGCTAGAGAGAAAGCTGACTTCATATCTTGCAACCTTGTTGAAGAAAATTTATTGCAACGAGATACGTCATATTGAAAGCAGAACTATTGCAGTAGAAATATTTTTATTATCTGCATGTAGTCAATGGATATAGTTGGAGTGACAGTATGTATGTGCCAATAAAAAAGTTTTGGTTGCTATAAATTTGTACAACAATAAGGGTGAATTGCATATGTTACAATTATCTGTCCTGTATGTAAAGGTTGTGTAATGCATTGAGGGTAATGGGGAATTAGTTTGTATTTGTTTCATACCAGCCAGTGGCTTCAATTTGTGCGTAGTACAAATCTGGGGAGACATCCTTATGGGACACTCATCTAAACGGCTGAGCTGTGACCCAGAGGCACCATGCACAAACCTATGAAAAGATGGTGTTCACTAGGTTTGCAAAGAGATGCCCCAAAAACTGTCAATAGGCTATGTGACATTAACAATGCAGACTTCACAGTGAGAGATAAAAACACAACTTGTAACAAACTTCCTTGAAGTTTGCTTCCTCTGAGAGTTCCATATGAGCCATAATATCTCCTATCCCTTTCAGTGCTTCACTTAACAGTCTGTAATGAATGAGTAAATAAGGGGAGATGAGCTTAAAAGGCAATCAAAGTAGCAGGGAGTTGTTGGCATGAATGAGTGATAATCAGTAGACTAGTACATCTCAAGGAGGATACAAAGAAGATAATTTTACAAGGGAGTTTGATAGCAGGACTGTGGAAATTCTTACATATTGACACCAGAGACAATAGGATTTGAATTTTTTCCCCCCAACACCAACACTTTTCTGAGGCACATCCATTGGGCATTATTATGTCACTGAAAGGTTTCCTTCTCCTTGATGGGGAAAGACAGGCACATCCAGAAGTAGTTCTGGTCAGCCAAGATCAGAATTGCCCCCTGGAGCCTCCTGTTGCTCTACAGACATCATCATGTTCTAAGAACGGATGAGGTTCCTAATGCACTGAAACGTGTCTGTACAGGAACTTTGGATGGATTGGACAGAAGACTTCTGCTTACTTCCGTAGAGCAAGATGTTCCAGGGGGAATAGCTTTATCTATCTATCTATCTATCTATCTATCTATCTATCTATCTATCTATCTATTTATCTATCTACCTGCTGCAAATGTAAGACAGTTACACCACTGGTCACTCCTTGTATTGTGTCCTCTCATGTCAGCAACAAATACGTGTTCCAAAGAAGTTTACCTTAAACACCAGCAGTAAGTTGATCACTGTTAATTATGAAAGACGCTAGATGAATAACTTTATTGATTAATACTGAAGGGGAGCTTAGAGTGAGGTACAGCATGGGTTCTTACATTTTGATGTGTGGTTAAACAATAAAGGGAGTTCACTTAGCCATTGAACAGTCTCCTTTAAGGCTGTCCTCTGAACGAAATGAAAGTACAGAGCAGGTTAAATCATGCTATGCCTGTTCAAGAGACCTGCCTCTTCCAGGAATATTGCACCTGCATTATTGAAGAGGGTTCTGCTCTGATGTCTTTCTTTAGTGCACATCAGTGAGATTTTAGCCCATAATGTCAACTAAAGTGAAGTAAATAGTAGAAAAAATGTTCTGCGAATATTTGCTCAAAGAGGAAAGTGGATTTCAATTAGACCATGTTTGCAATGCTTTCACGTTTGCTTTCCAGGAACACTTGAGTGCTCAAGCTTTATTAGTATGAATAACTCATGAAAAAGTGAATGCTAGCTCAAATATTCAGCAAAAGCAGATTTTGAAGAGAAAATTCACTGGAGAAGTGTGACTAATTTTGAGTAAGAAGTACTACTGAGAATTTTACAATGTTACTGTCTCTTTGTGGACAGCTTACAAAGTGGAATAAAGTTAGTATCTGTGGATAATTTTCAGCAAATGTTCACCCATCTCTAACGTAAAAAAGACCTCCCAGTGGTGTTGTCATTCCTGTGAGGCTAATATTCATTGTTTCTGGTTTCTTAAGAGATTAAATTCTTAGCTTGTTGTCTAGGGTATGCTTCATAGAGGTTCGAGCACCTAGGGTTTCCACAAACTTAAATAAAATTTGAGATTGTTTGGTACCCTCAGGACTAGATCACTAATTCTTGCTAGTGTATATATCTCCTGCTATGGTTATTACAAGGTTACACTTTTAGAAAATTATGCCTACTCTCCCGCTTGTGTCATCTTAGAAATTTTTTTCGGGATGACCTGGGTGAAATGCACAGCATTTAACTATATTTGTCAATGCACATACTTTTTACCTCATGCGCTCTATTACTATATTCTATAGAATTGTATTTAAGCTTAAAAAAGACTGCAGGAAATTTGCTGGATTGTGGTTTCATAAATTGGTATGGGTTGGTGTTTTATTTCATTGGCTAAGAGAGTTACTAAGAGTAAACTAAGAGTAAACTAAGAGTTCAAGAGACTATTTAATCTAAGCAAGGATATCCTCCTCTGATTTCAATTAGAATACAAATCTTACAGCTAAGGACAGACAATTTAGAAAGGAAAAGAGTGCCCCAAAATAAGTAATATTAATTATAATTCCAGTCTACCAGGAATCAAACCATATCTGAAAAAGTTTCCCAAAATCCCCCTTTCAAATTTGACTGCTTCCTTTTACACTTTTACACTTTCACCCCCTTTCTGAGTCTTCCTCTCTTCTTTCATGAGGGGAAAAGGAACATTACAGCCATCTCCCACTGCTACTTTTGTTGTAGATGACAAGATATCTTCTTGGATATCATGTTTCCCTCACTACATACAAAGCCAGAAGCAGAAGCAAAACGAAACAGAAAAAAAAAAGAGAAAAATATTTTTGCCTTTCATTTTCACAATACACAAAGGAAAATTATTAACATTCAGCTTCATTCTCAAGTGTGAACTAAATTATATGGACTTAAAAATGCAAAAATGAAGATGAATGAAACTCTCTCTTGCTTAGCGATCAAATAAAAAATAAACATTTGCCTAAAATGATTGCCATTGCTTAATACATTTTATATGAAATAAGATACTCTGTTGTACCATTTCTCACAATATGTAATGCTTTGTTTTTCTTCAATACTATTTCGCTGATTTCTGAAATATTAAAATAGATCCTTTTTGCCTGTTCAACAGCAATTTCTTTATATAAACAAATGTTTCTAAATGCTTTAAGAAAAGAGGTATTAAATTGGTTAAAACACAAACCATTAGTAAGCCTGACAGAAAAAAGTCTGCAAATGTGAAAACAAGAAGGGAAGAGTACAATGCACATAGTAATTATTGCAATTCATCAAATCATAGCATATGTACTAGCATTGAAATTACATCACCCTAAGAGCACAGACTTTTTACAAAGCCTGAAAAATTCCTTGCTTTGTTATAGTGGGATGTACAAATAATTCAGTTGATCTCCCTTATGAAACATATATGCATGATCTCTCTAAGGGCTGTGTTGTATTTGCTGTTGAATATAGTTTACTCGATTTCTGCACAGATTCTTCCAGGGAGAAAATCAGAAAGCAACTGCTCTGATCCCGTAATTGAGTATTTTACACAGCATTGGAAGTACTAAAGCTCCTATTTTATTGTAGGATTTTATTTTAAAATTGTCCAAGGAAGCACGACATAATGAATAAACACCAGTCCTGAATCTTGCTGCATACAACTGTTGCCCTGTGAAGACTCACTGATTGGTCAGAGTAAAATCTGGAATGGAAAATTCCTTAGGCACAATTGAGATCTCCTTTATCCAAAGCTTATTAACTTTTGAAAGCAGTGTCCACTTTGAAAATTGAATTGAAAATTGCCCTTCAATTTACGTTTTCATGTTCGTCATCTAGTTTCTCTAAATGATGTTTGGAAAATGCCTTCTTCCAGTAAATATACAGGTCTTTATCCTTTAAATTTAAACCAGAGTTGATCACTGACACAAGCTTTATGAAAAAGGAGCAGAAGAGCTAAAGGCACATGTAGTAATTCTGGTTCATTATTTTTTTTAGTTGGGCAAGTACACACGGTGAATTTTACACATCAAAGTTTAAGTCTCACAATTTAAGCTCCCAGTTCAGGTGAACCGGAGAACTTCAATTCCTTTTTTCCCCACTTTAAACTGAAGTGAAGTAAACTGGAATTGAAGAGTTTGCTTTCTATTTTGTTGTTCATTAATACCTTCGGTTTACCTCTTGCTTTTATGAGTTTGTATGGAAAGTCATTGGCTTCAGTAGGGTTTCTCTTGATTTATACCAGTTTAAGTAAAAACTCATATTGGCTCTTTTCTCTCACTGAAGATGTTGCCCATGAGATGTGTCAGAATAATGACTCAGGAAAATGAAGTCATAGACCAGACAGGGCTCCCAGAGAATGAGCGGCCTTGCACACTTCACTGGTCCCCACATCAGTGTGCGCCGATCCTGGCGTGACGAGGATTACCTGGGGAGGTGCCTGACATTCTCCGTGCCTGCTCAATCTGTTCTGTGTGGCAATAGAGGTGATAACTGTGTTGTGGACATTTGTCCTCGAAGAGTACATTTCTCATACCAATAGGCTATTGACTTTCAGTAATTGCAAACTTAGGGAAGATTTTTATTGGTGTGCTGGAGATAAAAGATCTCTTGTCCCACTACCACAATCTTCCGCAATGATTAAACTGCAACTGGGAAAGAGACAAATTTGGTCCCCTTTTCTCACCCATCTGAACAGGGTATTGGTATTTGCCTACATAATCAAAGAATCAGCATACAGACATTTATTTCGCAGTGGGACTTGCACCACAAAATTGTAAGGCAGTTTGTTAATGATCATTTGTCAAGTTTTTTGTCATAACTGGATGCTAATAAGGGATATTAAGGATGAGGGAAAAAAAGAATATCTGATTAATAGCCTCACCTTTAAGGACAATTATAAAAAAAATTAGTACTACTTTATAGAGTCAATAGTTTTGAAGGATGAATTCGACCAGTTATATTACTTGTTTAAAATATAACAAAGACACCTGGAATTATAACATCCTTTGCACAGTGGATGTCATATGATGTTTTTTGGTGATTACGTCAATTTAGTATTTCACGTATTATTAATAATTCCTCATTACATAAAATTATTACTAAACTGGCAATTAAGTGAATGTGAAGGATCCATATGCTGAAGTGTTTGTAACATTTCAATTATGAACTTCACATCAGATGTCTTCCAGTGTACATCAATAACAGTAATGAACAATCTTTTTGCCAAAACCACCAAAATGCGTTCCTTTATCTTATTACATTTTCACAAAGCCTTGCATCATTTTCATAAATATTAGATACTAGCTTCAGGAAGAACCAGGTAGTCTACTTTCTGGCTCTGTAGCACAAACAGGTTTCTTCATATCTCAAAGGTTATCAAATCTAGATATAAGTGTTTCAGCTAATGGCAACTTCTTGTTTCAACCTGTTTTCACCAACTTGATTTTATGTTTAATATTTTTCTTTGCATTTATATTTCCTCCTTATTGTTTAAAATAAAATCTCTCCTAAGTTAAGGACACTTTCCTTTCTCACTGTTGCTCTTCAAAGATGGGTCTATTCTCCTAACTTAAATCAATTATTTCTCAGAGAGTAGCCAGAAAAATCTGTGCACTGAAAATCATAATGTTGTCTCTAACTCTTACTTTCAATCTGTGAACCACATAGGTTGTCATCTTTCCTGTAAAAGCATAAGTCAAGCAATTTTGAAACACAAACAAGATGAAGAAAGGTAATAAGTGAATAAAACAGACAATTAATATGACAACAAAACCCCCTACTCATTCAGCAGTACGTTTTCCCTAGCAAGGACATACAGGACACTGCTCCAAAGTAAAGTGTATTAGTAAGATAAATGAACTTCAGAAATGTTCCTCCTTTCATGTTTGGCTTCTGGTTTAATCCGTTCAGGACTTACACCATTTGTTTCCTTGTGCATTGAAGTGATGGACTGTGGGACTACCAGTGTGGCAGAGACCTTGCCTTCCTGCAAAAGATGAAAGAAGGTTTGCAAAAACCTGCAAAAAAACCTGCAAAAATTTGACCAGTGGTCATTACTGACCAGTGTTTATTAGACACAGGCTGACTGTTCTTCTCACTTGCCCCTCTTTAAAAATTATATATTTGCGTGTGTCAGTCTGATATTACTGCCCAAGGCACAAATATGAAATAAACAAACCATAGATAATTTGTTTGCCATTGACCAGTCATGATGGTTTCCATGCAGATTTGTGTGTCTGTCTTTGTGTCCAAAAGCCTGGACTGATAAAGTAGTATTTTAATTCTTATATGATACAAGTTAGCAGTAAGTGGAGAAATACTAATGTCTGTATTTATCCCAGCAAAGAAAGATAGTCAAGTTTGAGGTTGCTTCTCCTTGAAACATGGATGATGCCTCTAATTAAGGCTCGATACAGAAAGACGTTGTTTATCTCTCATTTATTTTTTGACTGAGGGTTTAAACTTTCACTGGGTTTCTCATCACTGTTATAAAATGGTATTCTCTGCATTTGCAGTTTGTACACTTTCAGCTTGCCCAGGAAATTTATGCAAACTCAGGGATGGTCACATCACATCACTGCCTTGGAGCCCATACCATACGGATAGGATGTGGTACAATCCTACAGAGTGTCTTAGCACAAGGGAACTTTATTCTTTCCTGTTTCAATTTTCAGATTGGTCTATTCTTTAAAAAAAATTAAATATTGCTGAAACAATAGCATAGACGTTTGAGTACTATAAAGCATAGGTGTACTGGGGAAGATGACAGAAAAATCTTCTTCCATACTATGAAATTTTTCAGTTGGGAGCAAGAAGATTTGCTCCTCCATAGGGCCAAAAACTACAGAAACCATTTAGAATACCATGGCTTTGTCAATAATGTTTCATAAAAATACTAAAACACCACATACCACTCGTATTGGTGAAGACAATTCATTTTCAGGAAAACACTTCAGCCAAGATTTTCAGAAGTAGATACAGATTGTAAGTGTTCCAAAATTCAGATTCCTAGCATCTGATTTTCAAATCTTCTTGACAGGTTTATGAAGAGAACATGAGTGGCAGCATTTCTTTTCAACATCATCTCTTTTTAAGCTCTCTTCCTTTGAGAACTATAAAATTAATTTATCTAAAACAACTCCTTATTTCTACTTTTCTCTCCTTACTTTCTGAGAATATTCATTAGATACAAAATTTCATGTAAGCATTTCTCTGCTTATATGCATAGATGACATAATGTTAGAAGTCATAACCTGTTTAGGTCTCCCATTTTGTAGTGGGAAAGTGGCCTTTCGGAGACGGATTTGAATTTTGGGTTGGTTGAATGGTGGACTTCTGTAGAGCAGCTATTAGCCAGAAATAGCACTGGCTCTGACAAAGACCTTCCAGCATATTTTTGTCGGTCAGCCAAATTTTCACAGATTTGAAACTGGCAATATTCAGTGTTGAGCAATTTCAAAAAGGGAAAATGGGGCAAATCAAAGTGGTTTTCCTAGTGGAGTTTTGGTATGTGCACATCATCAACCCGGTTTACTGTCCTCAATATACCATCTCATTCTCCCTCTCTCTTTGTCTTTCACTTATGGACTTCTCACACAGACACTCATTCATACATATTCTGCCCTTCAGCTTAGTTGCCTTAAGGGATCATCTGTTCTTTTGTGTGGAAATACCTTCTCTCCATCAATTCCCTGTTCACAGAACCTCTCTCCACAATGCAAAAAAATTCTCCTAATTTGAGTCTAATTCATTAATGACCTAATTCAGGAAAACCCAGTTTGAGTTGGAGAATCTACCTTCTGTGAAGCTTCCAGCACCAAGAAGTCCTTCGGTTAGTTTTGGTTCAGTTAAGTGAACAGTCATGCAAGTTAGAGATGTCCCAAAGTGACTTTCACTTCAGACTTAACTGAACTTTCCAAGACTGCAAAAACTTCTATTTGCAACAGAGTTCAAACCACAAAATCACAATACACAATAAAGGATGCTGTTTGTCACACAAAACCAGAAAAAAAATAATGCAGCAAGTAATTTTTTCCAGAACAAAAGCAACTTTTGCCTTCACTAATTATTTCACCACCACCAGAGAAATGAGCAAAAAAATAGCCATGGATTTTCTGACTGCCAATAAGTGATATTTAGCTTAATGTTTTAGAAAAATTCTGATGTAGCTCTTCCAAGTCTACCTTTTTTTAAATAACCAAGTACTCATAGTTCATTTGAGACTTCCATTTTTTTGAGAAGCTAGGTAAATCCCAGAACCTTTGAATTTGTGAGAGGCTGATGACAGCATTGTTGTTTTTATCCTGTATCTTTTTAGAACCTTATATGTTCAAGCATTCTGGGGTTTTTTAAATTGCAGTAAAATCAACATTTTTCACATGAAAAATAAAATAAGTCTTTGTTTTCACAAAGTCTTGCTAGTATTGATATATAACATTATTTTCCATCTCCCACAAAGGTAGTAAACTATCCTCAGAACAGTCATGGCAAATGTGCCTTGCTAAAAGTACAGCCTAATCATCCACTATTGGTTAGGTTTAGTCAACTCCACCACATTAGCATTTGCTCCTTCATCTTTGCAGAATACAATTTTCATTTTGCTTTCAGTTATTTTTCACTTGAATCTATTCACTGTTCTTATTATCCATTCTTTGTAAAAATGGAATATCTGCACTTCTTGTAATAACCTAGCACCTGAAATAAAAAACCAGCCCAGGACTCCATTGGGCAAGAAGCTGTACAAAAGAAGAAGCATAGAGTTTTTGGGAAATATAAAGTCTAGATAACACATTAATTCTACCATGGACAATGAAACAGAGCTGTGTAATGTTGATCAGTATGGTTGGACATCAGTTCATCCATGAGCAGCTTCAACATTGTCAAGCTTTTTTGTTGGCATCCCAGCACAAGGGAATTGCACAGTGCAATATGAGGATGGATGGAAAGTATCCATCAACACATGAAGGGTGGCAGCGCTGGATCAAGCTCTGACGAAGTCCTGCAGGTACTGATAGCTATCAGTATCTTTCAGCTCCCACAGAAGATAGCACACTATCCTCAAAAACAATTACAAGTACAACTTTGGTGTGAAAAAATACAGCTTATATTTTCACCTTGGCCTTGCTGTGTTTGAGCCAAGGGACTTGAGGAGGATTAACGCCTTGCTTAATGTGAAATGCTGCATGAAGGCACAGCTTTGGTCTGTCTCCTGAAGGCCATATTCCCCTGGACCTCTAGTGACAGAGCTTTGAGGTGTTGTGTGCATCTGGTTTCCATCAGAGCTCACTTGGACATCTCTTAGGCATTCTTTGTTGTGGGCTTCAGATATGTGTGTGTTTTATTTTGGATGTTTGGTCATGAGTTACCTGGGCATGGCAGTTGAATGCAAGTGGAAAGGGATCCTTTCGGTGAGCTCTCCTGTACACCCTTACAGTATCTCAAACATTTAGCAAACCTTTGAATATAAGTCATTTAAACTATCTGGATGAATCTAATTTTCGGAGAGCTAAGTTAACTTTGTTTTTAATATCTCCTTATTCCATTTATAATCTTATTTGCCAAAAACATCACTCTGGATATTGGAAAGACTTTTGTGAGACTGATGACATACCCTACTGATCCTGAGTCTTAAATGAGATTTTAACTAATGTTTTCTTTGAAAATCAACTACTGTTTTATATTCAAATACAGAAAAAAACTGGATACTCCCAAGGTCCTCCATAAAGCAATGACATAAATCCTTGGATTTATGTAGACCTGTCATGCAACAGGATCCTTTGGATCTTCCACACTATGCCAGCACACCAAGATGAGAATTTAATCAGTGAGAATCAATTCATAGCCCAGCTTCCCTGCAATTTGTTTTTCAGTATATGTGATGCAATGACAGTTTGTCTTTATAAAACTGATCCTAATTCCCAGGAGCTGCTGGGTGTGGGGAGACAACAGAGTTTCTTCTCCCCTGTTGCTACAGGATGTCTTTGCTATTGTAATTCCCATCTTTGCAGGTGCCAGAGGTAACTCTTCGCTCCTCTTTCTCTGTGGGAGATGTTTCTCTCACTCTTCCTGGAGGGTGGGAGCACAGCACTAGAGAGAACCATCAGTAAAAATCTGCAGCAGAGCTAACAGAAACAAAGAAACCCTTCCACGAGAAATTTTACCTAAAGGTGCAAAGACCTCATAGAGAAGGGAAGGAAGCCTTTTTACCGTCCTAACACAATTTTGATTTAAACCAATTGGCAAACCAAGCTACAGCACCCCGCACACCAACTTTTAAGTCAGAATCACTGTAATCATCATGAGTTGCACATTACACACTTTTCCCATGTATGTTTTACCAGTGAAAAGGTAGTTCCAACATAAACAGAGTCAGCTGTTGGTAGGTGCTAAGAATAAATGCACTTCTTTCATTTGTGAATGGCTAGTTTGGCAATATGTTATAATGATGTATTTCTTTTTACGGAATCAATGCGTCTGGGAAAGGAGACTATAGAGTAACAAACTGGGGACTTACCAGAGGCAAAATAAAGTATGCTTGATGGACTCCTGACAGAAATAAATAGTGTAAATCAACTTTATTAACCACTCAGACATGGAGGCCAGCTGCAGTCTGTCCCTGGTGTAATAGAAGAAAACTGAAGACAAATACTATTTGGAAAATGCAGAGGTATTGCTGCCAGCTCTCACAAGACACATCATTCCCATCCACTTGGTCCTCTGCTCTGCAGCCTGCCCAGAGCTCCAGCAGCTCCTATCCATCCTGCAAGGTGGTCTTGAACTGCAGGAGGGAAATTAAAAAGGCAAAGGACTGGGCTCCTGGTATCCCCTGCAACCTGCCTTTGCTGATGCACAATTTCCCCATCACTCCCTGGGATGTGCCTGCACCTAGAGCCCTATACAAAGGGAAATAAGGTCTAGTCTTGAGCCCACATTCAATTTCCTATAACTTAATCCCTACGCAATATGAATCTGAATACTCATCTTACCAACATCTTTATTCATGGGGACAGTTTACAGGTAAATGGAGATACAAGATACTGCTATCAACGTTGTGAAAGAGCATAGTTTAACTTAAAGCTGAGTTCATCAAACTTAATTAAATTTAATTACATTAAATTAAACTTCTAACTCCACTCTTCATGTTAAAACAATTCAGATCTATTTTGAGATATTTTTACTAGTACTAGAATTTTTCTTTGTTGTTCTCATACCCTGACCTTTGCCTGGAATCTGTGTGTGTCTCAGAGGAAGGCTTTCACTACATCCTCATCCCAAGTGCCTAAAAGCTGCTGTTTCCTCCTGGATATGACCATAATACATTGAAATAACATGTGGACATTTGCCCCCAGATAAAAAATCTGGTATTGTTTATATCATATTATTATATAAGATGAAACTTGATATAAGCTGATTTCCTACAGAGGCCTCTATCATTTCCACAGGCATGTTCATCCACTTCGAAGTGAGGGCAAGTCCTTTTTTAGATTAGACTTTCCCCTTTACAGATTTATTTCTCGTTGACTCTATAATTATACAATTAAAGCTAATATAGGTAATTTAAACATTTAATTTATTTAATGGCATTGAAGAGAGTGCTTAAGGTCAGAGGAGATCTGAGGTCCTAGAGACACACAGAAGTCATGATTCATGAGTGATTTCCTGCCTGTGGTGATAGTTAGCTGGGTGACATTGGAGGATAATGACCAAATGTCTGAGAGAGAAGCTGCCAGGAAAGCGTCTGCTGCCAGAAGTACAGGAGAAACCTCAGAGAAGAAGACTTGCTCATCTATAATCAATACATCTTCTATTTTTAAATAGAAGAAGGCAGATTCCCTTTTTCCTTATTATAAGGAAGGCTTTCTCTCAAACATTTTTGTTTTGGCCTATATGTAGAAAATACCAATATAAACGATGTCTGTAAACCTGGCATGTTTCCTGGAACAGTGGCTTAGGAAGCTGACTGAAAGTACCAAGAAAAAAAAACATATAAATTTAGTATCTGTGAAGGGCTGAGCATTTGCTAATGAAGTGAAAATACATTAGTAGCATGAAAGATGGAAACAAATGTAAACAAACAAACACACAAAATCCAAAGGCTGAGCCAAATAAATTCATTTTCCTTCTACTGAAATGAATGCCATGGAAACAAAGGTAGAGAGAAGTGCCTACTCAGAAAGCATCTGGTCTTGTGTCTCTATCTATTGTACCTGTTTGTATTCCTACAAAATAAAATAAAACCTCTCTGCACTCCATGTCTCAGAGGTGATGGGAATCCATGGTGAATCAAAGAAGCCAGGGGCAACTGCCTTCAGTATCTTCCTGTAAAATGACACTGGAGGAGTAGGCAGCGAGTTCTGCTGTGTTTGCACTGCCTTCCTGCAAGACTGGTGAGTAAAAAGCCCTCCCAGTAAGTCTGGGCATTTGGACTTGGAGCATCTTGGCATCTACGTGTGCTCAAAGTCTGCCCAGCACTGCATGCTTGTCCTTGCCTCACTGCCTTTTGTCCCTGGGATGAGTCTACTTGGGACTGGCTCTGCCATCGTTTTAGGGTTTGCCCTAATTTGTTCTCTACTGTGCTCTTCTGTGAAGAATAAGAGCCTGTAGACAATCTGTGTTTTATATCACACCCAAAGGCAGATTAGGCCAATGCGCTATTGAAGTGTGAAGGAAATTTTGATCTCAAGGGCTTTCAGCTGGGAGATCCTATACATACACCGGGATTCAGACAGTACAATTTAGTGTTACTAAAAGCATCTGGAATCTCTGCTTAGATCGTGTCAGTGTGGTCTGGACACTATGACAGGTTAAAGACAGAAAGAAGTATCCCATGGGGAAAGCAGCTTAGACCTCATCAAGAAAGAAGATATTCCCAGAGTCCTACAGGTCCATTAAGTCTGCCCTAAGTCTGTACTAAGTTACAAGCCACATTAGGACTATCCCTCCAAAATCCCAGGCTACCACAGTATAACAGGATGACATAACTTACATAAAAAACCACATCAAAACCTGTTACAGGCATGTTTTCTCTGCAAATATGCTGAACTTATTAAAACAATATGGCCTTACTGCATGATCTGATAGAGGACAATGGCTGAAAAGGCAAAGGGTGTGTGGTATGTGAGAGGTTGCAGAATAGAGATATGCCCTCATGAGTCATCTGAGAAGCATTAAGACTTTCTCTGCACTACCAGGATCTGATTGGTTACCCAGTCCTACAATAATTTGGTTCTTTGAGGTCACTGGTAATTTAGTTTAGATGTACAGAATAACCCTAACCTCATAACTTGGGAGTGATGCAATATTTGATCATAGCAGGCTTGATTGAAATCTGTTTGAATGTCCCTTGTTAGAAATCACAAATTTTCTATGAGTTAGATTTTTAAGGTTGCTTTTCTTCAGAACTGCATTTTTGTTTTAGAACAATATGGGACCATGTTCCATTAAAAGCCTTTCAGTATTAGGTGGATCAGATCAAAACATAAATTAAGACATTTGCCATAACTTACCAATTTATCTAGATAATATTGCTGTGCAAAATCACTATGGGAGAAACTGATAGTTGTTCAAAACTAGTAAAAACTAAGACAAGTCCTCTCAAGAAACAGCTTCAATAAAATAACATAATAAAGCAAAGTAAACTAAAACAAAAACGAGATTAAAGCTGTGCACCTACTAATCCCAGAACACCCACACTTTTCAATATCATCCAGCCTTGCCCAGCTCAAGTTTTCATAGTCCCTTGCTGGTGTGCACCAGAGCCTAGGACACAGCACCAAGGACATCTTGATGAAGATTAGTGTACCCCACCCCTGGCTTTGGGGTAGGGAGTGGGAACCATAATATTGATAAAAGAAATCAAAATACCATATTGCCAAGAAAACATTAATTTGCAAAATAAACACCAAGCTCCAAACAGGCCAGTTAAAAAGAAAAATCAGCTTTTTATACAGAGGAAGAAGACACTTTCATCCATAGAAAATTTTCCCATTCTTTCAGCCCGGGAGGGAACAGAAAAAGCAGTAGTACAGTTCATGTCAACATAAATAGGAGACAAAGTAGAAACCTTGTGGCTGGTATCTGACAATGTGCATTTCTCTTCTGATAAGAAAGAAAACGTCAATGGATTTCTGCAGGTTAAAAATGTGGAAGTTTACAGTACTGTCCTGGCCATGTCACTTCCACCAGAAGGGCACAGATGAACTTGTCAGGTAAGTTTTGGACTGGACAGAGCTGCCAGCAGTGGCAGAGGACAAATATTCTACTTCTTGAAGGTTTTTGTACTGTACCAGTTATTAGTCTCATTGCAAACATGATTATATAAAAGAGGTGGTTTCTGAAAAAATTGGTGCGAAAGGAAGAAAAAAAGAAAGTCATCAATTTTTTCTTTAATTCATATTCCCCATTTTAAAGTTCCTTAACTGTTTCTAGACAGAGATGCTTTTTTGTTTGTTCATTTGTTTTGGTTGGTTCGATTGGGTTTTGGGTTTGCATCTCTTTTTTTCTTCAGTTTCTCTCTTCCTTAGATCAAAGCATTTCAGCAATTTCATTTAAAGAAATCTGTGGGATGACAGTGATGATATTAATCCAGAAAAAAAAGAGGAGCAAAAAAGTGAAAACTTGTTCTCTGGAGGTTTGAGTATCACATCATTCCTCGAGTAGACCATCACATCATCCAAAGATTATCTTTAGCATCTTGAATTGAGCTCAGAAATCAAACTGAAAGTCTTACAAGAGTCTTTCTGCTTTATGGTTTGAGGTATCAGTATAAATTAGAATAGAATAGAATAGAATAGAATAGAATAGAATAGAATAGAATAGAATAGAATAGAATAGAATAGAAAACATTTTTTCAGTTTGAAGGAACCTGCATCAATCATCTAGTCTAGTTGCCTGGCCACTTCAGGGCTGAACAAAAGTTAAATCATGTTACAAATGGTATTGTCTAAACGCCTCTTGAAAGGTGACAAGCTTAGGGTATCAACACCTCTCTAAGAACCCCATTCCGGTGTTTGATTATCTACTGCTAAAGAAATGCTTCTAAATGTCCATTCTGAACCTCCTATCACTGGATCCCTGGGAGAGGAGTTGTGCACCTTCCTCCCCACTTCTACAGATCAGGAAGCTCTACAGAGCAATAACCTTTCAGCCTCTGTTTCTGCAAAACAGATAAACCTAAGGCTGTCTCTAGAGTGACTGTCAGGGCTGCCTCAAAGAGTTCTGAAAACATTGCACATAGAAAACCCTGTCCACCAGACGATTAAAGATATGATCCCTTTCTAACCAGTCTTACATTAACTACTCAGTCAGTATGGATGCAAATATAGTTACCATCATCAGACTCCGTACTGATCCCATAATAAGTAATTTCCACTCAGTTGTACTTGCTTAACTTTCAAGATTTACTCCTTGAATACCTTTCAAGATTTATTCCTTGAATACCAGAATACTCTGCTGGTTAACACAGGTTGTTTTACAATTCATCCAACCTCTTTTGGACCGTTGCTTTACAATGACTCAACGTTCCTTTTTCTCCAGAGCAGAGGCAGATACCTGCAGTTCATCAAATAAATCCCATCCCTGTCTTTTATCAGGATCCATCCTATCACATATATATGGAGAATATCTCCACCATCTTGAATGCAGCTTCTGAAATAAAGCTTAGCTCTTACAGGTCTTGATTTAACTCTGCAAAAGCCAGTGGAAAAGCTCTTGTTTTCCAGGTGGGGCTGAGTGAAGGCACTCACAGCCTTTTAAAGAAAAGATAAAGTATATGGTTCTGTTTTACAAAAAGGAAAATTTGAATGAAGACTTGCAAAGGGAAAGCCATTTTAGAATATCTGCAAATTCAGGCACCACATCTTGAGATAGAAAACCTAGATCTCACAGGAGAAGCTAAGTGACTAAAGAGCATATTGACTGCAGATATAATAGTGACAATTCAGCAGCTGAAATGTTCTGTTTCTTGGGTCCTACAAAACAGTAAAACATAAAACAGTAAGCCAGTGGAAGAGGAGGGATTGGAAACATGGGGTTTTTGGCTTTACCACCTAGACTGTTCTCCCTCTCACATTGCCAGGCCATGAAAATGCTGAACTTTGACATACTATATAGAAACTCTAGTTAATCCATTTTTATGTTGTTTTAGTCTGTTATAGGAACATATTACAATGAAAATATAAAATACTGCCAATTTCTTAATAAGGCAAAAGTCCCCCTTGCCTCACAAAAGTCTAAGAAATAATGAAGGGGTTCACGGTCCAGCCCAGTGATATCAAAGAGTACCTTATATGGTGCCAGTCATCTTCAGACTATCAATTACTCAAGCTTCCACTTTACCAAGTACAAAAATAGCTCATGTTGAAGATTTCGTATAAAAATACAAAAGCATTCAAAACTGAATTTGATAAACAACATTCAAGGGGCCAGCCTCTTCTCCTCAAAGTGATAAACTTATCACCTCAAACAGTGACAAATAAATAAATTCCCAGACTATTCCCTACTGATGTCTCTAAGTGTATATAACAATATAGATCACGTGCAAGGACTTATAGTCCCATAAAATGGCCTGAAAAGATGCGAGAAGGTAACCTGTCGCCTTCAGTTTCCTGCTGGGTATCTGACTAGGCTGCCTGGTTGCTTTCTGGAGTGCTTTCAATCTCAACTTGTTTGAGTGATTCTCTTTGCAGGTTGCTTATTCAATTCACCAATATAAGCAAAATAAAATTGCTGATCCTTTGTTATTGCTTGCACCTCTGCTTCTTTCACATAATCTGAAACATTTATTAGGAGAGAGAGACATTACTTCTACCTTTTTCTGCTTAAAGCAAGTAGCACAAGAATCTGAATAAATAAATCCATTTCCTACCAGGGAAGAAATGTTGCAATTCCTAGGAAAAGTCCTTTAGTCTGTTCTCTGTGAGGCACTGAGAATATCATATAATGTAATGGCCATCTGAGGCACCTGTATCTAATTATCACAAAGCACTTTAATTCCAAAAAAGAATGAAGTTTTTACCTCATAGATATTATTATCTGATATTTCACATGAATTACCAGAAACAGAGAGTACTAAGTAATATAAAAATAGAACTGTGGCAATGTAAAAGCTTCTGATTGCTGTCCTGAACCTCTTCCTCTGTATTGTCTGCTGTTGGATGATCTTTGATGGGTAAACATTTTCTTTGCATGAGAAGGCATGTCTAATTTATAGCATAAATCAAAATTCTATACTTGTTTTAGTTTTATCCCTTATAGTTCTTGCATTTTATTATTTTTTATTTTAAAAGTCTTGGTCATCAACAGGAAGATGGTTAAAAAAATGGCTGAATTGTGCAGTGAAACACCTGAGACACTTTCCAGGTCCCTTGAAACAGAATTTGGTTTTGGTTTTGTGATGGCTTTCAACATACTGAGTCTGTGGGATTCTGTGGCAAAGCAGTTATTACTAATGGACAATAAGTGCAAACTCAGTGAAGGTATCAGTGTTCTTGTGATGATATGGAATTCTCTGTATTTGTTTTCCTTTTATGAGAAGTTAAAACGTTTTCCCCTTCTGCAGTTATTTATCATCACCTTAATGCAAGAATCACATTGGGCTGCATCCAATTATGCACAAGTACAATGTTAAATGTTAAGATTTGAAACATAATTCATTCCTCCTGTAATTCATTTCAGTGTTTGTATGTGAAGATTTCTGCAGGCTTCTGACTTTCCAGGCTGCAAATTCTCTCTCTCTCTTTCTCCTATTGACCACTTGTTAAATCTTTTTGTTTGTTTCCCACCTTTCCCCTGGGACCCACAGACAGACAGCCTTGCCAGATTCATTTTCTGATCAAAGCTGTTTGATTTGGTCAATTTTGCCACATTGGAGACGTTCTCTATTACAGAGATAAATAGCCTTGGGCTAACTGTCAACGAAAACTTGTAAGCTAATAAATTATTCCAATTTCTTCCTGCGGATTTCTCTGGAGACAGCCCTAGGAAATACACTTTTTGATTAGTAAATTTCTCTGTGTGTGTGTCTGGACATTCAAATGTGTCGACTTTGATTAGCACCATTGCTTTTCAAGTAGACGCTGGCTGAGGGGCTGTCAGTTGCAGGCAGCCCTGATGCATAATGCATCAACTGGGCCCGGAAACGGGAGCCTCATCCAAGGCTGGAAGGCGGGAAAATTGGCCCAACAGCCCTTTGCATGGTGGGAGCAATCTGAGTTGCAAAGACTTTGTTGCCTGCTGACACAAGGCCCTGGAGAGCAGAGGAGCCTCAGGGGAAGAAGATCAGTAGGAGCAAAAAAGGGCAAGGACAGAGCCAGACAACTTGCTGCCACCACCTTCATTTTCACATCCTCCACTATCCCTATAAAAGCACTTCTTCCCCTTCTTTTTTCTTCATCCTTATCTTCCTCCTCCTCCTTCTCTTCTCCTTTCTCCTCCTCCTGCTCCCCATCCTCTGAGGAGGATCAGATTTCGCTTCACCTCCCACTTGGATTCCTGTTCATCTGCTGTTTGCCTAGTTAAGGACCTGCAGGTTGTTATAGAAACAATATTTTGGCTATAACAAATCA
>VZRQ01001295.1:269111-295156 GCA_013397975.1 Machaerirhynchus nigripectus
CAGTGGAAATGTTGATTAAAAGGACAGTCCATTTCCTCTCTCTGTTACTGTGCCAGCACATTTGGACTGCTCATATAATGGTAGAGCAGGTATTGTGAGAATAAATCTATGGTCACCGGGGTCCAGCCACTCCTGCCTGTCACCTGTATACACCCAGACCTGTACACTCTCCATTTGTATATGCATGCACACCAGCCTTCCTTGTCCTTTTCTAAAATATCATTGCATATTTGCTTTGAGCTGACACCATCCAGAAAATCTCTTCCTGTCTTGGAAGTGCACAAGCAGCTAGTACAAAGGCATGCCTTGCAGTAAGTGTACAAGAAGGTCTCCAGAGAAAAAGGTTGACGGTTCTTAGCACAATTTCCCTTCTCTGAGACCTGAAAAGGGAATGTTATGCCAAGCCCTGAGCACCTTGCAAGGGAGGAGATGAATAAATCTTCTGGCTTAATTCATTTCTGTGTCACCTCCTTCAGCATTATTGATTGGTCAGGAGTAAAACTGACCAAAAGGGGATGAGGGTGGGAGGGAAAGACTTTTAAAATGTGACTTAATCTTCTCAAGCTGCTTGGACGCTTTTTATTCCTTAGGTCACTTAGAAGGTTGCTGTAACTTCCCCCTCACTTCTGCTCTTTCAGCTGTGCCCTGACTGCCTCTTCTTTCCCATAATGAACCTGAGCCATTCCTTCATCCTCAAGGTCCTTTAAATCCTATTGTTATCTTAGCTCTCATCTTTGCATTGAGACATGGATATTTCCCTGAATAGCTGCTGGTGCCAGTTTTCATTAGTCACTTCTTAGTTTTTAAAGGAAGCATCTCTGTGCTCTCTTGGGCTTCCCAGTGTGCCCCGGTCATTCGCAAAATGTTCTCCAATTCTCCCCAACCCCCTCAATCTCTCCCTACGATCAGGAAAACACTGTTTAGGAGTTGGACACGACAGTCCAGAAAGATGCCAGTAGGTCTTCTTGATTCCCTATATTTCCTTCGCTCCATCTGTGTGGAGTTGTTGTCCAATGTCGTACTCCTGAAGTCCGTGCTTTGGGTCATAGGCCTCATCCTTGGCTGTGCTTGTACAGAGCTGAGCACAGCACTGTGCCTTATGCCAGGGGCATTTAGGCACAGCCTTAAGTCAGTATTTGATGGAAGAACAGATTTCATCGTGTTTTAAAATTAATTTTAAAAGCTAAAATTCCCTTTGGTATAGAATGTTGCTTTCCTCCACCTTCTTGCCAATAGGTAAAGAACATACTCTTGAAGATGGCCCACCTCTAACCATATTCTTTCTTGAGGATTACTTTTAATTGCTAGGTCTGTGTAATCCTTGGATTACCTTGCCACTAATCTATCCCATTGTTAAGAATCAGCAGTTTTACACCTATATTGATCTCTGGAGCTGACTTGGCTTCAATAGGAGCTAGGCACTTCCATGTAAAAGCAGACTTCACCTCCTTTAGAGACTTACTATCCCAATACAATAGCAAACGGCAAAAGCTACTTAAGAGGATCGCGTAACAAAAGAGGAGTTTTTTTACAGATCAACATAAATTACAAGTTTCTTTAGTTGTTCAGAACTGGTTTAATACAGTATCACAATAAATTCTATACATTGAAGGCTGGCCTTATACAGAGAAGGATCAAGCCATTATTTTAATTTTCCAGGTCTTTTACCATTTTCTTTCTACTAAAAAAGTCAGAAATCTGACTGGCCTTGCTCAGCAGTGTTAAGTTAAAGGCTTCAAAACATTGCAGGGAATTTTGGCTTGAATACAGAAATCACTGGTCTGGCATGAAACCTGGTCTATAAGTGGTTCCATCAAGGCTGGGATTTTCATTAAATTTAGCTGTTAGATTATGTTCTTGAATATAACATATTCTTAGGTTAGGTTGTATTACTGGTTTTTTTTTGGTTTTTTTTTTTTTATTTTAAACGTAAAACCTTACCTAAGTGGAATATGTTAAAGGGAAATTATTTCAATTAGGTGATCCCAACTTAAAAAGTAAGATCTGAAACTGAGTAAATATTTTGTTCTCAAGCACAATCAGTCATTATGCAGATCTTTGAATAGACTTTCCTCATGCTTCCTTCAGCTGTAGTCTTTTTCCTACACCTGTTTTTTTCCTATATCTATTTCATCAAATTCTATGAATTGCTGTCATGCATTGAATTAACTTCCCCCTGAAGAGACGCCTAGTTGCATCTCTTCATCTGGCTAAACTAAACCTAATGTATTTAATAAAAACAAAGAGAAGTTAATATCAATTTTTATTCTATAGCATTGTTCAGGTTAAATTAAGACTAGATCTCAGGCTGGCATTTTTTATAGTCTTTTTTTTTGGTAATCTTTGTTATGGATAAAATGAACTCCGTATATCCGGAGCCTGACTTTGCACTTCCATTTTAGGTATCTGTGAGATTAGAATTAAGTACAAGGCATGTGCAAAATTGCTAGTTAGTGCAATACATGACACAGCTGAAGTAATAAGAGGAAATAAGAAACAAATACACTTTTCAGTTATTCTGATGTGGAATATAGTATTTAGAATAAAAGATACACTTTAAATTGTATCTTACAATGATGTATTTATTTTGTCTTTAGCTCCTTTGGTTCTGCTAATGAGGTCACCCCTGAATGAAGCAAATCTCTGGACATAAATGAAAGGCTTTTAGGTTTACACTAATAAAACCAAGATAATAATCGGACATTAACTTCAATTTAAAAATTACTAATTTAAAACTGTATCATTACAGTATTTTAATTAATTCAGTAGAAGTGGACTCTTCTTTTACAGTATTAATTGGAAAAATTAGACCTTCTAGATTTGTTTTTTGAATCTTTCTGAACTTGAAAAGAAACACAGATTCTGTCCACTGCCTGCAAACAGGCAATCAATCAGTGAGCATGCTTTCAGTTCCAGCTCAGCTCCTACTTACAA
Source organism: Machaerirhynchus nigripectus (assembly GCA_013397975.1). Lineage (NCBI taxonomy): Eukaryota > Metazoa > Chordata > Aves > Passeriformes > Dicruridae > Machaerirhynchus > Machaerirhynchus nigripectus. The sequence goes on from VZRQ01001295.1 coordinate 272,046, forward strand.
TGAGTAGAAACCTGTTACAATAACCTCAGCCACCACTATACAAATAGAACAAAGCTATTTGGGACCACTGAAAACTAAAAACCCAACCAACAAAGAGAAAAAAATATCTCCACCACACAAGAACAGCAAACCAGTTAACTGAATACAACTCCACTAATAAGCACTAACTGTTCTTTAACATAACTATACCTGTCTTGATTAAGACTCCAACAAGTATATTTTTCCTTAACACTTTGTATGATACAATGAGAGGAAGTGTACTTTTTTCTTGATATTTTCCAGTAATATTCCACAGCGCACTTTACCAGAATCTGACATTCTAAAAAAAACTCACATAAATTTATTAGGATTATTTTTGTCCTTGTATCTTTTATTTGCTGAAGCTACCTTCTTATTCATATTCTTCCTGAGGCGTTTTGTCCAGATTATTTGATTAGGTCTTTGCAGATGTAGAAAATAGTAATAGTACCTGTAACAGTAATTTGGGGGTTGGTGAATTTCTGTGATAAGGTAGGGGGTGGAGCATTTAATGAAACAAATGTTTACCTTTTCCACATTTTACCTGAAAGTAACTGCAATTTTATTTAAAAGATAAATAAAAATATAAGTAGATGTAATAAAACTTGAACAAAGTTATAAAATAAAGCCTTTTTACTATATAGCTGGTTTCATTAATGCTGGGATCTATACATGATTCCTGATGAAAGTCTTTAATATCCAGGATGTGTAGTATACTAACATGAAGAGATACAGTGAACAAGAGAGAACATCAAATGTTTACAGAGATTTCACACTGCATAAAATGTGATGGACATTCAGTGGAAAATATATCCCTCAAAAATAGAAATGTGCACTGGCACCATGTTATTTTTATGTAAAATATGAAGCATCCCTGGTTTCTGAAAGCTGGAGAAGAGCATTGTCTACTAGGTAGTGTGGCATAGCACAAAACCTATGCAAATGCTTCTCTTTTGCCTGCATATAAGCTGTCCAGAAATATTTTTTCCACTTTCAGGAAGACTTTTGAAAGCATCTGAAGTGTCAATTGCTCATCAGGTATAACTTCAAAAATGAAGTTCCAAATTCTGATTTTCCCTTGCTTTGATGTAAGTCTACTGAAATCATCATGGTAGAAAACATGGTATGACTAACTAGCAAAAGTCCAAAGCCTCCCTTCCTGCCTGCGCAGATGTGATATCTTTTGGGAGAAGCCTGTTTGCATGCACCCTGTGTTCCTTTCTCTAGTGTCATTCCTACATCACCAAGCTCTCCTTGTATAAGGAGTGCACAAGTAAACTCTCCTGAGCAAGACCTTGTGATCAAAACCACATATACTATCAGTTCCATGGCCATTTTTTTAAAGTTTCCAGTGGTATGTCAAAAAAATACTGCCAAGTACTGTTACACAGTAAAATCTCTGCAGATTTCCATGGGACAAGAAACCCTCCAAACAATCGCTACGGAACTTTGTAGATATTGCTCGTCAATGACCTTTGGCATTGACTCTTTTACACATTCAAACCTGATAATATCATGGTATCATCATCCCAGTTTATTGAAAACAGAAGTAGCTGTCTTCTGGATCATTCCTCTAAGTGTAATTCAAGCTGCAGGGAAGGCTGAAAGAGTAAGCAGATGTTATAAGGAAATGTTTTACCCTATTTCTACAAACGTCCAATTTCTACAGTGTTCAATACAGTTAAACCAAATTGGCTGCGGAGGTGCCTTAGAAAACAGGGAATTCATTGTCCAGGGCCAGGTAAAAGTGCATCAAAGAGAGCACTTGGTGGAGTAATCAGCCAGTGCTTTCTGATGGCTTTCCACGTAAAATATCGCAAAGGCAGCAGTTTGGGAATAGGAGAGCTGCTGTATTGCTGGTCTGTTGCAATGGAGCTGGGGAAGGAATGAATTAGAGAGCTTCTAAGCCTGCCTTTACTTTAACAAAACCTGCAGTTTTGTTTAGGTTTAAGTTCCCAGATCGTTAGTAATGAATTTATTACCATTTCCCCCCCCTCCCCCCCCCCAAAAAAAAAGAAATACAAATGAGAAAGAGGAGTTCATGATACTCATATGCAACTCTAGAAAAACACATTTTAAGGATGTTTCAATCCTGCTTAGGTACATGCATAAGTCCATTCACCTGAGTATGAAATCACTCTCATTCCTGTAGCTATACACACTCAAGCGGACTGTGGTTGAACCTGCGGTAGACTTCAAGAATGGGAAACTAATTTTTCATTTTAAAAATTGCTTGTTTGCTAAATTGAAAGTGTCAGCTACTGTTATTTTTCTTGATTTCAATAACTGTTGTCTTGAATAAAGAAGAGAAAAGCACTGTAAGAAGCTGTTTGCTTACATAATTCAAATAAGGGCAAAAGTGCTGCGTTGGTGTGAAATTATAGACAAAAATTTCTCCCTGAGTAGTTCAGAAGGCAAGGGCAAGATGTAAGTGTGTGCATGGGCACTGATTTACAGCAAATAAAAATAGTTTAAATCCTTTATTTCATGTAAAAAGAGAGGTTTCAATTTATCTTGGGAATATTTTCTGCATTGTTAGATGTTCAGCTTCTCCCTACTTAGAGAAACACAATAAATGTACAATTTTACCATACCAAGTGACTTGTTCTGTAGTTCTCAAGTGTAAAATTTCCATTTTTCTGAACAGAGAGAAAGAGGGAGGAGTTTCTGGTGGGAAGTGATATTTACAGGTGTCTCAGTATAATCAAGTGTATATTTGATTTAAGCAGGAATTTTTGCATAAGTTACAAACACAAGATCTAGAATCCTGTAAATGCCTACAGGGAGCATTTCAGTTACAGCATTTTTGCTTCAGACTTGTTCTTCATTACAGGTCCTTTAAGAAAATTTAGCTTGCAAACTCTGCTCTGCAACCGACCTCACATGAAGGCTGTCCCACCAGTTTTATTTGCATCACACAAGTACCTGGATACCTACTTCCAATATAAAATCATGCCCTCAGTAATTTCATTATGAAACCTACCACATTTGTGTCACTTAGAAGAGTTTATAACAGCTTTCTCATCCTCCTTTTTCAAAAACAGTGGTATTCATGTTACAGAAAGGAATTAGTAGTACCCATAGCTTTCCATACCATGTTTTTAATGCAAAATATAAATTAACCTTGCCTCCTTCTCTTAAGATCCTTTAATTCCTTCTCCTTAGTAATTTACAGACTATGATATCTGTTTTTTCCAAATACTTGCTCCAAGTGAGTTAAGAAACAGATAGACCAGCTTAAACTATTGCTTCGAGGACTTTGCTTCATTTTTTTTCTTTTGATATTAAAGCTACTTATTCAAGGGCACAGGAAAAATAAACAGCAAAACTGAATCTGTGTAGGCAATACCAATGCTGTATTTAATTCTGCAGTGTTGCCAGCTGGTAGATGAATTATTTCTTCCAGCACAACACGTCCATACTTTGAAAATCACCAGCATTCCAGCTTTAAGTGTGTGAAGAGATTTCTGTGTGAACAGCTTGTGCAAAAAGGTGAGTAGATTAACACAGGATAGATAATTTTTTATATGCACTACCAAGCTGATGTGTTGTCTCATGTGTGAAGAAGGACCGGTCTGAAGTAGGTAAGAATCATATGAATACAGTCTCTGTATTTCTGGTGTCACAGGATTAAAAGATGTAAGGGTACCTGAGTGTGAACAGCTCATTAGATTAAAGACATGCAAAAACCATGCTAGAATTGGTGTGACACAACGGGAATGAGGCCTGACAAGATCCACGAGTACTGATGGGGAAAACACATCTTTGGGCATAAGCTAGAGGGACTGTCTGAGAGGCCTTTAAAATAGTGAATCCTTTAAACTATAATCAGTGGAGGAAGAGAATACCAAAAGCATTGCATGGGTAAGCCAAGGGTTGGCATGGCACCGTCTGGTATTGGCAATGCTAGTGGGTAGCATTTACACTGCTCTTGGGAGCATAGGGGGATCTGAAATGCTTCTGCACCAACTCACTCAGTATGAAAAAAACCCCAAGAATGTACATCTGTTCATGCCTCTGATTTACCTGATGAAGTATGGCCAAGCAACTTACTTGTTTTTGTTTCATTGTTTCTTGGTTTTGAGGTTTTTTTTTTGTCATAGCATTATGTTCTTATAATCAGGTCAGAATTTCAAAAGCTCAAACTAAATTATTTGAATAAGTTTGTACCTCTCTTTGGGATATTTGCTGTTGTGCATAATGAGATACCATGGATAGGATGGGTGGTGGAATAGGAGAGTAGATGGTGGAATACCCTTGGATTTTGACATAAATGTAGAGATTAGATGTTAGAGCTACTTACTCTAATTATCAAACAAGCACCAGAATGGCAGAATCCATCTCTAAAAATAAACTTTCATGAACAAGCAGCAAAGTGAGAACAGGTATTCAGTATGAAACAGTGTTGAAGAACCTGCTTCTAAACTGAACAGGTTTTACGGAAGAAGACGTCCTAGGCTCACACGGATGGAATGCTCATTAGAATTTGGCATGCATCTTCTGTTGCTTATTAATCCCAAGGGAATCCAGTCTGTGCACTCCATCATCTCCCTAAAACATGAAGCAAGGCAAGGGTCAAAAAACTTGCTTTGAAAATGCACTCCTGATGCAATTAAAGAAAGTGCCTTAGGCACTACGAATTCCAGGCATGAGACAAGACTATCAGTTCATCGGCTATAGAAATGTTTGATTTCTGTTTTGCTAGGGACCTGCATTCATTGTTCACTGAGAGCCAGCCAAACCAGATGGAGTGGTATGGGCTCTTCCCTTGTGACTATCTCTTTTGTGGGGATGTGAAGCCTTTCTTCTCTATTGCCAGTTATAGACTCAGGCGGCAATTAGTGAAAAGCAATTTTAGAACCTCTGGACAGAAATCATGCTCAATACTTCTTTATTTCTGTAATGTAATATGCACTCATTTACCAGCATATTAAAAAAAAAAAAAGAAGAAAGAAAAAAGGCAGGCAGAAAATAAGGATTTCTGGTTAAAATTATTGGTGCAACTCTAAGCATCAGCTCTGTCTAGGATCTGTCCCTTAAACCTTTTTCCCAGATGGGGATTTAAGTAGATTGCTAAGTATTTGACAGATCTCAGTATCAAGATCAATACTGAATTAGAAGACATAGCTAAGCATAACCGGGGGAAAATAATTAACAAAATTAAGGAGGGTTTTGCTCTATGGGGAACTATTAAAGTTATCTTTATGGGGTCATGTAAATGTAATAAAAGATTCTGCCTGCACCACAATTTAATTCTATATCAGAAATGGTCCCTGTAGATGTGCCAGAAGATTATTTTACTAAAATCGCACGTGTATTCTCTTCTGGGCTAACAAAAAGGGAAACAAAATCTTACAAGTAGAAAGTTGTGAATTTTGCACAATACATATTTAAAGTTGCTTGAAGTCCATTTGTATCAATGGTATTTAGTTGGATCAGAGAGCACAGTTCACACAAATGGTTATCCTACTCTAGAAGGAGAACATATTTATATAGCTGTGTTTTAGGACAGTACACCTACTTTCCTTGACAGAACCGACCCAAGTACTTTTTGTATTTTAAGACTAGAGAAAATGGTACAAAATTATCTGTTAGAACAATCCCAAATAACACGTCTCTGTAACGTCTCTGAATTAATTTTCATTTGAAAAACAGAATGCAGATATAATTTTAATTTGCCTTGTACCAAAAAAAAAATTCAGACTGGAGAGTGTGATGTTTTAATATATCTTTTAGACATGTGTGCAGCAAACCTAAATTGTTCATTACTGATTTAAATTCTTCTAAATAAATGCTAGCATGCAGCTCTCTGAGGATCTGTTGTTCTTTTTTGCCTCCTCTTTTTCATTAGTGCTTTCCAATTACACTAGAACCAATTTAATCTGATCAGAAGTTCTCTTAAAATAATGTCAATCCTTATCTTAACTCAAAACCAAAGCTATCATAAGAGAATGTAAAACTGAATTAATTTGGCTTTGTCAACGCCACATGGACGGTGACCCTCATCCTGGCTCACAGCCTTGCCCATGGCTGAAAGCACCCATTTAAATATGGCGTTTGCTCATTGGTGGAAAGATAATGGCTCTGTACAAGCAGGGAGACCGAAGGACACTTTGTAGGTTCACACCCTGACTATATGACAAAACCATGTCACTGCTTCCTCTGTGCCTCCTTTTAATGAGAGCCCAGGATGCAAGTGCAAGGAAGCGACATCATACTCCTGGAATATACTTTCTTGCATCTGTTGCAGCTCTCTTGCTTCGTTCCTGTTTCCCAAAATTTTTAATCCAGCATGAGAAGACTGATCTTTGCCATTTCATCAAAATGTTCCTCTACCAAGTGTCAGGTCAATGTAAAAGGTTATGTGAGATTTTTCAGCCTGATTCAGTAATTTTCATCTCTGGGATCAGTGTCTGGTAGCATAAAGAGCTTCTTTTCTCGAATGAAGTTTTAAAGGGTTGGACATCTAGTTTCTACAGTGAACTGGTGTTGCTCTAAATACTGGTACTTAGGAAGTACATGTAATAAGTCATGATTAAACATATCTCTAGTCACTTTTCTTCAGGACTGATAATGTTCAGCTACCACAATTTGTCCTCTGTTTTTAAGTTAACACTAAACTAACACTCCTTTCCAATGTTTAAAAACAATTTAACCTAGGAGACAAGCAATGCAACTGTTATGATCATGACCACCCATCTAGGCTAGGGTGCCCTCTCCACAGTGGCATCTGCTTCAGAAGGTAGTAGTAACAGAAGGAACATGCGGGCTCATGTACCCTTGTGAAAGTAATTTGTGAATTAACTGCTGGTATCTGGAGACTAGCTTAATCCTAAAAGCTCAAAATTTATGTCTCTTCCAAAGCTCTTTGGCATCACCACATTGCATTCAGTTTTTCACAGCAGAAGCTAACTCTTTCTATGAATTTTGCTTTCACTGATACCCTGTGACATTGAGTGTTCAGCTAACTGCCAGGTGAAAAAAAACCTTTCACCATTCTGAATTTGCTGTCTTCTCATTTCTGTGCCCTATAGCGTTTGTCTTGTAAGACAGAACGGAAAGTGTCTTCTACAGGTTATTTGTAATTTTAAGTATTTTAATTACATCCTTTTTTTCACAGAAAAGAAATCAAATCCCTTGATCCTTTACCTGCGTGTGCGTTTTTTCCGTGCCTACGACTATTTGCATTTTCTTCTAATGATTTTCATTCTCCAGGTCCTCTGGGTCCGTTCCAACACTGCCACATTGATCCCATGTCCAACCTTGAGCTTGAGTCTAATCTACTTCACCTTTCCATTGTTTGGAAGTAAGACTGGACTTTGACAACAGAACATGGTAGAATTCAGCTGCAGCCCATTCTATCTTGAGTGCAGTGAAAAGCTCAGCCTGAACACATGCAGACACAGTGGCATTACCTGAGGCTGGGAGAAAAATCAGCTGCTGGGGTCCCTGCTCTGACCTGTCTTCTGCTCTTTTTTTCTGGTGCAGTACAAGACCTACCCTAATTCTGCAAACGTGTTCTTCAGATTCAGCAAGCATAACTGAGGACAGCATTCCAGAGCAGGTAAAGTATTTATTAAGCCAAAAAATATGATGGCATTTTATTTTCTGCTTTATTATAATCTAGTTTCAGACACATGCAAATACCTTGCCTTCTTTTGTTAAGCACAGCCATTTTTGAGTTTAGAACTTCCCTGAGATACATACTTTCTTCTTATATTTTCATTATTTACTTTATCAGCTTTCATATTGCTTATTCAGCTGTCAGGTCATTCTGAGATTCTCATAGTCTTTTTGAGTCTTGCATGTCTGAATCGCTTTTATCTCCACAGAAAGTTACTGTCCATACGCTGTTAATTAATAAAGCTCGTGGAATAAAAGAGGTGCTCAGAGACGTTGAGACTAAACAGAGAGATTTTGGAGGACTCTGAATAAACTTACTGAAAACACTTTCTCTTCTCTTCAGCATGATCAACTGAAAATACATTAGAGGAAAACCTGTTTCAGAGTTGCTGTTCTGGGAATCATGGCGATATGTGATGTTGAATGGCTGCTAGAGATGTCGAATAATAGTCAGGACAAGCATTAACGGGAACAAGAATGTTTTTACTGTCTACAGTGAGACTCTGCTGAACTGTCACATAGCCTGCTGCAATCTCAATATGTATACACATAATTGAGATGCAGAATCAGAGAGTCATTGAATCTTTAAGGTTGGGAAAGACCTCTAAGATCTTCGAGTCCAATCATTAACCTAACACTACCAGGTCCACCCACTAACCCACATCCCTAAACACATCTACATGATTTTTGAACACTTCCCAGGCAGCCTGTTCCAATGGTTCACAACCTTTTCAGTGAAGAAATTTTTCCTGATATCTGATATCTAAACTTCCCTGGTGCAACTTGAAGCCAGTTTCCTCTGGTCCTGTTGCTTGTTACTTGGGAAGAGAAGCTGACCCCCACCTGACTACACCTTCCTTCCAGGTAGTCGTAGAGAGTGTTAAGATCTCTCCTGAGCCTCCTTTTCTCCAGGCTAAAGAAACGCAGCTCTTTCAGCTGCTTCTCATATAACTTACTGTCTAGACCTTTCACCAGCTTTCTTGCTTTTCTCAGGAAATGCTCTAGTACCTTTATTAAAATGTGTTTATTGTAGTGAGGGGTGTAAAGCCCCAGGCCTCACTTACTGCTTTGTTTAAGAGTGGCATAAGGTACTACTTTTCCCTGAGGCAGCACAAACAACAACTTGACAAAAGTTCCCAGGAGGTTAAAAAACAAACTTTACCGGCAAACTTTAGAAGATCCAGAACGTAGCAAAATTTAAAGCAAACATTCAACCAAAATAAAGTATTTCACAAAACATTGACTTAGCAGACTCTAACCCATTCAACCTTAAATTACCTAGATTTCAAGAAGAGGAAATTAGGAGAATAAAAGGAGAAAGACAAAAAAGAGAGAGAAAAGAAGGATGTAGCTACCACCTTGGATCCAGCATGGTCTCAGCTGCCATAAAATCCAGGGACAATAGCAAGGCAGCTGTGTGCATTTCTGCACAATGGTTTTTATCTGGTCTGGCCACACCCCAGCCCCAGATGTGGGCTCTTTGAGCAGGGTGTGGGGCATTACTTCCACTGTGCCAGTGACTGACAGCCATTTTGGGCTGGACTGGAGGCTCCAGAGGCGTGGGGTGTGGAGCAGAGCACCATTCCACCCTCACAGAACTTGCCCTACCTCCCACCCACCTCTGCAGACACGCACACACACACACACACACACCCCCAAGCTGGTTTGAGCCAATAATCATTTTCTCCAGTCTCTCTGTCCACACTAAACTGAACTGTTCATTTCCAGAGAACAGGAGTGCTATTTGCAACTTCTACTCATGGCTGGCTACTTTTTGCTATCCAATACTCAATTACAAAATTATACACTCACAGATAGCTAGCTGTCCTCAATAGCTTACTATTCACCCATGAGCTAAAATGCTGAGAAAAATGTGAAAGCGGATATGTAAGGGCAGATGCCCCATCCTTGGGAGCCTTCAAGGTCAGACTGGGCTGGAGTCTGACCAAGCTGATCCAGATGAAGATGTCCCTTCTCACTGCTGACTCAACTAAATGACCTTTAAAGGTCCCTTCCAACCCAAACCATTCTGTGATTTTAAGATTCTACATTTCAGCTCTCTTGTGAGAGAAATGACTGCTCATATGACAGGCAGCCTACCTGAGTCCATTTTGTTGAACATATTCAGACATTTGTTTGAGCACCTCTGTTGGAGTGCACTATGCTCAGGATTTGGAGTGCTACTTTCTTTATTAGCTTGCTTTTATGGTCATTGATACTTCTGAAAATTGTCTGGACAAAAAAGACTCAAAATGTGAAACTACAATATTTAGCTCCCTTTGTGTGGCTATAATTAGTAACATAAGTAACAAAGCAGGCTGCGTATGCTCAAATCACATTCTTTTAAGTTAGATCATGACTTTCACCTAGATGTTGGTAATTTCAGGTAGCAGAACTGTGCAGACTTCTGTGTAAGGAGGCAAAACTTCCTACATGTAAAGGGAAGACACACTCTAAAAATCCCCCCTGGTCTGCAGTGATGCAATTTTGGAACACAGTAGCAGAAGAAATATAAATGATACTTGAGTGTTTCATTCCAGACACTCTGTCTCCCTAATGATGCATCAGAGTATTTTCATCTAACCTCTCCTGCTAAATCATTGGTAGCATTGGCTAGATATTGATGATAAATGTATCATATTGATAGCTAAATATTGGTAGCTAAATGTATCATAATGCATCATTGTAACATCTCCAATACCTGCTGATAAATGGCTTCAATTTCTTGCTACAACAGCAATTTATGAAAGAATATAATATAAACTTCAAGATAAACTCCCACAATTTGAAGAGATTGCCTCTTTTTACACTTTATAAATAGAAGCAAAGATTGTACATCTCCTCCAATATCTGTGTTGAAATGGTCTATTCTTATTCCCAAAGGGAGCAGTATAGTGCTCAAAGGGGAGATCCTTTCTGGTCTAAACTGTTGTAAATCTGGAAGAGCTGAGGCAATTTACTCCAAAGAAGGATCTGTCCCCAGGAGCCTGCCTATTGTTACCTCTCCAGCTCTCAAGCTTTACTGAATTGATTTCTTTTTTTCTCTCCTTTTGCAAGGAGCCCTCACCCAAAGAGAGCTAGCTGCTTGGGGATTGCCAAAATGGAACAGATGAAGAATGCCACAATTTTCAAAGAAGTTATCTTAGTAAAATGCAGCAGGTGTTTCCCCTCTTTGAAACTCTTTCCAGAGGAGCATAATACTAGTCAATAATATTAGACATAAGAAGCCTTAAGACATTTATTCTGTGGTAGGAAGCTTCTATGAGCCAGATAAGACACTTACCTGACTCCACTTTTGCCCAAACTTGCACTTATTAATTCTTGTGCTGGGCAGCAAAAGGATCAAAAAATTCCACACTAAATGCTGCCAAAATATTTTCCAAACATTTCAATAGCCATTTTCCATGAAACACGAGTGGAAGGCACAAAACAGGTGACACTAAGGCACATAGTTTATACAATTGCTTACATTTTCATCGCTGAGTAGTTACTTTATTTCCAAGTTGTACTTGTAAAAGGTTTATGTATCACCATAGTTTATTTCTGGTCTGGAATAAATGTACACATGTATTTCATCTAATCAAGTCAGTATATAAGCAGGAACAAGCTGAAAAAGTGTTCCTTGTGATCTTTTAATGTACCTCTTCTCTTTTCTATATTCCCTTCAGATGTCATCTCCTCGTCTTCTGTCAAACTATTGCAAGCGTGAAAATAATAAATAATACATACTTCATATTCCAGCAACTTTATACAAGTGCTTTTAATATATAAGCTCTTCAGTGAGACATGAGAGAGAAAATTTGTCTTGTAGGTCTCTTATTTTAAAATGGGTGAGAAACCATTCTGTTCCACTTGCGTCACATCTCACAGATGGTGCCGGGGAACTGAGAGAGGGAAGATCTTCCCTCAGTACATACAGCATCGGCACATCAACACTAACACTAGTTCTTGAAGCAGAGACCCCCAAGAGCCTCAGGGAAACCCCCAGGAGGTGAAGGTTCATCAGATTCCCTGAGATAGCTCATCTCACATCCCACAACTGCTACAGTGATGTGGACTAACCCCCACCCAAGCACAACAGCAGGTCACAGGTATGGAAACCTGCTTGTTTCTGCTTGTGAGAAACCTTGGGAAAGGTTTCTCACACATGAACAGCTAAGCTTAGGAGAGGAGGACCTTGTTTTCATCAGGCTGTTGAGCAGAGAAGAAGACTTGCCAGTTAAGATTTACTCTGCTCTATGTTTATGTTCAGGAAAGAGTTGAGTCCTCAGTTTCTTCCCTCAGATGTTTCAAACTCTTGGGAATTTGGTCAGGCTTCCCTGAGCTCTCCTGCCTCCACTTTTAGGCTGATGCAACACCAAATTAAAATGAGAATAGCAGAAGGTGCCAAAATTCTAGCAGCTGTTTGCTGGCTATGGATACCCTAGCCAATGAGGACAGTTTTAAGGTCCCCTCTTGCTCTTCTGTTAGCACAAACAAAAACAAAAGGGCCTTCTGTGGCCCACACATTCCCTTGTGCAGAAGGAATAGGGATTGCTGGAGGACAAATGGGGCTGAGCAAGGACTTAATGATTAAATAAAGCAAATTAGCAAATGTTGGAGTCAGCCACTGGTTCTAATTAAATGGTTTAGGGTAAATAAACACTCATGCATTTATACATGAAACCAAAGCTGGCATGGAGGAGATCAAGCCAAGAAAACCCTGTCATATTCAGCTAGAAGTTTTTGTAGTAGAACTGATCATATTTCTCAATTCTCAGACAAGGTAGTTCCTCTAAGTGCACCTGTTTACTTTTGTTAGGGGTTTTTTTCCTTTCTTTCCAGCTGCTCACAACACCAATAAATGACTAAGTAATGCCATTACTGTAAATCATGCTGAACACCACAAAGCTGTATTTACTGGAAAGATGTCACATTATTGTTTCCATACCATTAAATATTAGTTTAGGCCTTATATAACCCTTAGAGATAAAAAAGGTTGTTCTTCAAGCCTCAGTGAAATGCAGTAGGAGGCAATTTTCCAAGTGGTGCAGAAAAGTTATGCACACAGGTCTTGTGTTCACTGCACTCACTAAGAAAATTTAGCTCCCTGCTCTTCCCAGTTTTCCCAGCAAGCTGCAAAAGGATTTAGAAAACCAAGAGATAAAATGTTTTGGCCTGAGTGTCCATGAAAAGAAGAGAATGTTATTTTTCATCTCCTATTTTACACCAGGATTTGATCTACTTCATTCCATGCAATTTTAAGAAAAGCTTTTGCAGAGCATAGTGATAATACATACAAACTTCATCACGTATATGTCCTTTTCAACTTGATGGTATGAGATTCAGGCTATGTTCCTCCATTTCCTTAAGCAGAGTTGCTTTTCCTCTATTTAATTTGCCAGATATACACAGAGGACCAATGTGTTGAGGGTTCTGAAAATCGAGGACTTAAGCTCAAGTATTCAGAGGCCCCAGCTATTACTTGTGACGTGTTAACACAGAAATTAAAAAGCTCTGAATATTATGGGTTATTACCAGTGCACATTACCTGTGATAAGCTGGAACAGAGTTAAGGGTAATCATAAACTCAGAAAACAGGTCACTTACATTGTATTATGTTTGCGTTGACTATGGCTCTCTTCATAGATCTGGGTCAATAAACAGGAGGAGAAGGTACAACATTTCTTGTTATTCTGCAAAAAACAGATTTAAGAGATTATGACTGTATTGCACAGGACTATATCTTACAGATGCTTGTTAGACTTTACCTGCTCATAATCTTCCAATTATAATCAGGATTAAAAACAATGATAAGCAAACCTTGAATTAAATAGCTGGTTTTCAATTTTCTTTGCATTTGTACTTGAGAATTAACTTTGTTCTTTCTGACTGGCATAATAATTAACACAAGCTGATTTGCAACCATATGCGCAAGGTATATTTGATATATTTCAATGTATTTTTTATTTTGTCATACAAATATACACAATGAGAGTGTAAGAGTTATTCCAATTTGTTCAGACTTTTACATTTTACATACATATTATCTCAAAAAATTACAAAATACTTCTCTTTCCTAAATGATCATTTTATTTGGGGTTGGTATCAAAATGTATTGGGGTAGAAATCAAAAATCAATTTAAAAGCATAAAACTTTTAATTAATTGCATTTAACTGTCTTAAACATATGGCATCCCTTTATTTTCCTATAAGATGGAAGTTTATTTAAAAGTAGCCAGATTACTAAATGAAAGAAGGGGGATACATTTAGTGAACTGAGGGATTACTTCTTGTCTCCGGGAGCTAATACTTCGATGTCTAACATGCAGATAAATGGCTAGTGAAATTATCGGAGGTGCCTATAGGGGCTACTGCCTCATTTACCTTGAAGTCAATAGGAGTTAGACATTTAATCTGTAGGAGGGATTTTGAAACTCCCACTGGTCATCTGTCTCCATCTCTAGGCACCAAAATATCTTTGGAAATCTGACCTCTCACTATTAGGGTTTTGTCCAGATTATCCTCTCCACTTTTTTTATTCATAGATTAGAACACAAAACAATGTCACATTTTCAGCCTTCAAGCCATTTCTGAATTTTCCATGAGCAATGATAATTAAATGACAAAAGACAAATTAAATGCCAGTTCAGCTAAAAGAAAGAAAACAGAGGAATTTCTGAACAATATCTGAAAAGAGAGCATTAGCCAATATCAGCATCACAGTAAAGGAAGAAAAAGTGGTACATTACTGGATTTGAAGACATAATAATTATTTTAATATAGCCCATGTTGACCTTAAAAGTTTAATGTTTTTCTTCTAATTTCCAAGTGGCTCTCTTTGAGCCACTGAGGAGGAGAATCTTTCTAGTATGCTAAAATAATGCTGAGAAAATCTAACCTTTATTAGAGGTTAAAGTATTTTACATCTGATTTCAATTTTATTGTTAATGCAATTAATTTAACATATATTTCTAAATTAAATAGAAATATCTATTTTAATTCTAACTTCTCAGCACCTCTAGAAATTCCCAAAAGCACACTGGATACCTGGGCTGCTGGTACAGTCACTGGGGCATTACATCTCTCCAACTACAAACTGAGCAGAGCACTTAAGAAAGTACCAGTGTGAAAACCATATCAAATTCAGCCTTTCAGTGTCTTTGCTAATGTGCTTTCAGGTGCTTCCTCATACTCAGGATGCCCTGTTTGAACTCTCTAATGGATTTAGACAGCTACATCTTCTCTCTTAAAAGCCTAAATGCATTGGTGCTGCTGCTTTAACCAGTAGGTCAGTGGTATGAGCTTTTACCTTCCTTGAATTCCCTTTTCTGCCAAGGAAGGTCTCCTAAGACAGCATCCATATTGCCAGGCAAGCACAAACTTTCCAAGGTGGGAGCCCTCCCTACCCGCCTACTGAGATTTTACCATTTTGCCTATGAATATTTTCTCACAGGGATGTGACCTAACCACTTGGCTGCATTGTTATTCTTCTTTCTGTCTTGGCTTCAGTCATATGGAATTATTGTAGCAAACATGAAGCATCATGTACAGGCTAAAAGAAGTTTTTTCCATACTTAATATTTTCTGTGCTCTCACTGTGGACATTTTCCTGGCAGCAAAAACTGTGCATTGACCGACATCCTTCTAAATCTAGGGCAATCTGAGTTAAGCTGTGGAGTTAAACCAAGAGCAAATAATCACCCCAAGGATAAGGAAGGGACAGAAAACCTTGCTGGAATTTCCAAAATAGTCACAGGTGTGGCATGCTATATATGACCACTGCTGAGGTCTTTCTCTGTGTGCTTAGGGGAATTTTCCCCCAAGTCAACGTTGGAAATATAGTGCCTACAAACTTTAAACATACACAGCATTAAAAAAGAGTTGAGTTGGGGGGCACATCACCTTTTCTGTTTAGTCATTCAGTCTGGATTCATCTCAGCTAGCTTCAGTCATTTGTAGGTGATGAATCATCCAAACAGTTTTAGATACCACACTTACACGGCATGAACTGAACATCATGACTCAGCTTCATTTAAGCAAGATGAGATTTGCTACTAAAGTATAACCCCAGTGTAGATGATATTTCAAGGGCCAGTTTCCTCATGTTTGTTCATCTTTTCTTCTGGATTAGATATTATTGTTGCAGTATGTATTTTGAAAGTTTTATAGATATATATTAAAAACAATAAATTACATTTCTGAAAATAGAAAGGTTTTCACTCACTGAAGACTAAAAATATGAAAAACCCATTAAACTGGTTTGATCAAGCTAATTTTAGTAAAATCAGTATTTCATATATATTTACAGTGAGAGGTTCTGATGTAATTATTTATAGTATCTTCTGTACCTAAGATGCCTCGCGTGTAGGAGATAAGTAAAAAGACTTCTATCTCTCCTTCCTTCCCATAGAAAACTCACCTTAACAGTCAAGGAGAGGGACTTCAGTACAAAGTTTGTTCTCAATGCATGGACTTCAGATGCTGAAGCTGAGCCTTGTTCCTAAGTTTAGGTGTACACATTTTGGCAAGCAGGCTTTTAGGGATGAACTGCTTAGAATATCTGAGTGGATGAACCACTTGGTGGATAATAAATTGGCTGGCTGGTAATGCATGGTTGTAGTCAATGGCTAGTGCTAAAAGTGGACACTGGTGACAAGTGATGTTCCTGTGGAGTCAGTTTTGGGGCTGCCACTGTTTAACGTCTTTGTCAGCAACATGCACAGTAGGACTGAGTGCACTCTCAGCACACCAGTAAACAACACCAAGTGTTAAAGGAGAAGCCACAGCCCAAAAATTCTCTCACCGTTCAAGGAGTGTCACACACACCACCCAGGCTTTCCCTGCTAGGACTGGACTCCATTCTCAGCGGGGCTTATGGGCTCCCTTTCAAATCCTTGCACACACGCTCACTCTCAGGTGCACTTCCTCCTTTAGGCTCTGTCCTGGGTTTTCCACAGCAGAGTCTCAGGTGTCAGATTTCTGAAAAGAAATAATTTAATAGAGTGGTACAGTCAGCTTAAACTGACATAGAAGAAAAAAATCTCTGGGCAATTAGACCTCATTATTTATGTACCTGCCCTCACGCTCTCTTCACGTGATTTCAAGCACAGTGGTGATTTTTGGGCTGGGGTCTTGTCTTAGGTTACAATGTAAGATGTAACCAAAAGGATGTATTCTATCACCAGCTGTTAAAACCAGGTGGGGCAGTGTTCTTTGTCTCTTTCATGACACATCCCTGATAACTCCCTCTGGAGGGATATCTTCTGTTAACGGGCCATCCGGCCTCACTGCCTGACCTATAAAATTACATCAGCCCATTGTGAGATGCTCCGCCCAGGGGGGAGGAACCAAGCGTTCCTACCTGGGTATAANGTTTAAGCCAGTGTTTTGGTATTATTGCTTTGTTATATACACTAGTAAAGAACTAGTGTTATTCCTGTTTCTCATATCTTTGCCTGAAAGCCCCTTAATTTTAAAATTATAATAATTCGGATGGAAAGGGGTTACATTTTCCATTCCAAGAGAGGCTCCAGCCTTCTTTAGCAGACATCTGTCTTTTAAACCAAGACCGGTCATCTAACAGCTTACTGTATTCTTTCTCTGTTGCAGTACATGTGACAGTGGCCACAGGGGCTGACCATTCAGAGGACTGGTGGGCAGACACCCGAGACACCGAAGTTTAACTCTCACCTTGTAGTTACAGCGAGTTCCCAGGTTTCCAAGGGAACCCAGTTTGCACACTGTTATGTCATTGGTTTAAGAATTCTCCTCCTAGTTTTATGCATAAATTCATGTTTATGTATTTTCCTTCATTGCTTATGTATCAGTTCTAGAAAGTTCGCTTTTATTCGATGCCCTATTGGATAGTCTATGTAGAACCCTCCCCTGGATTGCTTCTATTGGTTGTTTCTTCCTCATTCCCTCCCTATTAGCCAAACCCCATTGGTTCCTTCCCATCACGCCACCTTGCTCCACCCCCATATATAAACCCATGTAATCCCTTATTTCTCATCTTCTATCCCTGGAACCTTCACCTGCAAGGAAGGATCAGAAACCATATGGAAGATCCCTCCCTCATCCTTTATCTCCGCTGACCCTTTCCCTGACGTCTCAGCTTGGGGTTAGCACCTCGTGAAGGAGCCAGCTTCTCCCACTTGCTGCAGAGGGGCAGCTAAAGCCAAGTACACCTGCGGCCGGACGCTGCGCGGTCCCGGGCAACCCCAACAGCGTCATTTCTCTGTCTCCCCTCAGCCAGGCTGTTAGCTGCTCTTATCTTGTCAAGCTGTAGCTTCTGCTGATGGCTGCAGCCTCCTTGTCTTCTGGTTTGTGTTTCTTGTGCACTAGATCAGTCAGAAGGACATAGTAATGAAAAAAGGCCTAGACTTGGAATAAAAATCACTTAGCAAAAACTAAACATCACTGTGTTATTAATATTCTTCCCCAACTAAAGACAAAACACAGCACTGTACCAGCTAGCAAGCAAACTGACTCTGTTCCAACATATCTGGGTGAAAGTTCACAGCTTGAGGCCCAGGGTTCCAGCAAATCCAGCTGCTTGTGCTGAGCAAGTAAAGCCAAGCAAACAGCAGATTAAGTCACACAGTATTATAATTTTGAGTGACCCATTCTGTTTAAAACTTCCTTGTTTAAGCTTAACAAAAAATGTTTCTCAAACACCAAGCTGCATGGTGACGCATGGTGATGCACATGATGCTGGAGGGAGGGGATGCCATCCAGAGGAACCTTGTCAGGCATTAGAGCTGGGCCCATGCAAATCTCATGAAGTTCAACAAGGCCAAGTGCAAGGTCCTGTATGTGGGTCACAGCAATCCCAAGCACAAGTACAGGCTGGGTGGACAATGGATTGGGAACAGCCCCAAGGAGAAGGACCTGGGAGTGCTGGTGAAGGAGAAGCTCAACGTGACCCAACAACATTTAGTTGCAGCCCAGAAAGCCAGTTGTGTCCTTGTGGCTGCATCCTGCTCTGAGGCCCCCAGAGTAAGAAAAACATGGACGTCCTGGAATGAGTCCAGAGGAGGGACACCAAGATAATCAAAGGGATGGAGCACCTCTCCTGTGACGACAGGCTGAGAGAATTGGTGTTGTTCAGCCTGGAGAAGAAAAGGCTCCATGGAGACCTTAGAACAACCTTCCAGTACCTACAACAGGCCTACAAGAGAGATGGAGAAGAACTTTCAAGAAAGGCATATAGTGACAGGACAAGGGGAATGTCTTCAGACTGAAAGTGGACAGGTTTAAATTAGATATAAGAATGAAATTCTTTACTGTGAGGGTAGTGAGGCACAGTAACAGCCTGCCCAGAGAAGTTGCAGATGCCCCATACCTGGAAGTGTTCAAAGACAGGCTGGATGGCGGTCTGGGCAACCTGCTCTAGTGGAAGGTATCCATGCCTATGGTGAGGAGGATTGGAATTAGATGGTCTTTAAAGTCCCTTCCAATGCGAACCATTCTATGACTCCACAACATAAACCCTTGTAGAGATTTCACCTGCTAATTTGTACACTGTGACTTAACTTGCAGTTAAGCTGTGCAGAAAATCACACTGACAAAGGCCAGTGTCCCCACAGAACACAGAGGAGTCCTGCAAAAATCAGCTTCATCAAATGAAGGGAGAGGGTCCATTGGGCCATACACCTGTGGGGTCCCTCTCCAGTTTTTGGAGGATGCAGCCTATTTTTCATCCTGAACTCCTGATCATGTGCTGGCTTCTTCCTTTCCCCATTGGCTGAGGTACTAGGGAGGTATAGACTTCCCAAACATCCTACTACATATTCCCCCTTCAACATGTATTCTCCCTGCATCATGCATTGTAAGATCACTAAATTTAGCTTTAGGCCAACCTTGGGCAGAGAAGTCAGTACTGGTAAGTCTATTATGCCTGCTCATTTCCCCCTAAAGTTCAAAAGTTCAGACTGTGCTAAGCTCTGCAAAAAACTTGCACAGCTTGATGTTCATAAAGACCTCTGTACCCATTCTTCCAGAATCTGATTGGTTCTCTCAGGTTATCCAGCTATTTGTAAAGACATACACACCCGTTTCTCCTATTAAAGCTAAAGCTTTTTTTTTACAGAAAAACATCCAATCTTAAACACCTCCGTCTCTCATTGCTAGTTTTACCACTAGTTAATTGCCCAGTATTTAAAATTTCCCTCCTTAATTCAATCCTGATTTTGTCTAGTTTGAGCTTGCTGTTGTATTCTACTGTTTATATTCTTTCTGCTGGGTTGTGAATCTTCTGCTATCAGATATCCTTCTCTGTGTGGGTTCCAAACTGACTCCCTTCTTTACATCACTAGCTTCAACACATCTTGTGGCTTGCTGCATATGGTGTATTTTTTAGGAACTGTATTACTCCCATAGATTTGTTCTGAGCCTTACAAGCTCTTCTTCCCTTTTAAAAGTGTAAAACTGGGTATGTGAGTTCAGTCAGAGCCTCACCCTTTCATCATCTCTAGATATTTAAGACTCCAACACAAAATGACAGTATATATAATGGGTGCTACCTGCTCTTTGTCAGCCACAATATTGTAGCTGGGCTCATGTTTAGTTGGTGCCTAGTTGGTTAGCCATCACAACCCCACAGTCCTTCTCTGGGGTTACACATCCCCAAGTCACAGTTTTTCACTCTGTACATCTAACTTATATTCTGTACTTCTACATGTGTGACCCTGACTTTTCCAGCGTTGAAATTATTTATTTTTAGTAAGTTTACTTCACCCAGCAATCCAATTTCCTTTACAGAACTAACCTGTTCTTATTACAGTGTCAACAGTTTTTGTGCCAACAGCAGATTTTATTAGCAATTATTTCAACACTTCCTTTCCAATGATTAATAGAGCTATCGAATAACTGAGGCCAGATGAACAGATTACTACAAGAACTCACCAGAAACATCTACATTTTGATAATTAAGCAACAACTCACCAATTTACAAACTACTTAAAATGTGTTAAAGTGATATTGTAGTGTGCTAAACTTTAATCACAATGTAGTGTCATTTTTTTACCAGTTGCTTTACAGCATCAAGCTATACCATGATGGGGCGTTTATCTCTGTCAATAAAGACTGGTGTCTTATTAAAAGCATACATTTTTTATCTCTCTCAGACTTTCTAAATACTGCTTCCTCTTGATGTTAAATTTTACAGGTACTATTTGTCTCTTTTATTGACTTATGAGAAGCTTTCAGAACATTGCATGCAGCACCATACAGGATATTATCATTATTTTCCTATTTGGTGCCAGCCACTTTGCAGTCCTCCAACTTTATGTGCTACCTACATGTTCCTGTCTGATAAGCACTGGCAAAGATTGTTTCTTCATTAGAGAACATCATCCTGAGTGATAAAACTGCAGATTCCAGTATGTCCAAAAACAGAGGAATCTTCTTGGCTGGTACTTTTGCATTCAACCATGTAATCAGTCACCACACAGATGTCAGCTGATGTCACTGTTTTGTTTTTTATTGTACCACAAAAAGGATTAAATTAAACATTACATTAATAATTTAGGAATACAGAAAGCACTGAAGACAGGTTTCAAGAAATGTGTATGAAAAGTCATAAAAAATCCTGATTCTAATGATTCATGGGGAGATAAACAAATTATGAGTATACATAAATATATAACATGTAATTATTTTTCTTTTTTTCTGAAGAGATTCATCGCAGCTTTATTTTGTGAGCTCTTTAAACTTCGGATATGAGTTTGATCTTTCATTGGAGATTTTATTATATCCAGCTATTGTCAAATCAATAGTTCATTTTTTATTTCATTCCAATGAGAATCATTCATACTGATATGTCTATTTTTAAATAAACTATCAATTAAAACACAAAATCTGCCTCCAATGTAGGACAAAAAGAGATAAGGTTAGTGACAGGTTCATAATCAAAGCTCCTGTGTTTATTGAGAAATAAACACTTCTGAAGATTCTCAGTGTGTTTTATAGTCTTAACGGCTGTCAGGTCTCCCTTGATTGACCCTGAATAAAATCTAACTAGGGGTGTCAAAAAAATATGTCCATCAACTTTGCTCATGCATTACAACATAAAAATTGACTGGAGTCATTGACTACAGGTAGCAGTGAGCAAAACTACACAAGATAAATACTCTGGTTTGTGGATACTCATTCAATCCACTTTCGTCTGCCACCTTGATTTTTGGATTGGGCACTCATGGATAAAAAGTAGGTGATCTGAAAAAATCGTGTGTGTCTTTTAAAAGACAGTATCATGTTATGTTACTCCGTTCACAGAAATTTATGTTACATGGTGTTAAACCATGGGCTAAGCTTAATGTAACACGATGCATTAAAAACTGCACATCATGATTGCAATGTGTGTCAGAACAATGAATTGTTATATCACATATCTCTTCATTTGTACATAGGGGACCCATGGAAATAATTCGCAAAAGGATATATTCTCCTTTTGATGCACACACATAAATCCCTTTTTCTCTCACTACTTCCAGTTCTTCACCTAATGGTTGGTCTGAGCTAAGAAAAACTGCTTTTAAAAAAGGCTCAAGTTAGCTAGAGTTAGAGTTGTAGCTAAGCATTTACTGTAGGCACAGTTTAACCCTGAAAACTGTAGGAGAGGGCTGTTTTGTAATCAGTGCTCTCCGGTAGTGTCATATTTGAGGAATCACCATTGCTGCCTTCTCTGCTTAGGGTAAACAGTACTGTCACTATGACTTTGCTGAAAACGCGTAGGTTTCCATCTGATTTTACACCACCATTTCCCAGTGGGCTACTTCCTTTTCACAGAAGCATAGTTGAAACCAGAATCCATCCAGGTGGTGTTTGGAGAAGGTACAAAAGCAGAAATGAGAAAGGACTTCACTCCTGACTATTTTCAGCTTCTGCTTAGTATCTCCTTTCTCCTTTACGTAGTTTCCCTATGTAACTGAGCCTCTCCTGTAACAAAACACAGCTCCCTCTTGAATCACCATATTTAGTAGGTATCTTACAAACTGTGCAGCAGCAATCCATTTTATCCTTGTCCAATTCTATAACTGTGCTACTTGCCTGTATCCGTGGTGTTGAATAACTCTCTAAGTGTTTTGGGGGGTATTTGTGGAAGACAATTTTGACCAGCAGTAATCACAGATAAGAAAGTAGATCAAGACGTTTGTACTGCATGCAATACTGATACTATCTCATATGCTGACAGCCAGGGAAATTAAATCTTGTGCACTTAGATGGCAGCTGTACAGAGGCTAATTTTATCTACCGAATATATATAAAAAATTAAATAGACACGAATAACTTCTATTCAAAATTTGAACTTATTTTATAGTATCCTTTGGGGAGGCTGAATGAAATTTTGTTTTCCTACAAAAAAGGTAAAATCTGAAGGCTAAATTATTTCCACATTGTGGTGGTTTGAACCTGAGTTGATGGACAGTTGTTTAGACCAATAATGCTTCTTGGAATTTACATATTTAAACTGTTTGGAAGCCCGG